>OZ014472.1:4814787-5351128 GCA_963965965.1 Trididemnum nubilum
TTTAAATTACTATTTAGTCCACTCCAGTGCATAAAACAGTCTCAAAAGTGCTAAAAACGCAGTGTTTTTCCCATTCTACATATTAGCCGACATGTCAAAAAGGGTATAGCATGTTGCCAGCGCTATAGAATACGTCTTTATCACGTATTTCCTTCGACTTCGTCAACAACAGTCCTTAAATGCTCGATCTACTTTTGGGTCAAAGTTGGACAAAATCATCGCAGCGACGTGAATCACCTATTTCAAGAAAACTCCAAGAAATGTTTTGTAACTCGGTCGATTGATAAATTATCCTGTCGGATCTTTACACGAAGAATTATTTTAGTGGTTGAGGGCCTAGCGTGTGATTAACAGATCGGCTACCTCAGAGCTATAAGAGCCGGGACAGAATTAAGCAGAAGCTGAATACTGTATGTCATCATGCTTTAATGGCAAAATCTTAACTTAGTTGAATCGATAGTGATATTAACAATTTCTTATTACCTTTTGCTTGTGTAGAAAATGCGATAAGCAATTTGACTTCCTAGGGTAACTTCCAAGGGTAACTTTCTAAATAATTTCCAAAGCGTTTGTTTGACCAACCAGCATTTTGAAATGCTTGTGTTTTTGAAAGGAGCATGCCAACAACTAATTGAATGGTGATTTGCTTACTTGTCTAGCATTTAATCCTGCTAATGCCGATTGTAACCTGTACCGATATTTTAAAAGCTTGAATAATTATCTTTCGTAAATAAAGTTGAAATTTCACCATTAGACACTAGGGCGGGTCGTTTTTTACTTTTTTTTCAATAGTTTAGATGGCTATCGATCAAAAGTGGCACATGGGTGAGAAAATATCTTGTAAAAAATTTGAGCGATTTTGGGGGTGCTTTTCTGTCCCCGCCGGGGGGGTAAACATCCAGTTTTTGGCCAAAAAGGGCATGGTTTAGGAAGTCGCCCCAAATCGTCATAAATTATATTATTTACATTGGCTAGTGATAAAATGGCAGTGCTAGGTCCCCTACACACGTAGATATAATTGTTTTTATGGTGGCTTAATATTTTCTGGTCCCGCTTTGCCAATACGTTTTCTGATATTTTACAAAAATTTTGATAAAATTGTCGCTTTTTGCGGTACAGATAATAGGCTATATTGATTGATAATAATAATGCTTTGCATAACAAATTCTTGCGTTGTTATGTACTGAGGATATTTTTAAACTATTATCGGCTTTTCACGGGGTTGAGGGGGTACAAATCTTTCCAAAAAATGGGTATATTTTACTGTACTTAAAATAGCCATATAGTTTAAAAAATTTACTTAATGTTGATGATTTCAATTGAATAATTTTCAGTTAGGGGAGTTGTTGATATAAAACGGTATATCTCCATTTTATCTCTTTCTCAGATATGCTTAAGAACTGAAAATTAGAAATATTTTCATTTATCTACACAAAATGGTATGATTTGCAGATGTTTGTTAAAATTAAGTCCGCAGATACTGCGTTGGTATAGACAGAAAACAAAAACTACACAAAGCAAACAATCACAACATTATCAATCCGTACGGGTAGCTCGGGTAACTACAGTTTATCAACGTGCACTTGTCGAGGAGCCAGTAACATTTCGTATAGGTAACTAAAGTTTATCAAGAGACAGCAATTAGTCTGTAGAGCCTCGGCTTGTATCAGCTACAACCAAGAAGTCTTTCTTCGATTCAAACCGTGGAATCTTTTTTCTGGATTCAAGTTTTGCTGGGATGTAACCATCTCTTTCTGAGGAGTTTACCAAACAACCGGAAGCCTCAGTCACAAGCTTCACAGATCTTTCAACAGCCTGCGTGTGACAGGGCAAGTTCGGAAAAAGTTCTTCCGGAAGTATTCTTAATTTCATGTTATTTTCTATCACAGCACTTGAAAGACCATGCACTAAAGGAGGTTCACTCACTCCAGTGCATTGCCAATCAATCATTTCATAATAATGATTGGAGTCAAAAAGCAGTTTCGGCACAATAAATGTGCGCCTTCCTTTAGAAGAATGTATTCGAGACTTCAGGATTCGCCGCCATCCCAACTCGCGGACATGCTCCTCTTCATCCAGTAGCATCGCTAACAAAACGTTTTCAGGATGCGCAAAGAAAGCATTTCGTTGCAAAACTTTGTTAACGATGTCACGAACTCTTTTAGCTTGACTTTGAGAAAAATTTAGCAGTTAAAAAAAATGTCGTGCGCCATCTGAACACTTATTGTGTCTTTTAATACTAAACCACACAGGAACATATACGTTCATGATGTATTGTACCAAATCTAAGAGCACAGAAGATGGTTCAGAGGAAGCAACGTATAGCCGAAGTATTCTACATGCTGCTGTTAACCACCGGGAATGATTAAGGGGCCCTGGTTTTTGTGAAGCCAGTTGAGTAGAAACAGATCCATGTGTTACAGCTTTAAACATGTTAAGAAGATATTTTTGGTCGCAGCTCAAATCTTTTTCATCAATCTTTATTTCAGGAGCCGGTATTGCTGTGAAATTAACGATGTCTAACTGCTCGCAATTAGGAAGCTGCTTTCCTATCATTCCAGCAAAGTGTTCCGGCCCGCTTGTACCTCCATCTAGCTCTTTCATCAGATGTCGCAATGGTAATTCGTTCGTGTGGAGTAAACAAATGATCCACTGTAGAGGCTTGTTTAAATGATCTTCTAATAGCTTTATAATTCCATTTTTACAGCCAGTATTTACTGCAGTACCATCACATCCGATTGCTTTAACAGTTGAAAGAGTTATCTCATTTGAATTAAAATAATTTATGATGCCTTTGAATATTGCCATGCTCGATCCTTGAGTTGTTGCAAAATGACCAACGTATTGAGAATCAGGTTCTGAAAGAAGTGTTATGTGCTCTTCCACTATTGTTCGTTGGTGCAGAGTACCATTGATTTCTTTTTGTGTAAGTGTTTGGTCTTTTCTACCATCAAAATATAGGCTCTGCAAGTGGAGCGCTTCTTTGTTTGCGGCCAAACTGTTCATTCTGAGTTTCTTTCTGGCTCTTTCGATCTTTTTCTTGTCGATAACGGATGTTGTATCACTTTCAGTGATTACACCGGCATCTTGCAATAACGAGGAAGCAAGAAAAGCAGCTGCTCGATTAGAAACACCAGTGCGATCACATGCTTCTGCAAGAGCTGAAATGTCACGAACATGTCCTTTTGGTCGTCTTTTGTGTGGACGGAATTGTTGAGGAGCGTCGTAATTGCTGCTTTCGCTGCCACTTTCTTCGCTTGTGCTAGAGTCTTCAATTACGTCCACAGAAAAAGAAGTTTCATTAGAAGCAGGAAGTGGAAGATACTGCTTAGCTCTTGCCGTTCTCCTTTCGGTTCGTTTTCGATCTGCAACCGTTGTAGCTTTGTCTACTCTATCAATCACCATATGCCGGTCTGATCTCTGGTCACTTAAAAAATCACGCTCAGCAGTAGGGACACGATGGTTTGGTCCGCAAGTACACAATGTAAAATCAGAGCACTTGCATGCACTTATGTCAAATAAAGTTTTTCGGGCAAACTCTTGCATTGCTTTCACTTTGTTATTAAAGTTTTCACTAGCTTTAGATTTAGATTTCAAAATATTGTTCATTTTAAGTCGGTACTGTTGCAACATGCTTGTTATTCTTTTTCGTGAAAGATGCGGAATGGATGCATGCTTCCACAAACTCTCCAATTGTTGAGAAACAACAACAGCAATATCCTTAAATGATGGCTCCTTCTTTCCTTGCCTTATTTCCAGTCTCACATAATGATAGTACTTCATCACGTCTTCGTAGGTCGGCAAGTTTCTCCAGCTGATGTCTTTTGGAGAACCAAAAATTGAGCATTCAGAAGAAGATCTAGTACCTAATTTACTCATTGCCAAAGTGCGGAAATTGAAATAACGATGCTTAAAAGGTATCACACTATAACATATTGCAAAATATTTTTAAAATTGTTGGGTGTTTAACTTGCTATGCAACAATGTGATTTCGAAGCTGCTTTTACTGAGCCTAAAGCTGAAATTGGTAGTAAAAATTCTAGCCACTGCAGCTCTGTTTTGTTTCTATAGTTATTACTTTCTTATTTAAATTAACTTTTCTTAAAATTATTACCAATACTGTCTACTGAAAATCTACAAATCAAGACTATAAATTACTCGCTGAGTAACTGATAAACTGCTGCATGGCGATTGTGGTCATGCCACCCACTATGAAGAAATTTACAGGAGTCAACAAATAAATAAAAACCATTGAAGCAATCGTTGTCAACATGCCAGTTGCCACTTAAACTTATTTCATTCAAAGTTCAAACATAATTACCGCATACCGGTAATTAACAGTCTGTTGTTTCATTAATTACAGGGGAAAGTTGACATAATTGTGTTAAAAAGTTCTTCACAGCAATTTAAACAGTAGCCACAATTACGCAATGACAATAGCGGAGATTTCGTCAAGCAAAGTATATGGCAAAAAGTGCCATTTTTGTTCAAAACTTTCCCCAGATTCAGATATAAAGCGGGACCAGAAAACTTTAAGCCATAATAAAAATATTTATACCGATGAGTTGTATGGACCCAGCACTGCCATTTTATCACTAGCCAAAATGAATTTTTTCGCTATGACGATTTGGGGCGACTTCCTAAATCATGGCCCTTTTTACCCAAAAAATGGATTTTTACCCCCCTGGCGGGGACAGAAAAGCACCCCCAAACTCGCTCAAAATTTTCACAAGATATTTTCTCACCCATGTGCCACTTTTGATCGATAGCCATCTAAAATATTGAAAAAAAAGTAGAAAACGACCCGCCCTATTAGACACAGTATTTGAATGCCATCGTTTTTTTTGTTATTAATTTTTTTAAAGTAGCGGCAGCGGCCGCTGCAGCGGCGTTACTTTTTTATTTGATTAGTGACAAGCGGCATCGCCGCTGCTTTTTTGGCAAATAGCGGCAGCGTCGCTACTTTTAAAGTAGCGGGTGCCCAGCTTTACCTATAGCACTACATCATTGACTCTAAATAAAACGCTAGTATGATTTTGTTATTAATACTTAAACACACAACGGTATGATCAAACAAAAGAAAATTAAGAATAACTACATTTTTCTGATTTTGCATTATACGAAATACAGGTTACACGAAGCTACATATATCACAGCAGGTTTATATTTACCACTCATACGTTTATAAAGAAACTACAATACTGCTACAATTAATATTGTAAAATGCGTAACATAGATTATAAACAAAAGTACACAAGAACAATTATCTCATTAGCACTTTTGGTGCTAAGTCACGTATAAATACGTTTCCGAAAATTTAACGTTGGGTGCGAAACCACGTATAAATACGTGGCTGGTAAAATCTCATCACTTTGGTGCGGCACGCTGTCTATCGCTATACGCCGCTCAACCAAACTCGCTTCTGATTGGTCAATCGAATTTTTCCCTAGCTATCAGGTAGTAACGGCGTAAACAACATTTGTTCAGATGGGAAAACCTGTGTTAATTTGGACGGTTCGTATTGCGACGCTAACCACAACGAACTAAAACTACCTATTATTATTTGAAAGGGTCGATATCAACATTAATAGCTTGTTACAGCTCTTTTTAAAAGTTAGAAAGATTTGGGCGCTTTAAAATGTAGTCAGAGCGAATTTATAGCCCAGGCTTGTGGCTGGCAAAGTTAGGCCAA
Organism: Trididemnum nubilum; assembly: GCA_963965965.1. Taxonomy (NCBI): domain Eukaryota; kingdom Metazoa; phylum Chordata; class Ascidiacea; order Aplousobranchia; family Didemnidae; genus Trididemnum; species Trididemnum nubilum. The sequence continues at coordinate 4,820,480 of OZ014472.1, forward strand.
GCAAAGGTAGCCAATTTTACTGAGCTGCTGAGGTAGTGCAGTAACTGCAGTTCTAGGTTTACACAGACTTGTTTGTTTCACCTCCAGCTGAAAAGCTTATCAGTTTGTAATGGCTAAATAGGCTTTCTTCAGTTGGAGTGTGCAATCAAGTTTTGGAAAGATCTTCAGTGACAGCATAGCTGTGATTCGCAATCGTTTTCTAAGCCGCGTAGCGTAAAGTACAGTGAGCTGCTGAGGTCTTTTGCAATAAACAGCCTAGATGCTTTTGGTTAGTTTCGCTTTTATGTTAGATTGGTCGGCTCTCGGTTGCATTTATGTGTGGTTATTTGCAATCGTAAAAGGTTATGAATTCTGCATCTTAATCGATCGGCAATTAATTCGGTAGGCTCACTAGGCCTAGTATTCGGGATATCTTCAGCAAGCAGAAGCTTTATTCAGATTCATAGTTTGTCAATCTTTAACTGAAATTTTATGAGAAGTTGTTTCAGTTGAAGTGAGCAAATTATGATCTGCAGCTTTCATCAAATCTGCTTCGCTCCGGTATTGTAAGACGGTATCAGCTCTAGCGACAGCGTATATGAATTCTGTTGCAACAATTTGGATTTAGATTTGCAAATTAAAAGAGAGCAGTGCGAATCATCAAAAGAGAGCAGCGCGAATCATCACCCATAGCAATCCCAGAACCCACACATCACCACTATTTTCAAGACTACAGTTATTAAAGCTTCATGATATATATAAACTTGAAGAAGCCAAATTAATGCACCGTGTCTACAACAAATCACTCAACACTCTTAATGCAGAAATACACAATGCTAAATGAATTACACTCATATAACACCAGAACAAAACACAAAAGAAATTATTTCGTAACAAGAGTTTCACCAAAACAAGCCCAATAATGTTTAATTTATATTGGACCAAAAATCTGGAATCAAATACCACTGCAAGTGAAAGAGATGAACTTTTATAGATTCAAAAAAGAATTTAAAAGAATCTTAATCGATACCTACCAGTAGCTATCATTTCGGGGTGGGAGGTACCTGTCAGGGACATGACTCTGAGCATAACCTTGTCATTTTTGCTGTAAATTTCCTAGTGATTTGTTTCTTGCTGTACTTAGCTTGTTTATTTGCTTTTGTTTGGTAAAAGTGTTTTGTAAACATGAAATCTTGACGGTTGACTTTGATGACTGAATAGTCTTTTCGATGTCTTAATAAATTGAATTAACAGTGCATTTTTACAATTAATTTGCAAACTGCTGCGTTTTGGTATTGTAGGACAATATTGGCTTAATGCATCAGCGCATTAGACGATTTATGTGAATTTTATTGCAGCAAGTTGGATTTAGATCTGCCAATTATGGTAATACTACTTTTTTACAATCAACATATCAAACAGTTAAAGCCGGTAAGTCATTTATGAATAAATTCCTAAGACTGCATGCATATGATGGCTCAACCCTAGCCAAACACAGTGTAAACATGGCTCACAAATGTATTTCTTCATTATTACCAGTTTAAATTTTTTAGGAGCCATAGAACTGTGGCAAAAGAACATTTAAATAAAAATGTTTTAATTTTGGTAGGTGATCAATCTTCCAGTTGTTGCATTTTTGGATTCTTAAAATTCGAAAGTCTTTTTGGGTCCATGATGCAAAATCAGCCCATTCCAAGTTTGTTGCAGCCATTTCTCCCTGTACTTGATGCCAGTATGGATGGTTCGTGTTCATCTGTCCTAATTTTGTGAGATAGAATGAGTTTGAGCACATTTTTTCTTTTAATTCTGGTTGAATCATTTCATCCACTGTAGAGTTTCGATACTTGAATGGACATTTAACTTCAAGCACACCACACTCCACCAAACCTCTTTCGCTTGTTTGTGTAACTATTCCATCTGGTGTACTTCCAAGGTACCCACATTCGAATAGAACTAATCCTATAGTTGACACCTGATTCCCAGTAATGATTTTATATTGTTCAATTGCCTGTTTCTCATGAACTTGTCCCCATATTATTGAATCCTTTCCCTGTAATGAATATTCACCTCGTAATGTCTTGAAAAGTGATGGAGGATATGCATTACCAAATTGCTGATGGCGATCATATGCAGCTAAGACTTTTCCAAAGTTACTTCCAGTTAAGCGCAGCCATCTAATTTTGCCCCAAAGGTGAGAAGTTCTTTGATCTTTGGTATTATATGCAACCCATTGAATTTGCTCAGCAGTTACTTCACATTTTTCAATAAATTCATTTTTGTCTGTGCAATTTATATGTAATATGTCTTCAATTAATGTTGGACAGTTAATTTCAACTGTGGACGCCGTGGGTTCTTCTTCAATTATCCATTTAAGAGAGCATGTGGGTAAATTAGTAAAAAGAAAACCAATATCACCAGCAGACACTTCTCTACTAATTGCTGTAAAATCAGACTTATTGGAAGGAAACAATGATGAAACAGTATTTACTTGTTGATTCAAATGCTTTTTGGGGCGAGCTATCCAAGAATTAGGTAAGTCAGTTTTAGATAAACCTTTTTCATTTGCATAAATTGCAGTAGCAGCCTTATGGCTACAAATCCAGTTACCACGTGGGCATTCACAGTGTGCACAAGCAATACCTCCACTTCCATCAACAGTCAACACAACCTTGTATGATCGATCTTTCAATGAAGCCTGAACTTTGGCTACAATATCTAGATCTTGAATTTCTAGCTTTAAAACATGATCAGCTTGGAACTTTTTTTCTCCTTTTTCAAATGTGTTACTGTCCTCTTTGAAAAAATTCATAATAGCAGCCAGGGTTATTACCTCTGTATTCATTTTGATCTAAACTTTATAAAAGAATTATTTAAATGAAATATTGCTAGACTAGAACTTAAATTGAAAAGTAATAATCGACCACTTCCCATGCTATAGTCTGAGTTAGAGCTGAATCAATTGAATTGAAGTTTGAATAAACTAATCGCTATTCTTAAAAAACCTGATTGTTGGGGACCTAAATATTTTTCCACAGTTATGTACATAAAAAATTTTGTGAATTTTGTTATCGTTTGGTGTTCCTATGTTTACTTTTGCTTTAAATAACCTTATCTTTCATTCTTTTCATGCATGGAATAAAATGCATCAATATTTTGATACTCTTTCCTTAAATTCTTATACTGCATCAACATTATCTCACATTGCTTTATCCTCATGTTACTACTATCAACAGCTACTAAACTGATAATAAATTAAACTGAATTAGCCTGCATATTTGTTCTGAAGGGAAACGTTTTTGGTATCTTATTTAAACATAATTCAATAATGTATATTTTAATGGATAACCAGTTGATGTATTAGATACTCGGATTATCCAGTATGCTCATAATTAAATGTAGCATATGCTGTAGTACATGCCATGCAAATGAAGAATATGGAAGATATTTTTTTTTATCTGTAGTTTGTTCAAACCAAACCAAATGAAGCCAGAATGTTTATGATGTTTAAATTTGGAATACTATGCGACTTGACCAGTCCAGACCTGTTAAAAATATCAGAATGTAATGTTCTTCAGGGAAATTCATGAAATGAAGCCAGAGTTTTCATGATGTCACAAATTGGAATATCATGCCACTTGACAAGCCTAGACCTGTCACAACTATCAGAATTAGAAATATCAATGTACATTGGTATATGGGCAGGACCATTGAGAGGGAGATCCAGGGGGTACCTTTGACACCGGGCCCGGGATTTTTTGGGGAGCCCAAATGTTTAAGAATGCTGCCTGTAAAACAATCGATGAGACCTTTTTTGTCAGGGATACGGGTCATGAAGTTGGTATTGGTGATTATGTTTGTGGTCAGCCTAACTTAATGTTTTTTTTTTTTGGAAATTCATCAAATATAGGTAGAAAATTAACTGTCGTTGGGCCCAATGAGCTTTTTTTTAGGAGATTAACTCAATTAGAAGCCAGAAATATCGCCCCATCAATTTTATGATATTCAGGTTTTGACGGACCATCCTATCTGCCATTTGGCATGGGGTCCGAATTCAATTTCGGTACCGGGCCTGGGCTTGGCTCTCAATAGCCCTGTATATGGGGCTTTTTCCAGGGTGTATTTCATATCTGAAAGAAGAATAAGAAAGGTGGAATGATTTGTTTAGCTGAAGCCATATCTTTCATGCTGCATCAAGGTTAGGTTTAAATATACCATACTATTTTACAAGAGTAAAAGAAAGATTATTTGCAAGAGTAAGAAAGATTATTTCACAAGAGTAAGAAAAATTATTTTACTAGAGTAAGAAAGATTATTTTACAACAGTAAGAAAGGTTATTTTACAAGAGTAAGAAAGATTAATGATAAGCTCTAGACAGTATCCAGAGTCTTGATTAACAGACTAAGACATACTGATTCAGAATCGACATTTCGTCTTCTATTCCTCATCAGTATAGCTAGGACTACAGGTATGAACATGAGCTTATTTTAATATGATGAGTAAAGATCAGCATGTCACATAACTTAATTGGTAAAGATGTGTAATGATTTTTTTTATTTATTTGTTATTATCGTTTTTTCGGCCTTGCAAGCCTAAATGACGAGCCTTGAAATTAGATGAAACAGCTGTCTTAGGCATGCTCTTGGAAATTAATTTCATACCATAGTAATTTGATACTATAGATTGTGCCTCTAAGACTCTGGATACTGTCTATAGCTTATCATTAATTTCATAGTACATTTTTGTTAAGAAAGATTATTTTACAATGAGTAAGCAAGATTATTTCAGAAGATCTCTTACCAGTAAGAAAGTTCTCTTACTGAGTAAGAAAGATCTCAAGAGTGACAAGAAATATTTTTTTGAATCTATAAAAGTTCATCTCTTTCACTTGCAGTGGTATTTGATTCCAGATTTTTGGTCCAATATAAATTAAACATTATTGGGCTTGTTTTGGTGAAACTCTTGTTACGAAATAATTTCTTTTGTGTTTTGTTCTGGTGTTATATGAGTGTAATTCATTTAGCATTGTGTATTTCTGCATTAAGAGTGTTGAGTGATTTGTTGTAGACACGGTGCATTAATTTGGCTTCTTCAAGTTTATATATATCATGAAGCTTTAATAACTGTAGTCTTGAAAATAGTGGTGATGTGTGGGTTCTGGGATTGCTATGGGTGATGATTCGCGCTGCTCTCTTTTGATGATTCGCACTGCTCTCTTTTAATTTGCAAATCTAAATCCAAATTGTTGCAACAGAATTCATATACGCTGTCGCTAGAGCTGATACCGTCTTACAATACCGGAGCGAAGCAGATTTGATGAAAGCTGCAGATCATAATTTGCTCACTTCAACTGAAACAACTTCTCATAAAATTTCAGTTAAAGATTGACAAACTATGAATCTGAATAAAGCTTCTGCTTGCTGAAGATACCCCGAATACTAGGCCTAGTGAGCCTACCGAATTAATTGCCGATCGATTAAGATGCAGAATTCATAACCTTTTACGATTGCAAATAACCACACATAAATGCAACCGAGAGCCGACCAATCTAACATAAAAGCGAAACTAACCAAAAGCATCTAGGCTGTTTATTGCAAAAGACCTCAGCAGCTCACTGTACTTTACGCTACGCGGCTTAGAAAACGATTGCGAATCACAGCTATGCTGTCACTGAAGATCTTTCCAAAACTTGATTGCACACTCCAACTGAAGAAAGCCTATTTAGCCATTACAAACTGATAAGCTTTTCAGCTGGAGGTGAAACAAACAAGTCTGTGTAAACCTAGAACTGCAGTTACTGCACTACCTCAGCAGCTCAGTAAAATTGGCTACCTTTGCTTGGCCTAACTTTGCCAGCCACAAGCCTGGGCTATAAATTCGCTCTGACTACATTTTAAAGCGCCCAAATCTTTCTAACTTTTAAAAAGAGCTGTAACAAGCTATTAATGTTGATATCGACCCTTTCAAATAATAATAGGTAGTTTTAGTTCGTTGTGGTTAGCGTCGCAATACGAACCGTCCAAATTAACACAGGTTTTCCCATCTGAACAAATGTTGTTTACGCCGTTACTACCTGATAGCTAGGGAAAAATTCGATTGACCAATCAGAAGCGAGTTTGGTTGAGCGGCGTATTATGATCACGTAAATATACGTGCGCTTGTGTAGAAGAGAAAAAAAGAAAAAAGCGGTCGATTGAGTTGTGGTTTTGAGCAGTGCAAATAACATTCAATGCAGCAGTTTGCTGGTTTGTGGTGCTTTTTTGTTTTTGTTTTTTGAGGGTTGCTGCATTGAAGTTTGTCTTTTTCGGCGTAACAATTGCATTTATGGTGTCATAATTTTAAACTCGAATAAGGTAAGAATCCGTTAGCGTTTGAAAGTAACAGCGAGAGAGAAGTGTAAGTCAATTGAGTAAAAGTTAAATCAAAAATGAATGAAAAATCGCTGAAATTCCGTCCCGTAGGTACTGTTTTCAAATTCACGTGCCGCACCGAAAGTGTTAGTTGGTATCACTATCTCAACCAGTTAGACAGAAAAAAAGCGATAGAAAAATTGGATGAAAACTTAACTGTTGGTCATTGTAACAAATCAAAATTTATCAATCGAAAATCAAACACAACGTAAAATTTACGTCATCAAGGTTGAGCAGAATCAACAAAGAAACAAAGTTTCTTTTAGTGGTGGTAATAGAGTCGCCATCAGCCGCCACAAGTTACAAGAGTTTTCAGGAAACGCCGCATGGTCAGAAAATCATTTTGCTGCTTTTAGCAAAGCTAATTTTTTAAAGGCATAATCAAATTTAGGTAGATTTGAAAACATTTACATCACTCTATAAAATTAAACAATTGTAACAAATTTGTCATCTTTAAAAGAACGTCTTTTTGTTTGATATAAATCCGGTTATTGCCATGAAAGCCGGTTGCGTCAGATTTGTCACAGTTTAAGAAATCAAATTTTATATTGCCAACATGATCACGCTAGCAGTTTTTCATAAATCAACAACCTAGCGGGCAGGTTGTGTTAGCTTGGAATGTTAGTAAGTCTGGTCAAACTTTACCAGTACCAGGCAATTACCTAGAAATTTTTAGTTTGCAGCGGAAGTGTAGGAAATTTATATAGAATTTAGATTTTTTGTATTATATCATATTCTTGCGATTCAGTGAATTGAAACAGAGCTTCGTTTTATGCTGGTTTGTTCAAAGTTACAGATCTGTTGACTTTGTCCATGATTGATGTTCTTTGGATTAGCATAGCAAGGTGTCTCTTGATATGCAGGAGTTATATCTCTCTAACTTTACATATTATAATCTGCAGTTGTAAAGGATTGGTAGACTACTTACGGACAATAAAATTCAGGCAATTTTACGGTCGAAAAATGCTTCCTACAGTTCCAGCTAGTTAGGAAAGATGGAGAAAGTTACAACAATTTTTTTGATAACAGTGACGCTGAAGATGAGTATGATCCTGCTTCAGAAAAAGTCACCAAACTACGAACCCAACCTAAACCTAAGTCTTCGAGCTGTTTTGGCTCTCCACTAGGTCAATTCAGTGGTCGAGTTGATGGAGCGTCTGCTACTAAAACGGTATACACGGGTTCCATCCCCGGTCGGGTCAAACCAAAGACTATAAAAATTGGGATTCACGCTTTCTTGCTTGACGTTCAGCAATTAAAGGGACAGTGTGAAGCATCCGCTGTGTATGGTAGACAGGTGGGCAGGTGGCAGCTTGACTCGAAGACCAAAAGGTCCCATCATTGTCTCCTGGCCAAGGTAACTTGGTGAATAAAATGTAATTACAATTACAATTGATATACGCGTAACTAAAAAAAACTTGACGATATGTACAAATTACATTTTTAAAAAATCCTAAACTTTTTTGTGGAAAAAGATTATTAAACCTCCGCAAAAACGTGTCTTATTCTGTTATTTCTACTTTGAAATACATGAGCTGTAAATTTAAACTAGAAATTTCGCTTTGCTTGGTTTCTCAAAATTTAGTAAGATGCAGGTAGTCTCATGAAATGGACGAAAGCAACAGATTTGTAACATTGATGAAATTTTTTTGAGAAAAGTTTATTTTTCTTTCTTTTGTGAAAAACAACGCACAAAAAGCAAAATTAATAAACAATCAATTTTTTCGAAGCAAAAAAATAACTCTATCCATTTAAAGGAGACCTTCGGCCTAACGAGGCTATATATAATAAAATACTCCTCCAAATTCTAAGGGTTTTGCAAACAAAAAAACGAACTCCTTACATTTTATAGTTTTACGAACTCCTTACGTTTTACGCAAAAAAAAACTGCGTGAAACGGAAGTCGATTCTGATTGGCTAACGCTCTGATGAAGTAAGTCTGTACCTTGCCTTTCGCTCATAGTCACTCATCTCAGGTCTAAACACTACAAGTAGGTTGAATATTTTAGGAAAGAAAGCAATACGCGCTTCTGCTTAAGAGTTTTTGGTCTTAACGAGCAATTTTATGCCCAAACAATGTTATAGACGTGTTCTTAACAGGGAAGTTTCAGCAGTACACTTGTCTAAGCCTAATAATGCCCAGCTACATTGCATAGGTTAAGATTATGATATCATATGAGCGTAATGAAACAAGAAGTGGTTACAGTTGATGTTAGCAGAATGTCTAAACAGCTACTTGAAGAAAAAAAAGAAAATGACTAAGACCTTATTTAGTAGGCTTACTCCCAGGCGCGTGGCCAGAAATTCGCAATAGGGGTCTGTTTTGGGGATCTGGGGGCGGAGCCCCCAGCGCTCGAAAATTTTGCATTTTTTTGCAAAAATAACCATTTTAGGGCTATTTTGATTAAAAAATTATGCTTTTAAAACGTGGCTTAGAAATTGACAGTGCAAACATGATTAAACTGGTGGCATAAATGGGCTATTTGGGAGGTGGCTAATGGTAAAATGTTAGTTCTCTTGTTCATTTTCTGGTAAATTATAAAATCGAATAGTTCAATAAAACTCACACGGAGTAATCTATTTCATATACAGTTTATAGAGAAAAATAATTGGGGGGGGGGGGGGTTAATGAAAAGAAATTTGAGAGAAATGGTTGGTAATTAACTAATACTGAATAGCCCCTCCCCTATTTCTCAGTTTATAGTATATTTTTTGATGACACCTATGTTTAACATTTTTACACTTGCGATCAAATTTGATTGCTTATTTTTGTCCATTTTTCAAAGTTTCATTTATTTGTTAGTTTTATTTTTAACAAATTAGCCCACCCCTCCTGAACATATGTTTCAAAAGATGTTTTAAATCACTATTTAGTCCACTCCAGTGCACAAAACAGTCTCAAAAGTGCTAAAAACGTAGTGTTTTTTCTCATTCTGCATTTTGGTCGACATGCCAATGGGGGGGGGGGGGCTATAGCCCTCCCGCCTCCCCCTGGCTACGCTACTGCCTACTTTTAGTCTGGGTATTTTGTACAATGTAGGTACAGGTTGCACAGGTACCGGTAGGTTCTAGCAGTTATGCTATTTTCAAGAACTGTGCTGGTAATGCAAGTTACTAAATGGCTACAGTATTGTACTTTTTTCTAGAGCACTTAGGTAATAGTAAAATTTTTTCGCTGAGTGTATTAAACGAAGGCGATTCAACCTGATCGCGAAACCTGCCAGACAGGCTCAGCGCGAATCGAACCCGATCGCGAGACTTCGCCGACGAGCGCCCGACCCACTACACCAGTGAAGCGACGCTATGAATCTGTAAACATGCCGTGTTTAACTCGAATTAATGAGAAAAAAGCAATAGATTTTAACGACGGGTGCTTTTTCATATTAGAAACCGGACCAGAGGTCTAGACATTTTGCACAAATGTGGTGTAATACTGTAATGCACAGTTGAGAATAGTGGCAGTATACTGTAAACAATAATATAACTGCTAAAACCTACCGGTTCCGGTGTAACTTGTACGCGATACTCAGTCTAGTAGTGGGTTTGCTAAATAGGATCTTAGTAACCCTTCTTTTTTATAACGTTGAAGTTCAGAAATTCTGTTAACAGCTACTGCAACCACTTCTTGTTCCATGTAATATCATAATCTTAATCTATGCAATGCAGCTGAATATCACAAAGCTGTACAAATGTACTGCTAAAAATTCCCTGTTAAGAACACGTCTATTACATTGTTTGGGCATAAAATTGCTCGTTAAGACCAACAACTCTTAAGCAGAAGCGCGTATTGCATTCTTTCCTAAAATATTCAACCTACTTGTAGTGTTCATACCTGAGATGAGTGACTATGAGCGAAAGGCAAGGTACAGACTTACTTCATCAGAGCGTTAGCCAATCAGAATCGACTTCCGTTTCACGCAGTTTTTTTGCGGATTTCATCAAAACTATAAAACGTAAGGAGTTTGTTTTTTTGCAGAAGCACATAGAATTTTGTGGGGTATTTTGTTATATATAGCCTCGCTAGGCCGGAGGTCCCCTTTAATGACTTCGCTTCTCCAATTTTAACTGATTTTGTATTATATTTTAAAACTTTTCAAGCAATATATACTTATTACGCTGTACCATTTTAGTTTGGCGCACTTTTTTGGTTTGCCCCTAAAAAAGACAAAAAAGAAGCCAAAATCAGTCCAAAAATACTGTGCTAGAAACCTCAACATATACGAAAAGAACTAGTATAATGTGAACTGCATTTCCCATAGGTTCATTTTAGTAGACTGCAGTTTTTTCGAAAAGTTTTCGAAGCAAAATAAATAATGCATTTACCAAAAATATTCAAAAAAGATATAATTAGGCTTTTAATCCAACAATTTTCGCCAAGCTTGTGAATTATACTAAAACTGATCAAAAAAAAAAAAACAAAGCAAAAAATATATAACTAACAACTGTTGAATCTAACAGCTGTAAAAATTATAATTCAATCTTGACTCGATCTTTCAAAAAATAAAACCTTATTGGTTGGGACTTGGGGCCAGACTTTCAATTATTGTTTTCGGGACTTTTAATCTTTCCCTCTTTCTTTAATTTTTCCTCCAGCTGTTTAAAAACTCTTTTTTCTTTGCACAGGTCTTTAATTTCTTCCAAAGTTTCTAGTTCCTTCTCATTCTCTTTGCTTCCTTTCCAGTAAATGGAAACTTCGTATTCCTATAGAATGTTTGTTCAACATTAACAAAAAATTACAAGAAAACAAACGGCAGCAAAATTCATAAATTATGTTAGATTAAATGAAAGCATTTTCCCACAGACGCGGCTAAAGTTGACTTAAACATAAAAGCCCTAAATATTTTTTTTGATTTTTACAAGTTAGAAAATTTTTTCAAAAAATTGACCAAAACCAACGATCGAACTTTTATTTGGAACCTTTTTGAATGGCTATTCCTGAAATAGAGTTACCTGTCTTTAAAATTATCACGTTTTTGATCTTAATCTACTTGTATGCAAAGTATAATAGAAACTAATTATTGGATTTAAGTTTCCGAAATTTCAAAATAGTAATGTTTTATGTTCTACCACTTCTTCATAATATCGCCAGTATACCATAATTAGTAGACCAAACTTTTCAAATTTTAATGTAGCTACTACGTTCTTTCTACAATCAGTCTAAGCATATTTTTAAAGTGCTAACGTGTGACGCCCTTACAATAAGTTTCAATCAATATAGGTTAAATTCTAATATTTTGACTAAATTCTCGCAGGGGCTTTCAATGCTCAAAGAAAATCAAGGAAGCTGCGGTGAATGCTATTTCATAGCTTGGCTTGACCTGAACGGTTATTGATCTCAAGTTTACCGTTTCAGTAGATACCGATACTAAACTTACATAATACATTGTACAGTCGTATATGTAACCAGTACGTACTAATACCTAGAGTCCTACACCGATTTCCATTCTGAAGTTCACCCTATGCAAGTTAGAGTTATTAGCAGAGGTGGAGTCCTCGAGGACGTCCTTGGCCTCGAGGCCTCAAGTCCTCGAAAATTGGCCTATTTTTTGGAATGTTAAAATTTTGTGGAGCACTTGAAAAATTTTTTGGAAAACGTTTTTTAGTGGAGATCGCTTGAAAAATTTTTGTGAAGACCTTTTTTTTTTTTTGGAGATCGCCTGAAAAATGTTTGTGAAGACCTTTGTTTTTTTTTTTTTTTTGTTTTTTTGAGATCGCCTGAAAAATTTTTGTGAAGACCTTTTTTTTTTTTTTTTTGGAAAGCACTTGCGCTTAGTGTCCTTGGTCCTTGGCCTTGGCCTCGAGCATTCCTGTCCTTGGCCTCGAGAGTGTCTGTCCTCGGAAGGGCTGTCCTTGGCCTTGGCCTCGGATTTTTTTTGTGTCCTTGGCCTTGGCCTCGAGCCTTGTGTCCTCGACTCCACCTCTGGTTATTAGGGTTTTCCATTTTCCAGGATTTGCAGCTTTCCGGAAAAAGAGAAAATCTTTAAAACTTTTTTGCGAATCCAGGGATTCCAGAATTTTGACAGTTGCTGAAAATTTAGGTAAACTTAGGACTTTTCTGAGATAACTTAAACAAACAAAAATTTTCGCAACATTTTTTAATTTGTTGAATACTATAAAAAATTGTTAACATTTTGATTCTGCGTAACCCCTTCCAAATCTTTTCATTTACCATTTTGCGTGGCTGGTGACAAGTTTTGATGTTTTGTTGGTTCGCGCAACTTGCGGTTTTGTTTATGTGTTTAAATAAAATTAAGGATTATGTCTCGTTTTCGCTTGGAAAAGGCAATTACAGGAAGGCATTATGTACTAACTTTCACGCGTTGGAAACATGTAGCCTACGTATGTCCTTGATGGCCTGTTTTGCTATGAACAAAATTAAGCATTATACGTCTCGTTTTCGCTTGGAAAGGGCAATTACGGAAAGGCGGTCTGTACTCACTTTCACTTGTTTGAAAAATGTATGTTCTTAATGGACTAAATGGTTATATGCGACAATGTTGCCACTTCAGTGCAGTTAAAGATAGTCTTTTTTATTTTATTTGCAAACTTCTTTTAGATTATGAAATCACTAATGACTGAAGAGCTGATTTAAGCTGGGTTTGTACAATAATGAGCAGGGTTTTTTTCTAAAAACGCAACGCCAAAAAATATTCCCTTCATTCTGTCATAAATCCAGTGCTGTCGCTACAGAGGGGCAAGGGGGCAGTGCCCCCTCTAACGGATGCTTGTGCTCCCCCATTTTGGTTAGCTCAAAATACTGTTTTTGGAACATAATGTAACGACAAGACGACAGACAATGATGGAAAAAAGAGTAATTACGTTCAAACATAATTATCCTTTGACGTTTTCTCAATGTAAACATAATTTCTCGTTGCTAGCAACCAACTGCTGTACATAAATCTGACGGTATATTCCATCTTATTCAATTGCCTTCACGGATGTATCGCGGAGGAGACATGTAAGCCAGCAAAATCGTTGCCGATACTCAGGGCCTCAGAGAGAAAATTTTCCAGGGGGTACAAAAGTCGATACCGGGCCCCCGAAGTCTTATTGGGCCCCCCAAGCCTTATTGGGGCCCTTGCCGTTAAATCATTTTGTGCTCCCTGGGTGTAGATCTTCATTTAAAAGTGAAGGATTAACGATATTCGCATACAGTTAGGACCTCTGAAAAATACAACTAGACATAAAATTGGTTTAGATCCAGCTAGGGGGTGTTGGGGAGCGCTGTGAGCTCCCCCAGCGGGTTCGGGGCAGAGCCCGGAACCTTTAGCACTTTTTATGTTTCTCGAGCATAAAATACAGCATTTGATCAACATCCCAGCACCAAACTTGCTTAAATTGACAAGCAGAAAACGTGATATACATGAAAAAAACTATGTGAAGTGGGGGATGATGACATTGAAACAATATTATACAATATAATGACTTTAAAACTGCAAATCCAAATATTTTACTGATAAAAGTTTTAAGAAGTCATCTGCAATCACAGACTTGACAAACCCAAATACCTATTAAACTCATACAGATAGATAGAGTTACTAAAGGATAGTAGTATAGTACGGTTGAAAACTAATGCTTTTGGATCTCGGAAATGTGGGGCCTCGTACATTGTTATACTGTAGAATTAGGGCGCTCAAGTCAGAGAAATGTAACAAAACGTTAATTTCGGTGCAAGTGTATGGCTTTTTATACATTTTTCTCTTTTTTTAATCAAATCGGCCACTATTGGATGCCCTAAAGGGTGTGTAGCAAAAATAGCAACCAATTACCGATACCGAATAGGCTGACTGATATTTTTGCTGTAGACAAGTTTAATTAGGGTGTTATGGTGCGATACCAAAACTTAACGCGAAAACCTGAACTCTTCCGGGCCCCCTAGGCTCTGGTACGATGTACCCCCTGAACCCCCCTCTCGCAGGACCTGCCGGTACTTCGTTAGTGATTATGACATGAAACAATACGTGAAAACATTTTATTAAGACCAGCTGTTTTGATTTCTAGAGCACACTCAAGATTTTGAGGTCGCAGTCTGTGGTTAAACCAGGGTGAGGGGCTTTACCCCCTTAGTTAAGTCACTAAGAAAATTTAGTCTCAAAATATGAGCGTTTAAACGCATTCTTGACTTGATCTGTAGTCAGGGGGGTCGAAGGCGCTAAGCATTTTAATTCTTTGAAATGACATGAATTTTAGCAATTTAGTTATTTATAAGGATTGAAAAAGTGCGAAATGTGATTAAAATGGCGTTAAAATTGCTTTGTGCTGCAAAATCACAAAAATCGTCCAGCGGCTGGGAGTTCCACCCCCAGACACTAACTATTCAGTGACTATGCCCCCGTCTGTGAAACGCTTGAATTGCATCGATTTGTTCAGCATGGGGGTTGAATCTGGCAATTTTGTACAAAAAAGGCACTTTTGGTTCACCTATCTTTGCAAAATTGTGGTTTCACGTCTGGTATCGTTCCTAGCTGTAGATTTGCAAAATCAGCTAAGAAACGCTGCCGGCCTAATTTTAAAACTGCGCATATTTGTGGCCGTACAAGATCTGAAGATCAGTTTTTATATGCAAAAGTTCAGTTTATTTTGGGTCCCCTACTTTTGGGTAGTGTCCCTTCACTTCGTTTGCTCTGGCGACGGAACTGCATGACTTAAACAGAAAGCTAGCAACCTATCAGCTGTTACCAGCCATAGATTGCTTTGGTTTAGATGGTGAAGATATTTTCTTAATTTAATTTTAAAGTTTGGTCGTACCATTACTATTCTCATCTGTGTAAAAAAATCGGAAAAAAACATGATTTTTGGGAAATTTCGTTTCCCGCCGTTCCGAGAGGAAACCAAACGTACAAAGACAATTTCGTTATGTAAGATTGATCTTTATATTGCTTAGTGATTACACTGCATATAAGCTAACTTACAAGAAATACTTCTGGTAACATGTAAGAAACATCTTTCTTCTCCATCTGTATGGGATCCTCTGGCTTTTCTTTGGTATAAAACCAATATTTAGTGACTGGATCTTCGCTCTTCATCCCGTAGTCAAATTTAGACACCTATTATAGGAGCAAATAATTAAACAAGGTTGCACAGAAAAACGAGAAAGTGTATAAAATCTCTCTGAACGGAGGTAAACATTTTTTTTTTAATCAGAAATTTATCAGGGCTGTGGACTTTGCCTCCAGATCTGATGGTTCCAAGTGGAATCCTTCCTCATAAATTTAGGGTCCCGACAACTCAGATTCTGTTTATATCCTTTTTGTTTTTAGTTTTGGATAAATAAATGATTCTTTAGTTCCCAAACGCAGGCTACTCTTACTATGTACTACAAAAAAGCATGATTAGGCAATTAAAAAAAAAATTTTTTAAGCCAGGTTTATTGTGAATGAGTGATAAAAGTATTATTTTGCTTGATGAGTGTAGCCTATAGTAAAACTTACCAAAATAAAATAATCCTTATCCTCCTTTAAGCCTTTTTTGGCATCATCAATTTCTTTCTTGAGACGTTCCTTGAGCAGCTGAACAACATGTAAAAAAAAATTAGTTTGCTTACAAAAGCTAACTTACTTGGTAAAAACTTCCCTTGGAATGCCTTCGGGAATGCAATTGCCTTCGGCCATTCCTTCGGCCTTCGGGAATGCCTTCGGCCTTCCTCAAAAATAATGACAAAATAAAAAAAACAAAGCAATATCAATGCTAAAACATTTTATTGTAAAATCTAAACACGAAAATATAGCTGGATATAAATAATTTTTGAACTTTAATTTTTTGTGCTAATGTGTCCACTCTTATAAAAACAATATGAGAACACGATGCTTATTTTTGCTTAAAAATTAAAAACGGTGGCAGTCAGAATAATGAAACAAATAAATGAATAATTAGGAGCAATGGCCAATATTAATACAAAAAAGTAATGCAGCCACAAGCATAGGCGTAGCCAGGGGGTGAGGGTGGAGCCCGATTGAAATTTTTCAGTTTCTTTTAGCCTGATCGAGATCCAATTCTTTACTCCCCCCCCCCCCATTTGAAATGCTACCGATGATAATCATGTGACAAAAAAGCCTATTGCTTTTTCGGTTTCAGTTTCTTTTAACATCTTTTTGTACAACAGTAATTAACAATAATATTGACAACCATGGGGGCCCGGGCCCCCTGGATTTAATTTTTGCCAACCAATTTAAATGCATAACCGGGATAAAATGAAGGCTTTTCTTCTTAAAAGTTGCTACCTTAAGCTCTCACCTAAACTTTTTATGAATGCAATGCAATTATCAAGGACGAGTTTACCATATGGCGCAGTCCCAGGAGCCCGGCACTAAAATGGTAAGACTTTTTTTGGTCTTCACCAATATTTGCCTGAAAGATGTTGCGAAAATCCCCAAAATGCCAGGGGCCCCAAGCAATGTAAGTCCGACCCAAGCAATACCATGGTCAGTAGGTGTAACCATCTATTGTATCATTTTTAAATAATAATCCACCTCTATCTCGACAGTTTTTCGCGGCAAAGCACTTTTGAAAAATAAATTAACTAGGGGAAATGCTCATTGAACAGATTATTGAATTTGAATTGAGGGGGCCTGGGACCCCTGGCAGTACTTGTACTCAAACAACTGGTTATTGCTATGACAAAACAAAAATCTGTAAGGCAGATCTTCGAGTGGATTATTATTTACTGCTTGTTGTGATTTTGTTGCTCATTTGCATAATCCTGCTCTTTTTTAAACGCTCAACAGTTGCGTTTTAAAACCGCCTTACACGTTTTCACGCTTCACATGAAACACTTGGTATCAGTTTGTACCAATACTTAACTGTGTTACTGTTTAGTGCAGTTTAGCGAATATGTGGTAAAGTGCTGCAGATCGTTTAATGCTTTAGCGTTGGGTTTAAACCGTAATGTAGGCTACTATTTCTATTTTTATATTCAGATATTAGTTTGCATTTAGTTCATTAAAACCTTGAATAGGGTTATGAAATTGTGCTGTGCTATCATTTTAATTTAATGAACGAAAAAAGAAATGGATAAGCGATTAAGACTCCCAATATTTAATGCTGATGCTAGCAACTCGGAAAGTTCGAGCAAGTGAAAGCGTTGAAAAAAGATATTCAAAAGTTATTTTCGGAGAATATAGGAAATCACTGGTCAAGACAAGCTTAATATACCAGTGAGTTTACTGGATACTTCAGTGTATGTGCATATCAGCGAAAGCCAAAGTTATGAAAAAGTCATTGCAGCTATGATGCAGTTTCGGCTGTTCAAAACCGCGAAGCAGCAATTAGAGATGCGTTTATTGCTGGACTTTCCTTGGTTTATATTAGACAGCGTCTGCTGGAGGAAAGTGCCCTGGAACTCCGTGCTGTGTTTGATAACGCCCAATCACTTGAAAATGCACAAAAAAATGCTGAACCTTATATTATGCCTCCTTCAAAAGTACAAAACGTAGATCCAATAGCCGCCTGCAATTCAAACGCAAGCAGTTCAGCATTAAGTATTAATAAGTTGCTTCTTTTGCGGTGGTTCAAATCATAAGCTGGCTTTGTGTCCAGCTCGATTCCGACTATGATTTAATTGTGGCAAACAGGGGCATTTTGCTAAACTATGTCGGTCTCCCAAGAAGAAGCAATCTTCAAAATCTACAGCTGCCATCTCCCGAAAGCAAGATTCCGATCAAGAGAGCACTGCTGAAAATTTAAAAATTGCAACTTTCTCGTCTAATAAATCATTAAATAATCATAAAGTTAACGTGCCTGTCCTGATCAACGGTGTTTTGGCTCATGGCCTGATTGATACCGGTGCAAAAAATAATTATGTTGATTCGGACTTTCGTCGTCGGACAAATTTAAAAGTCTCAACAGCAGAAAAATCTTTCAAAGTTGATCTTGCGGTTAGGGGTTCATCTGCCGAAACCTTTGGATCGTGCACGACTCAAGTAGAACTGTTGGGCTGGAGTTACGCCGGCATCGAATTTTTGGTGATGAACAGTCTGCTGTGGGACGTTATTTTAGGACGAGAATTCTTATGTCAGCACAAATGCATCACATTTAATTTTGGTGGTCCTCAGTTACCTAAAATCAGGTCCATTTGTTTGAGCACATGAACCCTAATTGCAAACCAATTGCTGCGAAGAGTATAAAATATTCAAATCTCGATCGAAAATTTATTGACGATCAAGTGACCCAATTGCTTAAAGAAGGCATCATCGAGGCGAGTAAGTCACCCAGGCCTACTCAATTGATCATAGCTAAAAGCGAAAATCAGAAGAAAAGAATGTGCGTGGACTATAGCCAAACTGTGAATAAGTTTACCCTTCTGGACGCCTATCCTCTCCCTAATATGCGAAGTGTTGTGAATAATGTGGCACAGTTAGATCAACATCAAAGTTAGATCATCGCAGTGCGTACCACCAAATTGGCTTACTTCCAGAAGAACGCAAATATACTGCGTTTGAGACCAATGGACAGTTGTATCAGTTTAAACGGATCCCATTTGGTTTAAAAAACGCTGTGCGTATTTTTTAAAGAGTGATTGATGCAATTTTGCAAGAGCGTGATTGCAAAGCTACATTTGCATACCTAGACGATATTACGATCTGTGGCAAAACTCGTAAAGAACACAATCAGAACTAAAGCGACTTCTTTGAAGGCAGCAAAAGACTTCAACTTCACTCTAAATAAAAACAAATGCGTTTTTGCAACCAAGTCGATTAATCTGCTTAAGTGCTATGTATCACATGGCATTCTGCAGCCAGGTCCAGACCGTGTTAAGCCAGTTTTGGACTTATCGCTACCCAAGTATTCTAAAGAATTACAATACATTGTAGGGATGTTTTCGAACTATGCTCAGTGGAAACCACAGTTTTTAGAAAAGTTAAAGCCTTTGATCGTCGCGGATCAATTTCCTTTACCCGCTGGGGCTGTTTCAACTTTTAAGCAACTTCGAGAAGATTCAGCAAGGCTGCGTTGGAAGTTATTGATGAAAAGTTGCCGTTTGTGATCGAAACCGATGCTTCAGAAAATGCAATCTCTGCGACTTTGAACCACCAAAATCGACCGGTAGAGTATTTTTTAAGAATGCTAAACAAGCATGAATTAAAACATTCCAACATTAAAAAAGAAGCAGCAGCTATAGTCGAAGCTGTCCGAAAGTGGTCTCATTTTCTTTCCGGTCAACACTTCAGCATTGTAATTGATCAAAAATCTGTGACATTTATGTACGACGCGACAAAAAAGTGTTGCGGTGGCGAACCGAGTTCAGCGAATTTGACTTTGATATCATTTATCGATCAGGCAAATTGAATGAAGCACCTGATACGCTTTCTAGGGCACTCTGTGGGAGTATTTATGGCACTACATTGCAACAAATTTATGTTGCTTTATGTCATCCCGGAATTACAAGACTACATCATTTTGAGCGTGTGAAAAATGTGCCTTACTCAATTGACGATGTGCGTAAAATTGTTCATGATTGTAGTGTGTATTGTGAGTTGAAACTACGCTTTTACAGGCCTCCCACTGCTCGAGGCCAAGGCCAAGGACACAAAAAAAATCCGAGGCCACGGCCAAGGAAAGTCCTTCCGAGGACAGACCCTCTCGAGGCCAAGGACAGGAATGCTGGAGGCCAAGGACCAAGGACACAGGCGCAAGTGCTATCCAAAAAAACCTTTTTCAGACAATCTCCAAAAATTAAAAAAATGGTCTTCAAAAAAAATTTTTGTTAGTGCTAAAGTTACGTAGCAGGGGCTTTTATGTTCAAGCATATGCCGATGGTCTAGGAGCGTTGGTCACTGGTGCTGATATGCTTTGCAACAGAGGTATGACCCAGAAATCAATAAATATTGCAGCAAACTGGGCTTCGGAGCAAGAGCTATACAGTTTCACAGCAAGAAAACCGAAGTAGCACTTTTCACTCACAAACAGAATCCAGATTTGCATGCTTGTCCATGGGACATATTTTTCTGTCCCATCCCATGGGATTTCCATCAAAATGCAATTCAATAAAATTTAATAAATTTATGAAATTTTAGGTATAATGTGTTATAGATAAGACTACTCGTACTAAGAGAGATACAAAACGACAAAATTTATTGACTTTGTTAACTTTAAAGTTCAGAAAATTTCGCAATTTATTATCATTTTGGCACCCATATTCCAAGTCAATGTGCTTATTCAGCAAATTTTCAATAATCTGCTCATCAATTTCTGTCCCATGGGTCCCATGAGAAATGCAGCACGTGCTGGCCCATCCCATCGCATCCCATGGGACATTTCCGATGGGGTTCCAATCGGAATCCCATTCCTATGGACAAGCATGCAGATTTGGGTTCCTTGCCAATGAATGGTTCAAAACTAGAACTTTTCAAGGAAGCAAGGCTGCTAGGTGTTACTCTGGACAGCAAGCTAACTCGGAAACCTCATATTACCAGAATTACCCGCAAAGCAACTACAGCATTAATGCAATGTAGACAAATTGAGGTGAGGAATAAAACCATTTATGGTGAAATGGATTACACAGCTATGATACGTCCAATCATGTCGTAAGCATGTGTGCCTTGGGCTGGCGGTCTCAGCAAAAAGTATCTAATGAGGAAACTCACAAAGGTGCAGAGACTTACTTGCCTGATGATTTCATCAGCTTTTCCTGGCACCCCTACTGGTGCTCTGGAAATATTGCTCAACATAACTCCCATTGAGGAATTCTTATTGGTTGAGGCAGTGCGAGGGCCATACAGAATCACTGCTAGTGGGCTCTGGCACGTCAACCCAGTTGGTTCCTTTGGGAAAATGAAAAGCCATGTGGATGTTTGCAATAAGGCAAGGAAATTCTTCCCTCTTTTGCAAATGCCAGCTGACCGAATAAGGAAAACAAAGGTATTCGAGAGAAATTTCGAATGTCAAATTATAGATAAAAAGAGTGCTTTCAGATCTAAAAGCGTTGTATATCAAAACACTGTCAAGGTTTACACTGATGTCTCGAAACTACATGAGAGAGTAGGTGCGGGTTTTTATGCAGAATACCCAAACAACTCCACAAAACAAGCATTTTTCCACCTTGGAATTTACAGTACTGTGTTCCAGGCAGAAGTCTTCGCTATTTCAGAAGTGGCAAAGAACCTGCTTTTGGAAAAAATGCACAATCAAAGTATTGTTGTGCTGCTTGATAGTCAAGCAGCTACCAAAGCACTATTAAGTGCACTGTAACATCAATTACAGTGTGCAACTGCACCAGCAATAAAGTGCACTGTAACATCAATTACAGTGTTCAATTGCATTAGAAACCTAAATCAGTCACGTAAACAAAACCACGTCAGTATTGCCTGGATTCTTGGACATGTATGGGTACATGGTAACGAACTGGCAGACTATGTAGCCAAATCAGGATCTAAATCAAAAATACATGTTCTTGAAACGTTTATTACAGTCTCGTATGCCAGCTGTGTTACCACGGTTAAAGACAGGTCCACAGATAGATGGAAATCCACGTGGAATGAACGGAAAGACTGCTTGAGGATGAAGGAGTCGGCAGGTTGGACGTCTTCCTGACTAACAATACGTCTTCCTAACCTTAAGAAACCTCAATTACATAGAGTTGTGCAAGTTTTAAGTGGACACTGCAATCTACAGCGGCACAAGGAAACTACAGGTCGTGCTGTTTCAGTTTATTTATTTATCATCACAAAAATAACATAGTATTATATTAATGGTTACTGCAAATAAACATAAAAGGATGCGATGAACGGGAGCCGTGAAGGGACGTGAAGTCTTCGAGTCAAACGACTCCCTCTTGTTAAATGAGCAAAAGCTCATTAAGGGGGAAGAATATGCTAAGATTGCAATGTTGCATATACAAAATGGACCATTGAAAAATGTGATAGAGTTAATCTGAGTTATAAAAAGAAATTAAAAAAGTTTTATATTGTTCGATAAATTTGATATAACCTAATTTAGTCATATTTTTGGGAAGAGAATTCCATAATTTTGATCCTTGATACTTGAATGATTTTTGGCAACGATTAGTCCGGAAAAATGGAATAATGAGGTCATCATTTGTTGCAGCTCTAGTGGAGTAGCCATGATTTCCAGAAACTTTATTGAAGTAGTTTTGAAAATAATCGGGAAGTTTTTTGTTGACGTATTTGTGCATAAATTTGGCAGATTCAATTTTGTATATGTCATTGACTTTGAGGATTTTATGTTCATAATACAAGGGTGTAACGTGAACATTCCAGCCAGAATCACTGATTGCCCTGATAGCTTTGTTCTGTATAGTTTGTAATTTTTTGAGATAGGTCGGATAAGTGGAGCCCCAAATAATAATGCCATATAAAAGATGCGGAAATACTATCCCATAATAGAGAGCAATAAGAGCTGATTTAGGTAAACAATGTTTTAATTTGGTGAGGACACCAACGTTTCGGGAAAGCTTTTTTTGTAATTTCTGGGTATATGGTAGAAAATTAAGTTGGTCGTCAATTTCTATTCCAAGATATTTTGTTGTCTTAACTGCATAAATTAATGTGTCGCCATAAGATAACGAAAATTTTGGAATTACCGTTCGAATTTTGAGATTAATAACAATAATTTGAGATTTATGGGGGTTTATGGTTAATTTATTGGCAGCCATCCAAGATTGAAGCATGTTTAATTCCTTATTTCCTTGTTCTTGTTGCTGTTTTAGATTGTTATTTTTTATTAACAAGCAAGTATCATCAGCGAACAGACGAGGCTTTGACGTAAGAGCATTTTTCAAATCATTTATATATATAATGAATAATAATGGCCCAAGGACCGACCCCTGGGGTACCCCATATTCAATTCTTACCATTCCTGAAGTACTATCAGAGATGCCTACAAATTGCTTCCTGTTTCTTAAATAACTTGATAAAATTTGGTGGCAACTTCCTCGTATACCATAATGTTCCAATTTGTGCAGTAGAATAGAATGATTAACTGTGTCAAAAGCTTTTTTCAAATCAAGGGTGATAATGCATGTGTAATCATATGAATTAATATTGTCATAGCATTCAGTTAGAATATCAAGTATAGGATAAACAGTACAAAATTTTTTGCGAAATCCGTTTTGGCGATTGTAAAGGACGTCATGTTTATTTAGAAAACTTAAAATTCTAAATTTAAGTAGCTTTTCGATAACTTTTGAAATAGACGAGAGTATAGATATGGGTCTGTAATTTTCCACTAACTTTTTATCTCCCGTTTTAAATATAGGGACTACTCGAGCAATTTTAAGTAAGTCGGGGAATACGCCAAAATTGAACATAAATTCAATCATGAAAGCTAAATAAGGTGCAATAATTGTAGATGCAATTTTTAAGAAATAAGGTGCCAAATGATCTGGCCCAGAAGTCTTTTTGTCTTTCAGACGATTTTGTTCGTTTAGAATTTCATTATTACTGGGCGACAAAAGAACAATTGAATTTGCAACTCTCTTATCTTTAAACAGAAAAGATCGAAAGTTATCGTTGCAATTATCAAAATTTTCTGCAAGATTACGCCCTATATTTCCGAAGTAGTTGTTAAATATTGTAGAGATTTGATCAGGATCATATATTTCATTATTATTATGATTTATGCAGGTAGGTTGATCAAATGATTTACCACTTGCCAGTAGTTCACCGAGAATTTTCCAAGTTTTGCGGGGATCTTTTTTGCTTGAGCTCAAACAATCATCATAGTGGATTTTTTTCGATAAATTTTTAACTCTTGTCAAAATATTCGTGTACCTTTTGTAGAAGCTTTTTTTTGCAGAAATATTACTAAGATAATGGGATTTGTGTAATTTTTGTTTAGTCTTAATCGAATTGGGAATACCTGCGGTTATCCATGGTTTAGCTTGCAATCGTTTTTGTCTGCGCGACAGCTTCACTAGTGGAGCATGATTGTCAATTGTTGTTTTGATGCATTCTATGAAACCACAAAATGTTTCTTCAAAATTGTTTTCATCAAGGTAGGGAATAGCAAGATACCATTCATTTAAGGATTGTTGGAGGTCGTTTTTGTACTTTTCGGGTTCAAAATTTTTGAGGGATCTGGTATATCGAATTGTGCAAGCAGTTTTCGTTTTTAGTTGGTTAAGAATAATAAAAGTAGGATAATGATCTGTAAGAGGTTCTTGCAACACCCCAGGTATAACCTCATCTCCTAAAATATTTGTGATAACATGATCAATGATTGTATTTGAAGAATCAGTGACTCTAGTTGGTATGTCAATAATTTGTTGAAATGCATTACTGTTTAACATGTCACTATAGGCTCGAGATTTATTACAAATTATGCTATTTTGGACATCTATATTAATGTCGCCCATAACAACGCAATTTAGTTTTTCGTGGTTAACTTTTGCCAATGAGCGATTCAGATTATCAATAAAAATATCTTTGCTAGTTTTTGGGTGTTTATAGACAACACAGGTCAAAAAGATAAAATTAGTTTTTAAACGCACTTTTGTCCATAGTTCTTCACATCCAGGACAATCTATGTTAAATTGGTTTGCCAATTCCATATCCAAGTAATCAGAAACATACATGGCTACGCCACCAGCATTAGTAGTCGAATTTGCATGCACCAGTTTATATCCCTCTATTTTTAGGATGCCCATATTACTGCTTTCTTTCAATCGGGTTTCGCTAAGGCATATTAAAGTAGGTTGCAATTTTAATTCCGAGACGAAGTGATGTAGATCATCAAAATTTTTGTGGAGGGATCGAATATTAATATGAATCGCAAAAAATTTATTGCTAGTTGGATCAATAATTGGGAAATTATTTAGATCCCAGTAATTACATTTTTTTGTATTTTGTGTTAACAGGTCAAAAGCGTATGAAGCAGCAGGAGATAATTGAGGGTTATGATTAACGGCCATTTAACAGAGAGATCAACTTCACGTCCTATCAGGCAAAAAATATTATCAGATATATATCATAGTAATTTTCATGCTATAGAGTTCCAGAAGAATAATAATATAATCAATAAAAATATACACTGTGAACTTCAATTCATAACTTCACCCTTATTCTACTCTTAATCAACTGTTCCTCCCCGAAACCAACTTAAATCATAACAAGAAGTATATGAGTACAGTGATGCAAAAAAATAAATGAGTTATTTTTTGTTAATTTCATCCTACTTTTGTTTTTATTTTTGCATATAATAAATCTTGAATCAGTGTGGTCTCAATAGGGGCAACAAAAAGTAAATTAATCAGATCATATGAGAGTAGAAAGAGTAGATAAATGTGAATTAGTACGTACATCAAAACACATATAGATTATAGCATGATTAAATGCACTTCGCTTTAACGCCATCAATGAATAAACAATAATCACCATCACTTACAGCCCAAGTTGTTTTTTGCTTTTTCTCTTTCGCTTTCTTAAATAAGGGTAGCAGCTTCTTTTTTTGCTCATAATATGGTTTGGGTGAATGTTCAGAGATGTAGATTGGCTTTGCTTCAGTGTTTTCTTTTTTCTTTGCAGCATTGTATTCTTTTAAATACTTGAGACGACTAAACAACCAGTGTTTATCGTCAACACTTTGTAACTTGATAATGATGGGGCGATTTATTCTGGTACCTTCTTTGTATATTGGTCGTTGAGGCAACCTGTGGATATCCACAAGTTGCAGCTTCTCAGGATCGGAAATATTAAGCCCGTTGTATAAAAATTCTTGAAAATAGTTGTGTGTTGTAGCTCTTGTTTCCCACACATTATTTGGGTTTTCAGGTATGCCATGTATCAATAGATTTAACCTCTTTGAGTATGCCTCACTTCGTAGTTTTTCTTT
This sequence comes from Trididemnum nubilum, assembly GCA_963965965.1. Classification (NCBI taxonomy): domain Eukaryota; kingdom Metazoa; phylum Chordata; class Ascidiacea; order Aplousobranchia; family Didemnidae; genus Trididemnum; species Trididemnum nubilum. The sequence continues at coordinate 4,846,652 of OZ014472.1, forward strand.
TTCTGCTGCCCCGATAAGACTGTCCACTTTGTCGGATAAAGAAGTTAGCTCTGTTTTATTGGGTTGTGTGTCACTACATTTCAAGACTTCGCTTATGCGGCATTCTAGTGTTTTGACTTTATGCTCCAACATCACGAAGTCGGTTTTATTAACTTTATCTTTTAACTCAGTTTCTAGCTTGTTGCATCTGTTCGAAAATTTTTCATCAATATTACATATTTTGGTATTTAGTTCTTTCATCGAACAATTCAAATCATCAATTTTTTCGCTCAATTCTGATATTGAATTCATAATTTGCGATAGCTGGTCGTTCAAGGTCATTGTAACTACCTTCGTTTAATAATCAACCTACAGCTTTTAGAGTTTCTCAATTTTAGTCAACACTGTATAATTTCTGCAAGTTTTAAACTGTAAGCTAGCGAAGTCTGTTGAAAGCACAAACTTGCCTGAAAAGACGCTTTGTTTTTCTTTCAAAAGTCACGTCTGAACAGCATGACTGCAAAAGCTCGAATGTCTTTTTTGTGTCCAAGATGCAGCGTAGAGGATGAACACCAAATCATCATGTAAGTAACTGCAAGCTTTACCAAGATATTTGTGTTAACTATTTTGGAATCACCAAAACCACTGTTCATAATGTGGTAATAAAATGTAACATTAACAAACTGGCCACGTACTTAAAGGAAGCTGGAAGGCTTTTTGAGTTCGACCAGTAACCAAACAAAATAATAATAACATAGCAGCTACAACTGCAATGAGTACAAATGAGGCCTACGCAATGTGTAGGTGGACTTTACCTAACGGTAACCGGTTCGCTTGCACCGCTGCTACTACTACTAATAATAAATTTTTCAGGCGATCTCCAATTGCGAAAAACAAAAAAGGTCTTCGCAAATTTTCTGCCAGGTTTCTAGCGTTTTCCAACAAGATTTCAACGGTATAAAAATAGTGCTGACTTCGAGCCGAGGACAGGGCAATTTTCGAGGACTTGAAGCTTCGAGGCAAAGGCCAAGAACATGACCTTCGAGGCCAAGGCTAAGATCTTCAAAATGTGTCCTTGAGGCTAAGGACGTTCTCGAAGACCATACCTTTAATTTCTAACATATTAAACTATTAGATGAACTGCTTTTGTTTATACGGGGGAAAAATGTTGAGATTTTGTTGCTCATTTGCATAATCCTGCTCTTTTTTAAACGCTCAACAGTTGCGTTTTAAAACCGCCTTTCACGTTCTACGCTTCACCTGAAGCGCTTGGTTTTAGTTTGTACCAACTGTGTTACTGTTTAGTGCAGTTTAGCAAATATGTGGTAAAGTGCTGCAGATCGTTAATGCTTTAGCGTTGGGTTTAAACTGTACTGTAGGCTACTATTTCTATTTTTATAGTCAGATATTAGTTTGCATTTAATTCATTAAAACCTTGAATAGGGTTATGAAATTGCGTTGTGCTATCATTTCACTGCTAAAAATTGCAGGAGACAAAGTACTTTACTTATTAACCCTATCTGAGCCAAATTACTTACAAAATTTAACACCAAAATGCAAAATTTTAAACATGTTTTGGACTTAAATTGCGATTAAAAGGAAGATTGAACAATTTTATTTTTTCAAATGGCTTTCAAAATCTAATTCCTTCAACTGGCTCTGAACACGTGCAAAATGTGATTAAACGGCATTAAAATAGCTTTTTTTCAAAAAATAACAAAAAAATCACTCAGCGGCTGAGGGATTCGCCCCCAGACCCTTTAGCCTCCGGCGGCTCAGACCCCCGTCTGTGCTAGGTTTGGCTTCCTCTAGTTTACTCAACACGTCTCCCAATTTAGACATGTTTACATTTTAACTTTTGGTTTAAGCTCTCTCCTTTTAGTATAATCCTGGTTAAGTGCCAAACTCCGACCACGACTTCTGATCTTCCATTCTACGATATTTTTGCCCCACAAAAAGTTCCTCTTTCAAAAATGTCTGGCGACGCCATTGCATGTGATTTTTGGTTTCCCCCCAATCAAAAATCCTGGCTACGCCTATGCCCACAAGCTTATCGGGCACATGCAAAATTAGTCGTAAATTATAAACGATTGTATTTTGTTTACTAAAACTGATAACTCACCAGCGGGGCATCATCAGTTAAGTCTTATGCAAAAAGAGATTCTATTTAAATAAGACTTAACTGATGATGCCTCGCTGGGGTGAAATCGATTTTAGTAAATAAAATATAGTAGTTTATAAATTTACGACTGATTTCGTATGCGCAAGATAAGCTTGTGGCTATATTATTTTATTGATCTCTAAACGCGAAGTCGTCGGAATTTCTAATTCTTTCCTCTTTTGCTGGTGATTTTCATCCAAAATATGGCCTCAACCAATACAAAACACAAGTCAATTTTTGTTATCTGTAATATCGACGATCGTAAAGAAATAGTGTAAGTCGACTGTCGACATCTCTGAAGGTTTCAACTGAGTTCTGGAACTCTGCTTCTTTCACAAGCTTCTTTCTTTTAATCTTATCCCCTGTTTTGTGCTTTAAACTGACCAAAGAGCTCGAGTTGAGCACGGAGCCCAGAGGTTTTTTGAGCGGCTCCTTTTGTATCAGACGTTCTGTGCTGGTTCTGTTCCCCAAGATTTTGTTCTGGGCCAAGTTCTCTTCGCCCTTTTTGTTGATGACATCACTAAGGACCTCTCCATGTGTGCCCACTGCCCACCGTAACTGTATGCAGATGACCTGGCCATCTGGTCATCCTCTTTTTGACCCTCTCAAAACCACCGCTGTTGTCCAGTCCTCCCTCACTTTGCTGAAGTATTGGTCTATTCATGACAACTCTCCCTCAACCCCTTCAAATTTGAGTCCTTTTTCGTTGTCGCAGATCCCCATAAAGCCACTTTTCAACCCCTGCTTAGGATTCTGAGTATTCCTCTCTTCTTCATAAATTCTTTCATAAACAGCATAAATTTGTCTTGTCTCAATTCCTTTTCCGATTTCCTTCGTGTCACTTTCGACCGAACCCTTTTCTTCGCGGCTTATGTCCAATTTTTATTCTACAAATTCTGTCCCAAACACAAAGCCCTGCGCTCCATTGCTACCTGGGGTCATTGCTACACCGTCTCCTGGGGTCCCTCTAAGGAATCACTTTTACTCCTCTACAAAGCTTTCGTGAGACCGGTCGTATCTTATGCCTTTTCTGGATGGTTTCCCTACCTTTGCACAAAGTTGACCAACCAATTAGAGATTCTCCACAGAGCTGCATGCAGCGTCATTGCTGATGCCTCTCTTCCTCTCCTAACCCACTGCTTCTTTTGCAGACCCAACCCCTTCAAAAACAATATTGGAGCACTAAGCACTTTTTTGTTTTAGATGTGCCTATCGCTTCCCCTCCGAAGCACTTAAACCTAGCGCATTTGCTTCAAAACCAATGATCAGCCGGCTAAAGCAGAAACCCTCCAAGAGATCATTTTGCTTATCCACGGAAAAACCCCTCCCACCCATAAACGAACCATCGTAAATACTGTGCTCCCCAATCTCCTCTTGACTTAACCAAGTACACTATATCCTCCACCATACTTAACTGCACCGGTTCCAGCTCATCCCGCCTTGAATTTGCGCGGAGTTGATTACTATCCCTCACCCCAGCAGGCGTTTATGAATGGACAGATCGAACTGTTCATTCTCTCTTTGGACCGGGTGGAACTTGAGTGTATGCTATATGCTAAAAGTGCATTACCTCTGACTCACTTTCCTTCTCTGCTGATTCAATTGCCTTCAGTTTCGCTGCTGTGCCCGGGAACACGCCTTTGTTACGTGTAACAATCACAAGTCGATCGACGTGCCATTTCCAGTCAGCCCTATTCCTTACGGACTCATAACCGGTCCTCTCCTAATTTTCAACGCCTCCCTCCATCATATCTCCCGCCAAGGTCCCTTTGGAATGCCTAGTCCCACGCTCTGCACTATCCAACAGTGCCCGACTAAACTTTCAGTAGGACTCTGGCCGTGCTGAAATTGCTGGAAATGAGCACGCTGCTTCCTCGCCAAGCTGAAGCCTCCTTGCCAACTGCGATTGTCCCTTGTTCGCTCTCTCCTGTCATGGCCAAAACTCGGTAAATCCAATATGACAATATCCAATATTGCTGTCATGTTCCCCAGTCTCTCCAGACAAAATGGCCTCACACGCCCCATTCGCTCTAAGCTTTCCCGCGTTCACTGCTATGGCAACAGCTTTTTGATTTCATTCTATCTCCACAGGATCAGCCGCAAGGATAACTCTTCTTGCAGCGCCTCTTGAAATCTCTACGGGACTTCAATCATCTTCTTCTTGACTGTTCTGTCTCTTTAACTTCTACTTAAATTGATCTTGGGCTCCACACCATCTATTTTTTTCATCTTAGGTCTAGACCTTGGAGTGTGGGCCGACTGTTAAGTCTCCGCGGATTTCCTTCGCTTTCTATTCCTCGGTTGGGTTCGGGTAGCACCACCATCATCACCTAATGTTTACGGTAACGATAAAACTGAGAATCGTTATCATTACCACAAGCAAATCAAGACCATATATGCAGTGCAATAACTATGATAATTACAGCAATTGGGCAGACATTAATTATCACATGCTTCTACCCAGTACTTAAATTGTAGGGGGGACGCGTTTTCCCATCGAGAGTCAGCGTTTCCCAATCAAGATTTAGCAACTTCCTAAGGAGAATTCAGCGCCACCCTCCCAATAAAAGAAAGCGTGCTGAACGTTTAGACGAACAAGGGGCTGATGGTTCCAATAATTCCCAAATTCCAGCTGAAGATACTACCAAATTGCTGTGAAGCCCCCACTTTTGGTTTTCAATCGATTTTGGGAGCCAAATCCTTACCGAAAGAAGGAGACCACAAATTTTTCCTGTATTGGGGGCAAAATTTTTACCAAATGGCTGCCGCATTCCGAATGCGTATACCGTCTGGTCACGGCTGCGAAAGCGTTTCTCCATGCAATAACTTACAGTTTAAATTTTCTTCCTATCAAATAACTCTAACCTGCGAGACTTATACCATGCATTACAGCAAATTTCGGAATTATAACGGGCGAGGTTTAGGCACATATATAGAAATAATAATGTTGTCAAACAGTATATTGTCAAATTAGCATCATCCAGTATTGTCAACAAGGAAAGCTGCGAATATAAGTCTTTTATTGTGGTCACTTATCAAGCCAGCATCTTTTAAATTTTTATGATTTAAGACCCAGTTCGGCTTCTGACTGGATGATTCATCCAGTCAGAAGCCGAACGTTTTTCGGCAAAGATTCTTTAAGTCAGCGGGCAGCTCATCAAGCCAACCACCAACACAGCAAGTTTATGTAACCATTCAACAAGCCAGCAACGAGTCAGCAGTTACATTAGAGCGAGCGAAGTAGTGATCGCTGCCTAATCATTAAGACTGACCTATACGCGTTACATTCTACCTTGGAAATGTACTCAAACAGTTTTCTTTTCTTGAGATTGCGGTAGAAACGATCCATTCTTGAATAAAAATTAAGCAAAAAGCCAAAAATGAAAAACGTCTTCACCAAAATGGAATGCCAGGCTAGATACGGCCAGGTCAATTAACTGTCGCTCACAAACCACCGGTTCACAGTAATATTTTTTGAGCTCCAGTTGAGCTTATACTTGCGTATGACAACAAATGGTCTTCGGCAGGGATCTTCGGCCAGGTAGTCATCAAGTCAGCCTAGTTTGCATGCTGCGCTTATTCCCGGTCAATTATACAATAATTTCAGAGTTTTAGGTTATAGTGCATTTAATTCAATTCAGTCACTGTTGCCAAAATCCTGGAAAAAACTTGAAATTCATTCCTACCAAATATGAACTTTCCACGTTTTGCCGTTTCTAGACTTTACCGTTTAAAGTTAATAATTTTCCCCTGACTTTAGTGTTGCCATTTTGTCCGTGTTATGACAGAAGATTATTTTTTGGAAAGTTGACTTACATTTGAAGGGTCCAGGTGCATAATGATCAAACTCCATTTTTTGCGATTTCTGTTTTTTTGCACAAATTGATACAGTTTTTTCTGTAGTTTCATATGAAATATCGTTCCAGCGGAAAAACGATCTATATCGCTCAAAAAACGGCATTGAAAAATGCGTATGCAGCGATAAAACGATCAAACTCCACTTTTTTTTGTGAAAAACGATCAATGTTTAGCAAAATCAATGAAGTGTGAAATTTTATTTGTCTCGATTGAAATCTAGGCGCTGCTCTGCGTTTAAATTAAGTTGCTAGATTTAGTAGGCCTAGGCTATAAAAAAACAATAATGTGTGTTAACAACAATAATTATCATCAAAATGGCTACAGCAGTAGGTTAGTACATAATCACGGGCAAATTTTTCGCTGGGGTGCTGTCAGTCTGTAGCCTATCACAATTGTGGTGAGTATTAAATCTCACTTGGGTTAAAATTACCAGGCTATAAACCTGAGTAATCTTTTGCTCTCAGTATTTTTGCATCTTGGTTATTTGCATAGATTAAAACCGTATTGAGAATGGTTAATTATCAGTTGACTAAGCCAATGGAAGGCTGCATAATGGGTAGGAAAGTATAGCGCAGGGTGAGAGTTGAACTCGTGTACCGTATTGTGCACAATGAATGACGCATGGTCCGAGTTTTGTTATTCATTTCATGGATGGCTGAGTCGAGTGTCGGTATGATTTTGTGTATGCGTGTTACAGTGATAATCTTTTATTTTTGATGTGTTGTTTACAACATGGTATTGAACATTAAAACTGCTGTTTTTTTAGAGTTTGAGAAGATGTTAGTAGTTGATAAAGTTGAATTAGCTGTAACGCAAAAAGAGCTTAGTATTGTACTAACTGCAGATCAAGTCTCTTTTGGTTATCGGCACATGCCTAAGTCACATAATAGCTTGCAAACAATAACGATCATACTCCACTTTGCTTGATAAAACGACCAAACTCCAGATTTGTGTTTGTTTTTTATAAGTTTGATAAAGATGCCATTTTTGTAATTTATTGAAATTGCAAATTTGCGTTTTCTAACAATCTATGCATGCACTTGAAAACACACTTTTTGCAACAATTATAGGTCTAAAATTTGGGTAATGCGGTTCTAAACCTTGTTTTTTGATTTTCTCGAAAACTTGATTTTGGTAGTTTGATCGTTATGCACCTGGACCCTTCATTTACTTCAAAAGCAGCTAATTTATAATTCTGACCCTTTACTTTGTCTTGACAACAATTCTGTTGCAAACATTGATTAAAATTAGTAACATGTAATATTTTTTGAAATTTTATTTTTAATTGGCTCTCTAGGCAATATTTCTAAGGGGAAAAAGCTTTTTTTGAGGGAAAATCTAATCTGCTATACCTGGGAAACTGATGGTCGAAGAAAGCTCAAATTCGGTAAAATTAGTTGTTAGATCTGCCAAAAATTTTTGTGAGGAAACCGATTAAAAAACTTCCGACTTGAATGCCCTTTTAACTTCATCTTTTAACAACGTCGTGCTTATGCTTTAACTCTAACATAATAACTTTTTTTATCTATGTCAGAAGCGAAAGAAAATCTTCGTAATAAACCAAAAAACTCAGATTCAAGGCGTTTGGTAAAAAATCGTATTATTTTTGTAATAAGAAATCGCGGTACCTTTCCGAAATCGACAGCTTCCTTTTTAGCTTTTTTCTTTTTCGGTTCCTTTTTGCCATTTGGTGGTGGTGAAAGTGACGGTGTAAAACAATGCTTTTCAACCCTTTTATACAAATTTCTTTTCATAATCCTTTCTAGTAGCTTCAGAGCTTCTTGCAGACCATCTTTTTGCTGACCATCTTTTTGCCGATCATCTTTTTGCAGAGCATCTTTTTGCAGACCGTCTTTTTGCAGATCATCTTTTTGCTGACCATCTTTTGCTGCATGTACAATGAGGTCGAAAACCTGTAACCAAATTATTGTTGAAATGTTGATTTCTGTAGATCAGCGTTTCCCAATGTGGTTTTCGTGGAGTCAGTGGGTTCTCCAGGACTCCATCAAAGACTTAATCGATTAGTGGTCGAGTAGATAAAGCGTCTGCAATTGAAACGGTAGACTCGGATTCGATTCCTGGTTGGGTCAAACCAAAGACTATAAAAATTGGGATTCACAACTTCCCTGTTGGCCCGGCGCCACGGGGGGCATTCCGGGGCCGTGCCCGCCAAATGAATGTTTGTGCCCCCCCAAGCGAGGACTGTGCCCAGAAGAAATTAACAGACTCGAGGCTACTGGAGTGAAAATCGAGGCCTAAGACTCCCAAATTGGTGTTTACCGCCAGTATTTTCGCAATTTTTGTGGACTCACACCGGATTTCATAAAACTTTTGGGACGTAGACCTTTTCTTTTTTTTTGGTCTTCACTTAAGAATTCGTGAAAAATCGCAAGAATTTTGAGACGATAACCAAAATTTGTGAAAATCTTTGAACTGAAGACCTTTTTTTTTGGTTTTCACCTTGTTCATTTGATCCACACTGGAATAAATTTCTCGTGCCCCCGAGCTCCTTTTGAATTCATATAAATGAACTTCTCGTGCCCCTCCAAAATCTATTTCTGCCCCCCCAGTCACGCTTTCCTGGCGCCGGGCCTGCTTCCCTGCTTGACGTTCAGCAATTAAAGGGACATTGTGAAGCCTCCACCGTGTTTGGTAGACAGGTGGGCAGGTGGCAGCTTGACTCGAACACCCAAAGGTCCGTTCGCGGTCTTCAGACCAAGGTAACTTGGTGAATAAATGGTAATTACAATTACTTTGAAGGGTTCCAGGAGCTATTACCCAGCATCTTGAAGCAACAGCAAAAACTAAGCAGTTTTTCTTTTAACTTCGCAATCTTATAACTGCATTACATACCTTTTCAGGCAGTACAAATATTAAACAAGCGCACTAACTGAAGTGCTTTCCAATTTCTTGTTCATGTAAATCAATCATCGCAAGCAAAAGCAATTAAGTTAATATGTTAACCAAAGTAATTTCTATCGACTGGAGGTGCCTTCCAGTGTAGGCTAGCTTAAACTTCGTATTTTACTAGAGCGCAATCTAAACATTGTTGCTTATGTTCAAATTCATTTTCTAATTTGCAATTCAAAACCATTTTCCATTAACCAAAACACAATGAAATGTAACCCAGCAACATCTTATGGATTGCTCTAGCCTACGCACTTACTTATTTTGTTTTTCATTTTCATACCAATCGCAAATACCTGATGTTAATGTATAAGATGAGTTTCGGAGATTGTTTATAACGAACTTAGCCAGAAGAAAAATCAGTTCATTTAAGTCTACAGTATTTATAGCCACTCCAAGATGTAAGGTGTCATAAAACTATTTAATTTTTTTTCCCAGCGGTCTAACTCTGAATATTTTGTTTCGCTTTACAGACACAGTATTTTTACCTTAAAAAGCAAAATTTTCTCACGGAACCCTCAAGTTATAGTGACCAATTTTTCATTTAAACATTTAGATTTACCAATCGCACCAGATTATCTCAGTTGTAAAGTATTAAACGAGGACTGAAGGCAAAATCAATGGGGCTATTTAAAGTTAGGGCAATCGCATAAGGCTGGATTGGCATTAACTTCATCCTCTTGACCCCCAGCCGTTTCAAAGATATTCTACTTCAAACACCACGTAGCAAAGTTGTATACGGGCTGACAAGTACATGTCCGAACCCGAAAAGTGGTTTGAAACCAAAATCAGGCCCGACAAACCCAAAAATAAAGTTAAATCTAAAAATTGTATATTATTTTGCTCGAATACGGTTCAAATGAATTTACTAATTGCTGATAAATTGTGACATAATAATAATGGTTGAGCAATAATAGTTGTATTAATGCATGAGCGAAGTCGTCATTCATGATAGCAAATTTATTTTAATTACGCTTTTATGGTCTCTAAAAGACGAAAACACATGTCAAGTACGTATATCAAGGTAGAATTAAGCCCGATATTTTGTCAATCTTAAGCCCAAACCTGATCTGAAAATCCCGCCCCGTCTTCTAGCTCTGCCTTGTAGGGCTTCAAAATAAATCATTTTTGTTGGCAACCCTGACGTTTCAATGCAATTGCCTAGCCCACAAAGGTTAAAAAGCATCTATGGCTTAAATTGATTAAATCGTAGCCCGAGGATAGAACTAAAATGGTGTCTCGTTATCAACATCAGAGTTGCCAACAAAAATTATGATCAGAAAGACCCCTACGTTGCATTTGAAGTAGAATATCTCTGGATCGGCTGGGCTAAGAAGGAAGGACTTAACGCCAATCTAATCCAGGCGCGTTGCCAGCGGGGAGACATAGGGGCATTGCCCCCCCGATTTTTATTTTTGCCCCCCCGATTTATTTCTTGCCCTCCCACTGTATTTTTTCTTAAAAGTGAGCATCGCCCTCACAGTTAAAATAGTGGTAATTTTAACTGTTCCATCCCCTATCCTGACGTCGATTTTATTTGATTGATTGTGTTTGAATAAGCTGAAGATGGCCACTGGCCGTAATCGATTTTAGTAAAAGTTTTTGTTAATATACATTAGTTAAATTTATTTTTTGGCTGATTCTTTGTTTCCTTCATGTAACTAAGTATCCTGACATCTATATTACAATCTAGGGTACGGTACGCAGCACAACCTCGTGTCTTGGGTCAGGTTCAACAATAACAAATCAATTCGGTATACGGTGTAATAATAATACAGCTACCAGCAGTTTGTGTGTACTATGTAGCAGGCGTGGCATCGTAGATTGTGATGTCATATACAGCAGCTCTTAAAGGCGAGGCCTTATTACAAGTCAGGTGTTGTGACTGTTGAAGGTAATGCACAGTAAGTTGGTGCAGGCTGTAAGTTGGTGATCAGTGGTATACGCATAGCACAAACCATCCGCAATGTACCGTGCAATCAATAGTTTCAGAAAGAAAAATAGACTATCGCCAAATGCCTCCGGAAAAAAAGATAAGAATTCGATCGGTCAGTTGCACTTCTAGGCTATGTAGCAAATGTAGGCTACGGGTAAGTAAACTTGCAAAAGTGAGTTAGTTGACAAGCCAAAGCCTGGAAGTGGAAGGCCTTAGCTTAGCAACTCAAACCATACTGTGTTTTGATTGGGATCTTGTTCAGCAGTTTGAGTAATCGATTTGCAAAAACTCTGAGCTTACAGAGAAACAGACTACATTCCTCCCCCAAATCTGAATCCATTGACCAATTCTTTGATAGCTAGACTACGGAAATTTTCTGACTTTCAGATTTGCAAGAAGTGTCCATTACCGTAGAGTTTGTTTAACTAGATCGATTAGTACCGGTAGCAAAACAAACCAAGCAGTGTTCTCGGCACTAGTAACGCCATTGATATTTGAGATTTTGAGTAAACTGTACCGTTTTGGGTGTTTGGTGCTGCTATTTGTGATGATTTTTTTAGAGCAGTAATACAGTCCTGGTGCATTACCGATACAGTAATCAGTGGTGCCGATCCATATTGACCATTGGGGGATGATTTAAGGAATTTGTCTATTTTTTTGATAACTTTGAACTTTGGGAGGAGGGATGATGATCAAACTGGAGATTTTCGGAGCAAAGTTCAACGCTCATTTTTGCCAATACCAGCAAGGAAGTCCGCATAAACGTTTACTAAGGTTTGGAAGGAGTGCTTGTGGCAATTAAGAATTTTTAAACGCAAAAATTATGGTTGGACGGCCTTGAAGCCAGCAAGGGGGTCTGGGAGGGGGGGCGCTGTGAGCTCTCCAGCGGGGTCCAGAATCTTTAGCTTTTTCGACGTTTTTTCGAGGATAAAATGCATCGTTTAGTAGCGTTGCAAGTTGTAACACCAAAGTTACACACCGTACCGATGCGAACTGTTAGGAGGGATGCAGCAGAAATTCTTTTGGGGGATGCACCCCCTGGATCGGCACTTACCTGTCTTAATGAAGTTTTTGGCAATACAGAAACAGAATAGGCATTCAAGTATAAATGCTAAACTGTTCATTTTACTACTTTGGCTTGTAATACACAATTGTATATTATTAGCTACAGTATTCATCGTAGAGGTACCGATATTAATATTTGCTCATATTTTTCTGGAGTTTCCTGTCGTCAGTCGTTTCCAGTCGTTATGCTAGCTGTAATCATGCTTAGTTAAGTGAGAAGATTTACGTTATTTTTTCAGCAATTGTTGAGTTAGCGGCTTTGTCAATATTTCAATATGTCAGAGACAGTCTGCTTTCTGCATTTATTCAAAAATCATTCGAGGTAGTTTTTGATGCGCAGTTCTTAACTTTTCTTATTATTGGAACGACCGACGCTTGCGTCGCGTGTTCCTTTGTTTTTACTCGGCCATTTTTCAACGAACGAGTGCGAAATTTCAGACTTTTGCTTATAACTCGAGAACAGTTAGGTCTAGTTACATGAAATTTTGACAGCAGTTTGAGATTAATGAGTTATATGTTTGTACCAAATTTCGAGGCAATAGGTCACGTGACTTCGGTTTTAGAACCCAAAAACTTCCCGCAAGTTTGGCGTAGAAAGCGGTCTCAGTCAAAAATGGCTTAAGTACGGCAAAAAATATTTCATGTGGTTGTATGTCTCAAGATACCCTTTTATCCCAACCAACCCAGTTTTGGCCGCGATGAGGTTTGTTTCTTTTTTCCTTTTTTTTCTTCCTAATTTTTGTACACTCTTCTTCTCCTAAACCACAAAACATCGAAATCTAATTTTTGTTTAACGTTGTTGCGCTGCAAACGCAATTTTGTCTCCCGAAATTTTTTTTGGCAACTTCACCGAAAACCCCCCCAAAATGGGGCCCCAAAAATCAATTTTTTGAACGGCTCAAGCTAGAGTGCTAGTTTGTTTTGATATCAGTAGATATTTAACATACAAATATTTTGACATAGATTGGGGGTGCCACCCCCCTTCGCGGGGACCCCCCCAAATGGACTCCCCAAAAAATCAATTTTTTGAATGACTTAACTTAGATTGCCTGTGTTTTATGACATCAGCAGATATTTAACAGACAAATATTTTGGCATAGTTTGGGGGTGCCCCCCTCCGGGGACCCCCCAAAAATCAATTTTTTCTACGGCTCAACTTAGGGTGCCAGTGCTTTATGATATCAGCAGATATTTACCATACAAATATTTTGACATAGTATGGGGTGCCACCCTCCCCTAGACCCCCCAAATGGACCCCTCAAAAATCAATTTTTTGAATGGCTCAACTTAGGGTGCCAGTTTGTTTTGATATCAGCAGATATTTAACATACAAATATTTTGACATAGATTGAGGGTGCCACCCCCCCTTTCCGTGGACCCCCCAAAAAATCAATTTTTTGAACGAATTAACTTAGCGTGCCAGTGTTTTATGACATCAGCAGATATTTAACAGACAAACATTTTGACATAGTTTGGGCGTGCCCCCCCTCCGGGGACCCCCCAAAAGTCAATTTTTTCTACGGCTCAACTTAGGGTGCCAGTGCTTTATGATATCAGCAGATATTTACCATACAAATATTTTGACATAGTTTGGGGTGCCACCCCCCCTTTCCGTGGACCCCCCAAAAGGACCCCTCAAAAATCAATTTCTTGAATGGCCCAAGCTAGGGTGCCAGTCTTTTATGTTATCAGGGGATATTTAACTGACAAATATTTCGACTCTACTTTTCTGGAGGTTCCATAATTAGATATTGTTGAATAATTGCTGATTTTACGGTAGACGAAAAGTACTTTTGAGCGTCACAGCATTAGCTACGCGTCGGTCGTTAACTGGGTTCGCTGGCTAACTCCCATCTAGCTTAAATTAATTCTAAATGTTTACCAACGCGATAGCCATAGAATATGCCTAAAGTTTTTGTTGAAAGTTTGTGTCTTGCTTTAAACAATGTGGTATAATAACCGATATGATCCCATGCTGCTCACATGTAAAAGACAAAGACAAAGACAATTATGCACGTCAGATAGGCATTAGATAAATATACGGTTTAGTAATCGTTTCATTGCAACCTAAGTAATTAGCTTGTAAAATAAAGCTGAAAATGGTTCTATGAACTTCATCAACACAAATAGCTGTATTACTCAAAGGCGAAACGAAATTTACAACCCCGCCACACAAACATCTACTTAACTCTTAAAATACTGCAATAATTTACCGTCAAAACTTTGCCCCCCGGTTTTCAGCTTTGCCCCCATGATCTCGCTAAGCTGGCGACGCCCCTGATCTAATTTAATACTATTACCTAACTTTAGTGAGCATACCCTTATTGATTTTGCCTTCAGTCCTCGTTTAAGTTACCACAGTATTAAAACTTTTAGTGATATTTACTCTACCCCCTCTCAGCTTCGTTTTCGAGTACTTTTTCAAACCATGAAAGCAACCACAGTCTGATAGTTTACCAATGAATAATAATATTCCCGACATCGTTGTTTGGTCATTATAACAATAAACGAAGCTGTGGTAAAAGTTAGTGATGTTTTCTGCTTTATTCAGGGTCAGGCAAAATGATCCGACACATTAGTAGGTTAAATAAAATGCAAATAAAGTAAAAAGACAAAACGTGTTTTATTTTTGAAAAGTACATAATTATAATGCCAATCTGTTTCATTATGTTTTAAAAATTAAACCAGTCAAATAGGATCCATTATTGTCCACACACTGTCGAAGGCGTTCACGAAAGTTCTCACATTTTCCGGAGATGTAGCGGTGCTAGGTCGGCCGGTTGATTTTCGTTTCAATGCAGATCTAATAGCTCTGAAGGCCCGACAAAGTCTGACCTCAGACCTCCACGTGGTGTCGGGTGGAAACAATGGAAACACTGGCTAATTGAGGCAATGGCAACCGGCTGATGAAAATGGGCGAGGTTAAGAAGTGCAGGAATTAGCAACCAGGCACTAGCGTAAGAGAAGGCCAGATGTCCTGCCTTCTAATTTTCCTGCTGCAAAGTCCTGCCTTCTAATTTTCCAACCCTTGACTCAAAGGCCAACAGGAGGTCGCTGGCTGTTATGAAAAACGATGGGAATAGGCCGATATTGTGGCGGAATATCAATGCGAGTATAAGGCACCGCAGATAAAACGCGCTGCCGTGTCGCGGCCACAAGATAGAAAGGATGCTGGTCCTAGTCTAGCCAACATAGGACTTCGTGTCCATCAGCTTGTAAAAAGCCCCATGCCCTGTAGTTCCAGATGGCACCAAGTAGGGGTCTGCAGCTGTATTGGGGGGGCTCCGCCAAGGCCAGTGCTCCTGAGATAAGTCAGACATTTGCGGTGTTGGTGTGTTGCCATCGGTAGAAATGGCAGTTCGTAGCTTTCTGCTTGTCTGAGTAATCTGGTCTTTGGCACTTTTCCCATTAAAAGAAAACCAACCCTATGACTATGTCTAATATTATTAGATCAAGAAAACTAACACGGATCACACCCCTAAATTCATAATAAGTGGCACAGTCACAAACAAGAGTCAGTGAGTTCTTGAGTAGCAATGCCAACAAAGATAATTCTCGGCCATATGCGCCTTCTAGCTCAAATGCCGGAAAAACATTAAATCTGATCCCTCAAGTTGAGAAGGTTTGTTTGCTAAAGAAATCAGTCTCAGAAGCTGAAGGTACAGCAAAAATGGTATGGTCGGTTGTGAAACCGAACACCACCTCAACTTCCCCTGTGAAATCTCAGAATCCAAGTAATTTCTTGGAAGTTGCTTGCAAGTCTAAAGTGAAGCGGGGGAAAAAATCAAATAAAGCCATTACGGCACCTAAGTTATCCTTACATAATTTAGAGTGTTGGCAAATCAACCTACACAGATGTAACGCAGCAAGCTATAACATGTGTGAAGTTACAAAAAACGTACGTTCCGGGTTAGTGTTAGCTCAAGAACCATGGACATATGCCACTAAAATCAGAAGTAAGCTACGAGGCTGGAACCTCTTTCAAGAAATTGAAAAGGGTAATCGTCCTCGGGCGTGCATTTATGCTTCTCCTGATCTCTGTTGTTCTCTAATCCCGATGTTTTCAAATGAATATATTGTTTCAATAAGAGTTAACAATCTTCGGGACTGATTGAATGGCAGTTTTACTTAATTTGATTAAAAACAGTAAAGCCTTATTTAAAATAATAAAATTTTTAAACGTTTCGGACTTAGCTACGTCCATCATCAGTAAAAAGTAAAATCTAAAACAGTAAAAAAGTAAAGAACTAGTCTCGAATGAAAGTAGACACAACCCCGGCTCCAAAAAATGTAAAAACACAGACGTTACCAACCACCTCTACGAAAATTCCGACCATAAAATTGACTTTGCAAAACCTAAAATACTTGGAACTGCCAGGAACTGAACCAAGCTATTCATTTTAGAAACTTTAAGCATCGACAAACTGAAACCGTACATAAATGTTGATCAGTCATCGATAACTTTGTATTTGTTCAACACGTGATTGTTCTTTGTTTTTTCCTCTTTTCTCATTCATTGCACTACGCTAGTATCACAGAATTACTTAGTGTGTTTAGCAGTGGAACAGCAGATTGTTTACATCAGCAGGTTTTACTCAATTGCAGCGCTATGTATAACTTTTACAGAAATGTGTCTACTTTCATTCGAGACTAGTTCTTTACTTTTTTACTGTTTTAGATTTTACTTTTTACTGATGATGGACATAGGTAATTCTGAAACGTTTAAAAATTTTATTATTATTTAATAAGGCTTTACTGTTTTTAATCAAAGAGTTAACAATGTGTGCGAAAAGGGAGATAGTTTTGTTTTCGTATCGGAAAACATGGCAGCCGAAGAACCAGCTCCGCCCAATTTATTGAGGGATCTGTTAGTCTTCACAGAAAATGAACGAATTCCTGCTATTGTAGGAACCGATGCAAATACACATTACATTATATGGTGATCCTCCGATATAAACCCTCGAGGAGAGGATCTGTTAGCATATTGTGCTAGTGCAGACCTGAATTTCTGTAATGTGAGTTATAAACCAACATTCAGAACTAAAACGCGTGAAGAGGTTCTAGACTTAACCTTAGTGAACCGGTGTGTTTGGAACCGAGTAGTTGGCTGGCATGTTAGCAACGTGCCATCATTCTCGGATCACACGAATATTAGGTTCCAGGTTAAAACCAGAATCCAAAACCAGGCTAAAATGTTTCGTAATGTTCGTGGTACATGCTGGAACAAGTACGTAACCGAACTCAAACAAAAATTAAGTGAACAAACTTTACGACCAGTATACCAGTGCCTTCCTCGAAAGAAGACATTGATGTGCTGGTAAACAAGGTTCATTCAGTTATTACTAAATCCATTGGAGGGCAAGTTAATGCAAAACGTTAGCTTCGTTAACCACTAGTCCGTTAACAAACTTTACACCTCCGTTAACGTTAATCCGTTATTTTCAGCTTTAATTAACGGAAGTTAATAAAGTCCTTTAATTCGTTAACATTTTGCGTGTAATTAACATTTCTTTTTATGCACTCGCTTCTAGAACACGTATTGACGCTGTTGAGCTGATTGTAATGAAATGTTTATTGCTGTGGTAGTCTTTTTGTGTTTTGGAAGTTACATTTTACAGTCTAATCTAATTTCGAGATAAAAATAAGTTCAAATGCACTAACGAAGCTACGATCGGAAAATCTTTGGAAATTGTGAACAGCGATAATTAATAGACCTATGAGGCTGCAGCTTATTATTTGCCACAAAAAAGAGCTCCTTTCTTCGCTCTCTTCCATAAAACTCGTGCTAATACGCAACAAGTGTTACCAGTGCATACTGGTTTGTATTGGTACGATGAATGAATGGTGCAAGATATTAACAATAAAAACCTTAACCGAAGTTAACAGAACTTAACGGTTCATTTAGTCCGTTAACAGAACTTAACGAAAGTTAATTCAGTCCGTTAACATGAAAAAAACTTTTTAACGGATTAATGAGTTAATGAAAAAGTTAGCTTCGTTATTAACGGATTAACAATTAACGGACTTGTGCCCACCTATGACTAAATCATATGAAGCTGCTTGCCCTATACGAAAGTCGCTTCGTACAAAAGATAACATTTGGTGGAGTTCTGAGCTAACAAGCTTTCCAAAAGAGGCTCGCCGAGCTTGGAGAAAAGCCATTAAAACAAAACAAGAAGAAGATTTTGAGGCTCAAAAGCTCGCCCTAGTTTGTTTCAAAAAACCTGTCAGAAGAGCAAAGCGCGATTTATAGCATTGCTTTGTAGAGAGCATGAATAGTCAAACACCAACGGCTTGGCTGGTTAAGATTATTCGAAGGAATGAAACGGTGCGTGTTAGCAACGGAATTAAACACAACGTAGAATTCACAAAGTCTCCACCAGAAATTTTAAACTATCTGCTTGATATCTTATCACCAGGTAGCCAGCAGACAGAAAATCATGCAACCAGGTACGATTTAGTGAACAATCTATTCATGAGACCTGAAGACACTGAAATGATTGCAAACACATGTTCATTTGAGCGTACGGAAGCAGTTATTAACGAACTTCAACCATTCAAAGCACCAGGGCCGGACGGGCTCTATCCTGTACTGCTGCAGAAAGGTTGGAATCAGCTGAAAGGATATTACCACGTCATTTTTCAAGCATGCCTGAGACACAGGTATGTGCCAATGGCATGGAAAGGAGGCACAGGTATATTTCTTCTCAAACCCGGAAAGGAAAGCTGCTTTGAAGCTAAATCCTTCTGTAAGATCACTTTAACTTCCTTCCAACTGAAATGGTTGGAAAGGCTAATTCTGTATAATATTAATGAAGATAATAACGCTTAGGCAAAGCTTTCTGCATCGCAGTATGGATTTCGTGCAGTCGTTTCTACGGAAACTGCTTTGCATGACTTTGTACGCCGTGTACAGCATTGCCTCGTTAGAAAAAAGCCGGCTTTGGGTACTTTCTTGGATATTGCCGGTGCCTTCGACAATGTCACCTTCCGTAGCTTTGTTGCGGCTCTGCGAGGGCTGGGCATGTCTAAGATTTTCACCTCATGGATAGAGATTCTACTGAAATCGCATACTCCAAGTACAATTATATGGTGAATATCGCATACTCCAAGTACAATTATATGGTGTACATCGCATACTCCAAGTACAATTATATGGTGAAAAAGTTAAAAGGGAAGTATTGAAGGGGAACCCACAAGGTGGTATCCTGTCCCCTTTTCTGTGGAACTGTGTTCTAAACAGCCTGTTGCTAGAGTTATATAGCAGGGGCTTTTATGTTCAAGCCTATGCCGATGATCTAGCAGTGTTGGTCACTGGTGCTAATATGCTTTGGATCAGAGGTATGGCCCAGAAAGCAATAAATATTGCTGCAAACTAAGCTTCGGAACAAGAGCTACAGTTTAGCAACAAGAAAACCGAAGTAGTACTGTTCACTCACAAACAGAATCCAGATTTGGATTTCTTGACAATGTATGGTTCAAAACTTGAACTGTTCAAGGAAGCAAGGCTGTTAGGTGTTACTCTGGACAGCAAGCTAACTAGGAAACCTCATATTACCCGAATTACTCGCTAAGTAAGTACCAGAGGTGGAATCCTCGAGTACGTTCCTTGGCCTCGAGGACACATTTTGAAGTCCTTGGCCTCGAAGCCTCAAGTCCTCGAAAATTGCCCTGTCCTAGGCTCCAGGACAGGACTATTTTTTGTACCGTTAAAATTATGTATCATTATTATTATTCACGGGCAACGATGCAAGCGGATCTGCTACTGTTAAGTCAACTCAAACTGCACAATGCATAGGCCTCATTTGGGCCCACTGCAACTGTAGCTGCTAAGTTGTTGTTTTGTTTGTTTACTGGTCGAACTCAAAAAGCCTTCCAGCTTCCTTTAAGTATGTGGCCAGTTTGTTAATGTTACATTTTATTACCACATTATGAACAGTGGTTTTGGTGATTCCAAACTATTTAACACAAATATCTTGGTAAAGCTTGCAGTTACTTACGTGATGATTTGGTGTTTCATCCTCCAGGCTACATTTTGTACACAAAGAAGACTCAGCACGACCTGTAGTTTTCTTGTGCCGCTGTAGATTGCAATGCCCAGTTAAAACTTGCACAACTCTATTTAATTGACGTCTCTTAAGGTTTAGGAGACGTATTGTTAGTCGTGAGGACGTCCAACCTACCGACTCCTTCATCCTCAAGCAGTCTTTCCGTTCATTCCACATAGAATTCCATTTATCTGTGGACCAGTCCTTAACCGTACTAACACAACTGGCATACGGGACTGTAATAAAAGGTTCAGGACCATGCATTTTTGATTTAGATCGTGTTTTGGCTTCATAGTCTGCCACTTCGTTGCCATGTATCCCTGCAAGACCAGGAATCCAGGCAATACTGACGTGGTTTTGTTTACCTAACTGATTTAGGTTTCTAATGTAATTGAACACTGTAATTGATGTTACAGTGCACTTTATGAGTGCTTTGATAACTGCTTGACTATCCACCAGCGCAACAATACTTTGATTGCGCATTTTTTCCAAAAGCAGGTTCTTTGCCACTTCTGAAATAGCGAAGATTTCTACCTAAAACACAGTGCTGTGTATTCGAAGGTAAAAAAATACTTGTTTTGGGGAGTTGTTTGGGTATTCTGCATAAAAACCCACACCTACTCTCCCATCTAGTTTCGAGCCATCAGTGTAAACCTTGACAGTGCTCTGATTTACAACGCTTTCAGCTCTGATAGCATTCTTTTTATCCATACTTTAACATTCGAAATTTCTCTCAAATTCCTTTGTTTTCTTTATTCGGTCAGCTGGCATTTGCAGCAGAGTCGGCTTTTTTCTAGCAAGACAATGCTCTACTCGGCGCACAAAGTCATGCAAAGCAGTTTCCGTAGAAATACCTGCGCGAAATCCATACTGCGATGCAGAAAGCTTTGCCTAAACGTTATTATCTTCATTAACATGATACAGAATTAGTCGTTCTAACCATTTCAGTTGGAAGGAAGTTAAAGTGATCTTACAGAAGGATTTAGCTTCAAAGTAGCTTTCCTTTCCGGGTTTGAGAAGAAATATACCTGTGCCTCCTTTCCATGCCATTGGCTCATATCTGTGTCTCAGGCATGCTTGAAAAATGACATGCTGGGTAATATCCTTTCAGTTAATTCCAACCTTTTTGCAGCAGTACAGGATAGAGCCCGTCTGGCCCTGGTGCTTTGAATGGTTGAAGTTCGTTAATAACTGCTTCCATGCACTCGAACGAACATATGCTTGCAATCATTTCAGTGTCTTCAGGTCTCATGAATGGATTGTTCACTAAATCGTACCTGGTTGCATGATTTTCTGTCAGCTGGCTACCTGGTGATAAGATATCAAGCAGATAGTTTAAAATTTCTGGTGGAGACTTTGTGAATTCTACGTCGTGTTTAAAGGCGGTGAATCATCCAGCCAATTCCGGTGGTTTACAATAGCTAAAATTGAACTATAATTTTTGATATTTTTTGGTTTTGATTTTGGGGCTGCGTTTGCAAAGATATTCAACAAATACAAAAAGATGTCCCCCCGAAAAAAGTTTTTGGAAACTCTGAGTTTTCATCTTCCCGCCAAAACCACAGTTCTCTAAACTATTAGGCCTACCACAGTTCTCTAAACCATTAGGGCTACTGTGGTTTTGGCGGGAAGATCAAAACTCAGAGTTTCCAAAAACTTTTTTCGGGGGGACATCTTTTTGTATTTGTTGAGTATCTTTGCAACCGCAGTCCCAAAATTAAAACAAAAAATATCAAAAATTATAGTTCAATTTTAGCTATTGTAAACCACCGGAATTGGCTGGATGATTCACCGCCTTTAATTACCAGAGGTGGAGTCGAGGACACAAGGCTCGAGGCCAAGGCCAAGGACACAAAAAAAATCCGAGGCCAAGGCCAAGGACAGCCTTTCCGAGGACAGACACTCTCGAGGCCAAGGACAGGAATGCTCGAGGCCAAGGACCAAGGACACAAGCGCAAGTGCTCTCCAAAAAAAAAAAAAAGGTCTTCACAAAAATTTTTCAAGCGATCTCCACTAAAAAACGTTTTCCAAAAAATTTTTCAAGCGCTCCACAAAATTTTAACATTCCAGAAAATAGTGCTGTCCTCGAGCCGAGGACAGGCCAATTTTCGAGGACTTGAGGCCTCGAGGCCAAGGACTTGACCTTCGAGGCCAAGGCCAAGGTCTTCAAAATGTGTCCTCGAGGACGTCCTCGAGGCCAAGGACGTCCTTGAGGACTTCACCTCTGTTAATTACGTTGCTAACACGCACCGTTTCATTCCTTCGAATAATCTTAACCAGCCGAGCCGTTGGTGTTTGACTATTCATGCTCTCTACAAAGCAATGCCATAAATCGCGCTTTGCTCTTCTGGCAGGTTTTTTGAAACAAACTAGGGCGAGCTTTTGAGCCTCAAAATCTTCTTGTTTTGTTTTAATGGCTTTTCTCCAAGCTCGGCGAGCCTCTTTTGGAAAGCTTGTTAGCGCTGAACTCCACCAAATGTTATCTTTTGTACGAAGCGACTTTCGTATAGGGCAAGCAGCTTCATGTAATTTAGTTTTGCTGAATGAACCTTGTTTGCCATCTCATCAATTTTTTTGTTTTGAGGAAGGCACTGGTATTGGTGGTAAAATTCGTTCACTTAAGTTTTGCTCGAGTTTGTCTGCATACTTGTTCCAGCACGTGCAACAAACATTTCGAAACATTTTAGCCTGGTTTTGGATTCTGATTTTAACCTGGAACCTAATATTTATGTGATCCGAGAATGATGGCACGTTGCTAACATACCAGCCTACTACTCGGTTCCATACACACCGATTCACTAAGGTTAAGTCTAGAACCTCTTCATGCGATTTAGTTCTGAATGTTGGTTAATTACCTCTATTACAGAAATTCAGATCTGCACTAATACAATATGATAGCAGATCCTCTTCTCGAGGGTTTATATCGGAGGATCACCATACAGTGTGATGTGCATTAGCATCGGTTCCTACTATAGTAGGGATTTGTTTGTTTTTAAAAATCTGTAGAAAAACGCCAGAAACCTCGCGGAAAATTTGCGAAGACTTTTTTTGTTTTCCTCTTTTGGAGATCGCCTGAAAATAAAATTTTGAAGACCTTTTTTTTTTGGAGAACACTTTCGCCTGTGTCCTTGGTCCTTGGCCTTGGCCTCGAGCATTCCTGTCCTTGGCCTCGAGAGTGTCTGTCCTCGGAAAGGCTGTCCTTGGCCTTGGCCTCGGATGTTTTTTGTGTCCTTGGCTTTAGCCTCGAGCCTTGTGTTCTCGACTCCACCTCTGACAACTACAGCATTAATGTAATGTAGACAAATTGCGGGTAAAACGTGGGGAATAAAACCATCTCTGATGAAATGGATATACACAGCCATGATACGTCCAATCATGTTGTATGCATATTTGTCCTGGTCTGGCGGTCTCAACAAAAAGTATCTAGTGAGGAAACTCACAAAGGTGCAGAGACTTGCTTGCCTGATGATTTCATCAGCTTTTCCTGGCACCCATGCTGGAGCTCTGGAAATATTGCTCAACATAACTCCCATTAAGGAATTCTTATTGGTTGAGGCAGTGCGAGGGTCATACAGAATCACTGTTAGTGGGCTCTGGCATGTCAACCCAGTTGGTTCCTTTGGGAAAATGAAAAGCCATGTTGATGTTTGCAATAAGGCAAGGAAATTCTTACCTCTGCTGCAAATGCCAGCTGACCGAATAAAGAAAACAAAAGAATTTGAGGGAAATTTCGAATGTTAAAGTATGGATAAAAAGAATGCTATCAGAGCTGAAAGCGTTGTAAATCAGAGCACTGTCAAGGTTTACACTGATGGCTCGAAACTAGATGGGAGAGTAGGTGTGGGTTTTTATGCAGAATACCCTAGCAACTCCCCAAAACAAGCATTTTTCCACCTTGGAATTTACAGCACTGTGTTCCAGGCAGAAGTCTTCGCTATTTTAGAAGTGGCAAAGAACCTGCTTTTGGAAAAAATGCACAATCAAAGTATTGTTGCGCTGGTGGATAGTCAAGCAGTTATCAAAGCACTCATAAAGTGCACTGTAACATCAATTACAGTGTTCAATTACATTAGAAACCTAAATCAGTTAGGTAAACAAAACCACGTCAGTATTGCCTGGATTCTTGGACATGCATGGGTACATGGAAACGAAGTGGCAGACTATGAAGCCAAAACACGATCTAAATCAAAAATACATAGTCCTGAACCTTTTATTACAGTCCCGTATGCCAGTTGTGTTACCACGGTTAAGGACTGGTCCACAGATAAATGGAATTCTATGTGGAATGAACGGAAAGACTGCTTGAGGATGAAGGAGTCGGTAGGTTGGACGTCCTCACGACTAACAATACGTCTTAACCTTAAGAGACGTCAATTACATAGAGTTGTGCAAGTTTTAAGTGGACACTGCAATCTACAGCGGCACAAGGAAACTACAGGTCGTGCTGAGTCTTCTTTGTGTCCAAAATGTAGCCTGGAGGATGAAACACCAAATCATCACGTAAGTAACTGCAAGCTTTACCAAGATATTTGTGTTAAATAGTTTGGAATCACCAAAACCACTGTTCATAATGTGGTAATAAAATGTAACATTAACAAACTGGCCACATACTTAAAGGAAGCTGGAAGGCTTTTTGAGTTCGACCAGTAACCAAACAAAACAACAATAACATAGCAGCTACAGTTGCAATGGGCCCAAATGAGACCTACGCAATGTGTAGGTGGACTTTACCTAACGGTAGCAGGTTCGCTTGCACCGCTGTCCCATAATAATAATAATAATAGCGTTGGAGTTGGTAACCCATAGCAAGATCGTGTTTCGAGCAGGTATGGGATCGTGTTTACCAAGATTGAAGTGCAAACGGAACGCTCGTTGTGTTGCAGTTAGAGATTCGTTTGTTTTGATAAACGTTTCCACAATGAAAGTGCGATGCTCACCAGTCCAGTTCATGGCAGCAAACGAAAAAAAGTTCACTTCACGGCAGCAAAAGAAACAAAAAGCAATGGCGTTATAAGACAACAGAGCAAAATGGCAGTATATGAAAAAAATGGCATTATATGTACCGTTCTTTTCGAAAGTAAAAACACTTTTTGTTTCTGCACTTCATTTGCCTTTTATTTAACCTACAAATGTGTCAGTTCATTTTACCTGATCCTGTACTATAGCCATGAAAATCAGTTTTGATGAGCAAAGTTTGCTTTATGTTAGTGCTTTCTCACTTTAAAATTGTGCCCCCTCCCTTCCCCCCCTTCACTTTATAGTCTAATAGTCGAAGGTTAACGATAACGCTTTATAGTCGAAAAAAGTTTCTCTTTGTTTGTGCCATGACACAAAATCAAAAAAAAAAGAA
This sequence comes from Trididemnum nubilum, assembly GCA_963965965.1. Classification (NCBI taxonomy): domain Eukaryota; kingdom Metazoa; phylum Chordata; class Ascidiacea; order Aplousobranchia; family Didemnidae; genus Trididemnum; species Trididemnum nubilum. The sequence goes on from OZ014472.1 coordinate 4,871,956, forward strand.
AAACGTTTCAGAATAGCACAGCATTGAGCATTTTTGTTAGTACCTCTATTATTAAATGGGCTATGACTGAATAACGCTAAGGCAGATTGTGAATGCAATATATAACATATCAAGCAGCTAGCCGGGGTAAATCTGTTCATTTATTTCATTCTTTGGTCTTAATGACGATTAAGCGCTAGTTGAAACAAAGAATGGCAACTATAGCTTACGCCTTGCTGCTTGTTTTATTCTTTTTTATTTGTTTTGAACTGCTGTCTTCTTAATGGAAATTTGAACGAAAATACCGTCAAAATTGAGATATTTTTTGTAAAAAATAATTGCAAAAGTATCTGAGCACTGGGGGCAGTCCTGCCTCAACTCCACTTACTGTGATTAAAGCAATTCTCAAAATTAAAATTAGTTACCATGCATAAATGAAACTTTAAGTGGAAGCACGCATTCTGCAAAAATAAGCAATATGATTGCTGCTTGTTATTAATATTGTGAATAAACTCTAAAATATGAATCAAGTCATCGGGACAAAATTCGAGTTCGGTCATGTACATTAACATGACTCGAGTCGAATTCGAGTCATTTCCCAAAAAACGAAAATAATTCGAGTCAATTCTGAGTCATCAAAACATGCGACTCGAGTTGTGTCATAGACTCGAGTCTTTCCATCCCTGCCTGATTGTGCTTCAAACAAAAATACTGTAAAGTTAGGTATTAAATATTTTTAGTGATATTTCTTTGCAAAAATGAGAAAATCAACTAGAGGTCTAGATGACCCCAATTAGCTCCCCAGCACGGTTCGGGATAGATTTAAAGAGCTGAAAAGCACTGTTTTGGATGTTAGTTCTCATCAGTAACTGTCTTATCTGTATAATAGGAATAAACCAATTATGGACTAATTCAAACAAAAAGCAATTTATAGCCATTATATCTTGTATTCCCAACCCTTGGGGTATATAATTTATGCTGTCGAGATAATTCACAAATTCTATCGCATGGCTTTTTCTCACAGAAAAAAAAACAAACTACACTTTCGCAATCACTCACGCTGTCATTCAGTTGCTGATAGGCGTGCATGTCTTCCACTGTCTCGGATATTGTTTGATAAGTGTCGCCTTTTCCTTTAAACTTGATATACTCGTTTGCAAGGACCATTGCATCGCATATCCTGATTATATCATATATCGCGTTTACAGGCCACTCTTGTATGGCTAAGCTTTATGACTAAAACGGAAAAAGTTTTAATTCGTGAACAAAAACTTTTATCCTACATGCTTTATAAAGCTTAGCCAAAATGGGACATGTAAACGCGATAGATTTGTATAGCAGCAAATCCTTGAACCAAAAACTGATGTGGCAAATATTCGAAGTTATGGCATGTAAAGCCGAATATTGATTGTGGATCAAAACTTCCCGGCATTATCATAACTGGTAGCAATTGCAAATCGCTAGCTTAAAAGTCAGATTTTCAATTAAAAAATAGGTTAAGTTTTGATTTATCCTTTTTTCTTCATTTTTATCAACAGCGAAAAACTTGACCTGAATGCCAGTTTTAAGTCGTGGCATATTGGCGATTTTACGTGATTACCATAATTACTTAATTAACTGGAAAAGGAGAAAGTTTTATTGATTAATTAGTTGATTGATTCATCCATATTTAACCTCTGCTCAAAAAAAGATTTAAGTTTTCTACTTTTTAAGGTTTGGAGATATGTTTTCTTTTTGGTTGCTTAGCAACGCTTTTTATAATTGAAAAAATATTTATATTTTTTTGCAGGGGTTTATTATTTTAAACAACTTTTTTTGTATAGTTTTTTTCTGATGTTGTGGTGGTGTAGATAAAACACGGTTTTCAAATTCAGTTAAGGGGGTTCAGGACAAGAGCACTTGGGACATTGTTTCACAAAATGAATAATGATTTAATGACAATTGATAATAAATGGATTTGAGCCGTCGCGACGCGTTTCGTCCTTGCTCAAGGGACTCTTCAGGCGACAAAGGTCAATTTTGTTTTCATTAGCCAAAACAAAAAAAATATTTAATTGGAATCGGCCCCCCTTACCGTTTCTAGGCTATATGTCTTCCAGTGCAATATGGCTATTCCAAAACTTTTCGCCGACAACTTACCGACCACCATTACCCAGTAGGCTACTGACTCGCTACTTGAAACCTTCAAAATCTACCACTAATCAATTCTACTACCTCTTTACCGAAATCTTACAAGCTAAGCCTACTTACTGCTAACATTGCAGGTTTGGTCTGCACAACGTTAAATTTGAAACCAATCAAAGAAACTAATACCGAATAATAGCCCATTATTGTCAAAAAATACAAAATATCGCAAAACATTACGTATGGAGCTCTACGCAATGGAAAATTTTAATAAGAGACCCCAACGTTATTCGAATTAAAATTTTCTATCCACATAGCACTATCTCAGAGTGCTCAAACTAAAAAAGTGAGCGAATTCAAATTTTGAGAAAGGCTAAGACAAGGGTCATAGTCAAGAGATTCCTAAACCGAGAGTGCTCAAACCACTAACTTGGTGAGCGTAAATCAAATTCAGTTAAGGGGGTTCAGGACAATAGCACTTGGGACATTGTTTCACAAAATGAATAATGATTTAATGAATAAATAATGATTTAATGCACTGGAAGCCATATAGCCTAGAAACGGTAAGGGGGGCCGATTCCAATTAAATATTTTTTTTGTTTTGGCTAATGAAAACAAAATTGACCTTTGTCGCCTGAAGAGTCCCTTGAGCAAGGACGAAACGCGTCGCGACGGCTCAAATCCATTTATTATCAATTGTCATTAAATCATTATTCATTTTGTGAAACAATGTCCCAAGTGCTATTGTCCTGAACCCCCTTAACTGAATTTGATTTACGCTCACCAAGTTAGTGGTTTGAGCACTCTCGGTTTAGGAATCTCTTGACTATGACCCTTGTCTTAGCCTTTCTCAAAATTTTAAAACAAGGTTTTCAATATATTTGCTTTGCGAAAGAGGTTTTGCTATATACAGTATTATTTTCTTTAATTTTGTTGTTATTGAAGTCCATTTTATGTTCTTTTCAATTTGATTGATGTTATAGTCTATTTATAGGTTTTATGATGATTTTGGTTTTAAAGTATACGCTGATTGTTTTTAGATCTAACTGATGATGCCCCGCTGGGGTGAAATCGATTTTAATAAATAAAGTAGTAGTAGTATATTTACGACTGATTTCGTATATGCCCGATAAGCTTGTGGCTATATTATTTAACCTCTGCTCACGAGGAAGCAACGGCGAGGTTTATATTTTAGACTACCCGCATGTAGAAGTTGATCGTATTCCAAGCTTTCCGATTGACGTTTGACTTCTTACACGTAAATTTGCAGCTTAGTTGTTCGAAGCCACAGCCTGCCTGGGACCTGGACGCACCAACCGGACCTGGATGCCTGCTAAACCCAAATCATGCGATCAGGGTCTCGTAAACCCACGTTTTCACCCTTTCAGTCACGCAGTTGATCTTTGGTTTTCAATTAATATGGTGCAGAAGTTTTTATATAGATTAAAGCTTTTAAACAAGTACGATTCTACAGTATAGTGTAGCTGCTTTGCCTAAAACTTCAAACAAATTTATGCTTACATTTCTTCTACAGCTTTGCAGACAGAATGTTGGTAGGCTCGTCTGTGAAGCACGTTTCTGGTGTGGAACATTTCGTACAAATTTTTGCATTCCTAAAGTTTTAAAATTGCTGTGGGACGCATTTTCAATGAGCTAATGTAATATAGGTTTGGTAATGTACAAACACAACTTTGAAATTCGGAGTGAACGTTGAGCGTAAATCGGACCAAAAATTTTGATACTAAAATTGCAACATATAGAAACAAACTGTTTGAATTGCAAATAATTCTTCGTATAAATTCAACGAAGAGGAAAACATCTGAATAAAACGTATTCAGCTATTTTTTATTGCTGATGTTTTGAGGTTCACTATTTGTATTATTTATTTTATTATTACTCTCAAAGTTGATCTAAAGATGGAGCAAAATTAAACGAAGGCATGTTTGTGAATTAAGATAACATGCACAGAATAATCGTTGTTAGTGTAAGAGCGAGAGCTTCAATCTACGCAAAAATAAGTAAAAGATCAGCCCAACATGGCAACTCTATAATCTGACTATGCAGTCTAATACTGTGATCATTAATCAAGCAAAAATACCGTACCGAGGTATGTATTTGTTTATTTATTTTTTGTTCATCAATAAAATAAAATAAAATTCCATCAATAAAAAATTCAATCAATAAAAATAGTAACGCTTTATCTAAAATTGCAAAATTTCTCAAAACGTTTTAGACTTACGTTCATCATCAATAATAATGAAATCTTAGTCAAATAGAATTTTTACTGATGATGGATGTAGCCAAGTACAAAACGTTTAAACGCTTTACAATTTTTGTTTAAGGCTTTACTGTTTTAATCAAATTAAATGATACTGCCGTGCAATCAGTACCGAGGACAATAAAAATACGTTTAATAAGCTTTTCTATTGAAATTTATTCTTTGGTTTGCAATGGTGCAATAAGGGGATTCAAAAGTGGTGAAATCTCTAAAAATCAAAAAGTTTAACCAATTCTGCAAGCTTCTAAATATGTTTTGGATATGGGGCGCCGTTTGTGTACCCTAATTTGTGAAAAGTTTTTTTGCATATTTAATTAAATAGCAGAGGTGGAGTCCTTGAGGACGTCCATGGTCTTGAGGACGTCCTCGAGGACACATTTTGAAGTCCTTCGCCTTGGCCTTGGCCTCAAAGCCTCAAGTCCTTGGCCTTGGCCTCGAAGCCTTAGGTCCTCGAAAATTGCCCAGTTCTTGGCTCGAGGACAGCACTATTTTTGAACCGTTGAAATTTTGTTGGAAAACGCCAGAAACTTCGCGGAAAATTTGCAAATATTTTTTTTGTTTTCCGCAATTGGAGCCTAGGCTTTGTGAAGCAGGCCTCCCCCAATTGAAATTTCACCAATGGCAAAAATGTGACAAAAAAGCCAATTGTTTCTTCAGTTTCAGTTTCTTTTTAGCGTTTTTCGCTTACACCAGTAGCGAACAACAATATTGAAGACCAGGGGCCCCGGGAACCCCTCAAATCAGTTTTTGCCAGCCAATTTAAACGTAAACCTGGAATAGATGGATAGTTTTTGTCTTAAAAGTTGCTATCTCAGGATCACATCTAGCGTTTTTATGAACGTAATGCATTAACCAAGGCCGGATTTATCACGATGTGGCGCAGTACCAGTTAGGGCTCTGCGCTCAAATCTTAAGACTTTTTATGGTCTTCACCTACATTGGGCAGAAAGATGTTATAAAAATCTCCAAAGTGCCAGGGGCCCAGTGCGATGTAAATCCAGCCCGGCAATAACATGGTTAGTAAGCGTAATCATCTATTGTACTATTTTTCAATAACAATTCATTAACTCACTACACCTCGCCAGTTTTTACGCACAAAATACTTTAAAAAGATATAGCCATGGAAAATGCTGATTGAACAAATCGTTGAACTTCAATTGAGGGGGCCTGGGCCCCCTGGCCTAAAATGCACTTCTATAACTGATTATTTTCATGACAAAACAAAAATCTCTACGGAAAATATTCGAGTGGGTTTTCATTTACTGCTAAAATGTTACACGAGACAATGCACCTTACTTCCCCCTACCTGGACCAAATTACGTACAATTAAACTTTTACACCAAAATGCAAGATGTTAAACGTGTGTTGGACTTAAATTGCAACTTAAACGATTTAATTTTTTTAATTGGCTTTCAAATGTCAAAAATCTAGTGCTTTCAAATGGCTCTAAGCATGTGCGAAATGTGATTCAATGGCATTAAAATAGCTTTTTTTTTTCCAAAAAATTACAAAAAATCGCCCAAAACTGGGGGCTTCGCCCCCAGACCCCCCGTCTGTGATACGTTTGAGTTACACTGGCTTTCTCAAAACGTCTCCAAAGTTACGTATTTGCACTTTTCAACTATATTAGTTTAAGCCCTCTGCCTTTGCAAAATCCTGGTTAAGTGCCAACAGGCAAATTTTTGATGACGTCATTGCATGTGATTTGTGGTTTAGGCTTCTCTAATCAAAAATTCTGGCTACGCCTATAAATTGGAGATTGCCTGAAAAAGTTTTTTGAAGACCTTTTTTTTTTGAGAACACTTGCGTCTGTGTCCTTCGTCCCTGGCCTTGGCCTCGAGCATTCCTGTCCTTGGCCTCGAAAGGGTCTGTCCTCGGAAAGGCTGTCCTTGGCCTTGGCCTCGGGTGTTTTTGGTGTCCTTGGCCTTGGCCTCGAGCCTTGTGTCCTCGACTCCACCTCTGTTAAATAGTCATTTTAATTAAATGTACAAAAATAAATATACAAAAAAAAGACGTGCAAAAATAAATATGCAAAATTTTTTGAACATTTATTACACGATAATTTGCGCAACGTTTTTTTTGCATGTTTAATTAAATAGTCATTTTAATTAAATGTGCAAAAATACATGCCGCAGAATGCACCGTTGCAAAAATAAATGGACAAAAAATTGTGTCACAAAAATACAACATCATTTTTCGCATCAAAATTTTTTGCATTACAATTCTTTGTGTCTCAAATATTAGTACATGTATTTTTGATAACAAAGAAAGACCACACGCCGAAATAAATGTGCAAAATTTTGTGACGCAAAAAATGTTAATGCAAAATTTCTTGTCGCAAAAAAACGTGTGAAAAATAAATCATCAAAAATATTTGACTATTTAGTTTGTGTCCATAATAATAGAGGGTTGGAATTATGCGGGCAGGAAGGTACCCGCAAGGTATAAAACTGGAACTTCAAGACAAAAGCTTCGGGATGTACGGCAGCCTATAGTAAGGTACTAGCCCGCTTATGAGACCTCTCATTTGGCTGGGAAATGAAGATTCATTCACCCATACGTTCCCACCAGCATAATTCCAACCCCTTATCATTATGGACACAAACTATATAGTCAAATACTTTTGACGATTTATTTTTGCACGCGTTTTTTTTGCGACAAGAAATTTTGCATCAACATTTTTTGCGTCACAAAATTTTGCACATTTATTTCGGCCTGTGTTGTTTTTTTACTATCAAAAATAAATGTACAAATATTTGTGACACAAAAAGAATTGTAATGCAAAAAATTTTGATGCAAAAAATAATGTTGCAAAATAATACCACAAACATTTTTGTGGATTTATTTTTGCAACAACAATTTTTGTGTCAAAAAGTTTTTCGCAAAAGATTTTTGTGTCACAATTTTTTGTCTATTTGTTTCTGCAACGGTTTATTCTGCGGCATATATTTTAGCATATTTGATTAAAATGACTATTTAATTAATCATACAAAAAAACGTTACGCAAATTATGGTGTAATAAATGTTCAAAAAATTTTGCATATTTATTTTTGCACGTGTTTTTTTGTATATTTATTTTTGTACATTTGATTAAAATGACTATTTAATTAAATATGCAAAAAAATATTGCACAAATTAGAGTACACGAACGACGCTCCATATTTGGATTTGTCTGGTATGGGGGACCTAAAGAGTAAACGCTTTCCTATCTTATCACTATCAGTTTTTAGCAACCTAAAAACGTACTAAGTTTGTTCCACGTGGTGTTAAAATCGATTTTTTAAAGAAAAAACAGAAATATCAGAGTGGCTCCTGGAGGCTTTGTTTCCAAAGCACTGTCTCTTTGATCTGTCTAAAAGGCTATATTTTGCTAATACATTGACGGCTGTCGAGTCCCTTAAAACTTTTAGTCCGTCCCTGGACTGCTTATGCGTCGCAAGCAGCCCAATTCACAAGAGTGTTGCAGTAAAAAAAGTCATACTGCTCGAGAACCACTGATTTAAGCAAACCGGTCACTTAATTTAAATCAACGCAAACTGAAGCAAATCTTACTTTTCGTCTTACACAAAGATGATATTTGCCATCGCGAGCTTTCAAAACTTTGATCAGCGACATAAATCTGTTGTGATCAAAGCTGTTACTGATGCCCAAATGATGGCAATCTCGAGCGAAGTAGTCCCATTTGTCCACATCCACTCCGTTGATGCTGTTTGAAACAATCTGCAACATTGTGACATCGTACTGTACATTGTTTTTTTGATAATGATTTTGACGATGCTAATCATTCAATTATAATGCGAGCAGTCAGTGCAAACATTGCAAGAGCTATTGGATCCAAGAGAGAAAAACATAATAGATAGATAGATTATTTATTTCAGAATAAGAAATTGAATTACACAATATCAGCTACAAAATTTTACTACATAAGCTCTATAAAGTGCAAAACTAAGTCCCACAACGTGACTGTAGCAAAAAAGCAAAGCTCCTTTAATCAATCACACCCTCATAATCAAAAAACAATTTCGGATATCCGCACGTTAATTCAAGAAACAGGGCACAAAGTTCACAAAATAACGTAAACAGGGCAAAACAAAAAAACAAAAAAAAACAACAAAGAATCATAAGACACACATGATGAGCTCCGACAATATACTTGAAATCAACACTTTAAACTGATAATTTGATGGAAACGAAATATCTGGAACATTTATATAACGCTAATATAGTCTGTATTGCATCGCAGAGTTGTAAGTCGGGCCGGGTTCGGGTCTAAAATTGACAAAAATTTCTGGCTTAATTCGGGCCTGAGATGTGCTTTTTGTTTTAGGTGCACAAAAATATAATCAAAATAACTTGGCAACATTTGTAAATTTTTCAGACCAAACTAAACTTTCGCGTTTCTTTGGGCATGATTAGGGCTTTAAATTATTTTTCGGGTTCGGGTCGGGTTCGGGCTTATATTTTCGGGTTCGGGCCTAAACTAGTCGTCCCGTTTACAACTCTGTTGCATCGAAAATGCCATTTTTTATGACAGGTTAAGTCATCAGTAATTCTGAGAGATATTTTGACTTGGATCATAGTAACAAGGTTACTTTATAACATCAAATAGACTAACGTAACAGACTACTTGTTGAAAATTATTTCAACTAGAAAATTTACAGTACCACGAAACAATGATAGAGAATTATACCGGTACGTTATTTGTCGTCACACTATGAAAAACAAGCACAAACACTGAAGCAGAAAAATTAGCGTGTATTACTGTACTGACTTAAATTTGCTTTTATTCATTTTCTATTACGTAGCGAGCCAGCGACCTAGGAACAGTACGTCACTTCTAATGCAGTAAAAAGAGACATGCATCTCTGCTACAATCTGTCGTGTACAGAGACATCCAACTAACAAAATTTCTTTTTACAGACTTTATGACAAGCATAATTTAAAAAAAATGGTAATAAAAATTAGGGTTAAAATTGTTTTAGATTAGTTGTATTGTTCTTAAAATTTCTTTTTATATTCCTTTTTATAAAGGTAAAATGAGTACGATTTAATTTTCAAAAGAACTTGATTTCATATTTAAACGCCGTAAAATTGTATCGAGTTGTTGCCATTGTTAGCATTTACAGAATCAAGAAAATAATTTTAGTGGAATTGCTTCGAAAATTTAGTATGTGAGGTTGCGCAATCGGTAAAAAGTAAGTTTCAAAAATTTCGGGAAAAGCGTTTATGGGATAATTTTAGACAAGCTTGCTTAATTCAAAAATATAAATGTCAGATAATTTTAGAATCTTATGTATATCGTTCAAAAAATTGTTGGCAATATGGTTTTTTCAAGTAGAGTTACTTATTATTTTTATTTTCAGCCATATTGCAGCATCAGACAAAATTTTTAAAACAGATAGCATTCTTTATTACACGCTAAACGTTTTCGACCATTCTTCTGGTCCTCTTCAGAACAAAACAATCACATCTTAACAGTTTGAAGACAAACTAGCAAATGAGCAACTTTCAAAAAAGCAATATAGTTTACCTCAACGCAACAAGTACACAATTTTAACGTAACAATTGTACAAGTTATGCAATGGCATAAAGATAGCATCTCATGTACATTCAGAGGAAAAAAAAAACACTCACACACACAAAAACGTAATATTACATGCTAACCTGATAAACATTTAGTAAAAAAGATGAACCATTAGCGTAGAGCTGACTATTGAATTGTGGGTTGTGCTTTTTTATTAGTAAAGCTTCTTGTATCGTTGTAGCATATTCTGAATTACAAAAGCATAAAACTTTAAAACCATTCAAATCTGTTTTATTTAGCTTGCAGTTTTGGCATATTTCAAAGTAATCACGAATTGCTAATTTTGTGGTTTTGTGGTGCAGATGTTCCTAAATCCTGGTGCCAAAATGTCGCGTAGTCATACCGATGTATGAAATATTCGAATCACGCGAACAAGAAAATTTGTACACGACATTCGAAGTTGAAAATACGATCCAGTTTTAAAACACGTGTAATAAACATTAATATCAACATTAAATTTCGTTTTAACCAAGCAGTAAGTCTTTTCGCAAACACTCGTGATGCTTTTCCAAAAAACGATATTCCAATAGCGAAAAGAAAATCGGGTTCATATTTATCCGGAGGGTTGTTTTGTCGTTTTTCAAACTTTTTTATGGTGTTATTTGTAAACCAATCAGGATATCTATTGTTGCGACAAATATGGCGTGAACGCTTTAATTCCTGCACATACAATTTGTTACTCGAGCATATACTCTTAGCGCGATGCAACAAGCACATAATTAAGCCAGATTTCCAAGGATTCGGACAAAATGCATTAAAATTAAGCAGCAATCCAGTATTAGTGGGTTTGCGCCAAACGCAAGTGTCATAGCCAGCGTCATATAGTTTTATTTGCACATCTAGAAAAGGCAAATTCTCGCGATTTGTAGTTTTTTCTAAGATAAATTTGATGTCTTTGTGCTGTGAATTGAGAATATCCAAAAACTGCGTACAAGTGCTATCACTATCAAAAACAGCATAAATATCATCTATGTACCGTAAATACAAATCAGGTGAAAGATTGTTAGCATTAGCAAATAATTTCTCCTCTAAACAGCCTAAGAAACTAAACAGCCAAACCATTTTTTGGAAAAGCATCACGAGTGTTTGCGAAAAGACTTACTGCTTGGTTAAAACGAAATTTAATGTTGATATTAATGTTTATTACACGTGTTTTAAAACTGGATCGTATTTTCAACTTCGAATGTCGTGTACAAATTTTCTTGTTCGCGTGATTCGAATATTTCATACATCGGTATGACTACGCGACATTTTGGCACCAGGATTTAGGAACATCTGCACCACAAAACCACAAAATTAGCAATTCGTGATTACTTTGAAATATGCCAAAACTGCAAGCTAAATAAAACAGATTTGAATGGTTTTAAAGTTTTATGCATTTGTAATTCAGAATATGCTACAACGATACAAGAAGCTTTACTAATAAAAAAGCACAACCCACAATTCAATAGTCAGCTCTACGCTAATGGTTCATCTTTTTTACTAAATGTTTATCAGGTTAGCATGTAATATTACGTTTTTGTGTGTGTGAGTGTTTTTTTTTTCCTCTGAATGTACATGAGATGCTATCTTTATGTCATTGCATAACTTGTACAATTGTTACGTTAAAATTGTGTACTTGTTGCGTTGAGGTAAACTATATTGCTTTTTTGAAAGTTGCTCATTTGCTAGTTTGTCTTCAAACTGTTAAGATGTGATTGTTTTGTTCTGAAGAGGACCAGAAGAATGGTCGAAAACGTTTAGCGTGTAATAAAGAATGCTATCTGTTTTAAAAATTTTGTCTGATGCTGCAATATGGCTGACAATAAAAATAAAATCAAGCTCTTTACCGAAGATTTATTTTTATTGTTTTGTCGAATTTAAATACGTAGGTTTAATTGCAATTTTTAGCCACTACCCTAGCCAAGAATACCGTATAATACACGTATAAAAAGAAAAGCATGCTGTATTAAGATATGAAGTTTTTAATATTAAGAGAATTTTTCATCTCGGCTATTAATCTTTTGCTTTGTGGTTTTCAGCTTAAGTCTTCGTCTAATGTTAATCCCAAGTATTTTGTTGAGGAGCACCACGCAAGTTTAAAAAACTACTGCTCAAAATCGGTTTTATTGAAAAAATGTGAACTACTTGAGGTAATAAGGAGGTACCCGAAACCGTTTGTACAATTCCCCTCATTTGCGAAAATGCAATTTAATCGGTTTGACTTGTATATACCATTGGCAACCCTGCATTTCGCATTTTTGTGACATAACAAGCAGCCTACTGCAGATCAGTACTGTCTACAGGTACCAGGTAACCCTTTATCTGGTACCTGTAGAGTAGACAGTTCTGATCTGCAGTATTGGTAGGCCATGCTGGTACTGTTTTGGGCTGCAATAGTAGGAAACAGTCTAAAGTCTGCAGGCAATTTTGCAAAATTTTCCTTTTGTGAAGTCATATAATTGCGAAATGCAAGGTTGCCAACGGTACGGAGTCAAATAGATTATATCTATTTCAACTTTTCAAAAGTCGAGTTTTAAATTTTGAAGCTTTTGGTAGATCGTTTTCAATATGTTCCTAATATGAAACTATAACACCACAGTTATAACTTATTTAGAAGAATTTGTATAGTAAAGATTAATTACCTGTTTTCTGTTAGTTAAATAGTAGCTAACTAAACTTAATGCGTTGCATTTAATTCAATATCTTTCTAGCTTGCTGAGAATAATTCAATAGTTTACGGTGTCAAATGTCTTTTAAAGATCAAGTTATAACAAGCATGTGTTTTGTTTGTTGCCACGTAAATTTCGTACTTTATTTATTACCGTACGTCAGAAATGACATAAGCATAAAAGTTTTTAAGTTAAAAAGCAGTGAAGATACGGCAGGGGCGTATTTAGGGGGGCATTGTGCCATGCCCCCCCTTTGGGTCGCCAGGATTGTAAAATTGCAAAAAAAAGTAAGCAAAATCGTGGCATGCCCCCCCCCCCCTTTGAAAGTTGGGCATAAGGCTTGATCACACAAAGGATATGTTCTGTGCGTTTCTTCTAGTCTTTGTGCTTAAAATCGGAGGAAATTTGAGTGAAGACCTTGTTTTTTTTTGCTCTTCATCTAAGTTTGGGCGAAAAATTGGACTAAATTTGAATGGAACAATGTCTGATTCAGATCTTTGTTCTTCTCATATTTTCTAAAAAACCTTGCCCCCCCTTTTCAAAATCCTGCGTACGCTACTGATATACGGGTTTCAATCATATTTTTTTCTGCTCGATTGTACGGCGGTAGAGACTGCTATTTTGCTCTGCGCACTTGCGTATTGTGTTGCACCTCGACATACGGCCATTTTGTTGCACCTCGACATACGACATACGGCCAACTGTTGCACCTCGACATACGGCCATTTTTCTTACAAAACTCTGCGTAACAGGCTTTTTAATTGACTGTGTACGTTGGTCGTAACAGGAATTTTTTTGAAAAATACTGCAGTTCTTTGCTGGAACCTCACGCAACATTTAGAAGCCAAGAATCAAAGCTATGCGAGCTAATTTAAAGGCAATATTTCATACTTTTAACACGCTTTGATTAAGTTCTGAAATCATTTTTATCATTTAAATGCAGGAATTTATTAGACTTACAGTTTATCTGAAAAAGACGGAAAAAATTTTGTTTTATTCAAACTCAAGCGCCTGAATTATGGTGCTGTGATAGCACATAATATTTCTCGTAAGTTGGAAAAAGCAAAAACTCTCATTTAAAGAATAAACAGCCACAAAACGTCAGTAATTCGCGTAGCCAAATGCTATAACGTTTCGTATAGTTACTGCATTTAATACTGTAACAACGACAAGTTTCTACAACGATGTTACAAAATCCAACGTAAAATCTTTTTGAAGTTGTACAATATAGGTTGATGTTATACGCAATTAGATAAACGTCACAACGACACGCAAAAGTGTTTTGGCTGTTTTGACCGATCAGTCGTCGAGCGGATAGAACGTCTGCCTCTAAAGTGGTAGATGGGGGTTCGGTTCCTGGTCGGGTCAAACCAAAAGCTATAAAAATTGGAACTCACAGCTTTGTTGCTTGACGTTCAACAACAAAAGAGACAGCGTGAAGCCTCCACCGAATATGGTAGAAAGATGGGCAGGTAGCAGCTTGACTTAACACCAAAAGGTTCTTTCTCTCTCTCTTGGTCAAGACAACTGGATTAATAAAATGTAATTCCAATTTTTCTCAAAATATGAAAGACTTTTAATTAGTTGCTCCAAAGACCAGAGATGGATTTAGGCAAAACTCAAGGGGTTCGGACTCCGAAGTCCGGGTCCCAATTCATAGAGGGGCCGCTCGAGATATAATATTTTTGCAAACTTTTTGTATGATTTCCCCTGTCAGTTTAGCAGCTCTAGATGCAACCAGCCACCACGTGCAGGTGCGCAACCAGAATTTTTTTTTTTGGGGGGGGGAACTTTGAACAAAATGTTAAAATAATTTTGTTCGAAGATGTCTCATTTAGGCGGAGCACAGAGCATACTGGTACAACTCGAGCGTATCACAAAAGTGGTCTAGGGAAAAACCCTCAGCCGCTGGGCAATTTTTTGTAATTTTTCAGTCAAAAAAGCCATTGTAGCGCCGTGTGGATCACACTTTGCATGTTTTTAGTGCCATTTGGAAAAACTAAGTTTTTAAAATTTGAAAGTTATCTGAAAGAATTAAATTGTTCAGCTCTTTCAGCCCCCCCCCCCCATTCCCTTACTTACAGGTCAAGCGCAAAACCAATCTAAACGCTTTTGTTGTGGGGTTAAGTGTTCTAAGCAGCTTAGCTGAAAGGGGAAGAGCCGAAGCCCTTTTAGCCTCATCCCTGGTTGCTACACTGACTATGCGTTATTCCAAAATAAATTTTTATTGTATACTGTATGTTAATTTAGCTGCCTGTGCGTACAATAAACTTCTTAGCACTGTCTATTTTAACTAAGCGTAGGAAATCTAGGTGTAGGATACGGTACTTACACTGGTTACGTAATTTGAAATAAATAATTCTAAAATAGATAAATAGCACATTTGAGTGAAGCGAAAAAGCGAATGCCAATGGACTGGGTAGTGATCTGGTTGAGCATCAACCTTATCAGTCACACTGCAATGACTACTTAATAGCGAATGTGGCAAAACTATAGGTTAAAACACGACCCGCATTTACACTATAAACTAAACAGATTATTGTCATTACTATTTGTTATCAAAAGCAATGTTTGTCTGCACCAGAGTTACAAAATAATATAAAAAACTTTAATTGCCCCTACCCACCCCACCGAGTATTTTACTGCTAAGTCTGGACAAGAAATACGAGTCGTACTCCAGCTATTGCGATAAATTTTATGCGTTACAAGTTTTTCTTGCATTTCTACGGTTTGAGCGGAGGAGGTGTCGTGACCCCCTTGGACCCGCCACTGGGGTCCCACCGTCCACGACTAATAGTTTGTATCTTTGCGAGGTGTTGCGTAAAATAAGCATGTTTTGAAAATATTTTTCTTGTACTGGCTTGGTTTACTTTTTCACTTTTTTTCGTCCTAGGTTTATTCTGGCATTTTCATGTCACAGACGCATCTTTACTCCAACAGCAAGACGTTGTAAGGCCTTAAATAATTTCGCAATCAGTTTGACTCAATAATCATGTTTTTGCGCTGCTTATATTGACGACTCAGTGGCCCAACCAGGGGGCTAAGGTTTTAACCACCCTTCCCCCTTTAGCAAAGTAGTTTAAAAATTTAACCCAAAATTGTTAGCGTTTAAACACGTTTAGGATTTGACCTTTGAGTGAGAAGGGAAGGGAGGTTTGAATAATCTGGGCAATGCAATTCTTTAACTGGCTTTCAACTTTTAGCCATTGAGTACTTTCAAATGGCTCCATAAAGGTGCAAATGTGATCCAAATGATATTAAAATGGCTACAGTAGTTTATTTTTTCCAAAAAATTACAAAAATTACTGATCCACGTCTGTGATATGCTTTTCAGTCGCCCCATCTTTCTCAGCACGCTGTCCAAATTGAGACATTTTTCAATCAAAACTATTTGACCTTTGGGTTCAACACCCGCCTTCTCAACAAAATCTTGGTTACTCTCCTGCAAATACTACTAACCTTTCAAGCATTTTGTTGAAATACATGTTTAATTTTTGCAACATCAGAAATGGGGCCCACCAAACTTGGGCCCCAAGGCACTCCTCCACATAAATACTGCTCTGCCTAAGACTCTAGCCTTTTCTATTTTAAATTCTGGTTTTACTCTAGAAATACATACTTTAAGTTGGTCTTCAATCAAAAATGATTCCAGCCATTTGAATCTTACCTCAAGCATATATTCCCTTCTTTCTTTGTTGTCTGCGTTTGAATATGGTTCCTTTTAAAATATTAAATTTAATAAAAAAAATGTTCGCATGTTAAAATAAATTGCATGCAAATTACAATGAATCAATTTCTCGAGAATGTTTACTTTTTTGCCACCACAAAAATAAACAAAAAAAAAACAGCTAAAACCACAAAAAAATTGAAATGATTTGGAGATATTATACATAGCCAGACATTTGAAATTATGAAACTAAATTAAATAATTGTAAAGGGGAATATAATTTAGATAATACTATGTCTTAAACTAAAAGATCTATACACTCTGTCCAGTCCATTTTCGCGAAGTCGAGCTCTAGTTAAACTACTGGATCTTTACTGTACTCACTGTATTACGCCAAACGTGCGACAAGTTGACTGAGCCCATCAGAGCGTCATTGCGCTAGCAGGCAACACAGCTTTTTTCCAAAAAATGTCGCAGCGGTGGTGAGCCGCAACACCGTGGTCAATTTGACCGGCTCGAAATTTAAATCTCTATGGGATTATGGAACTTCTATTTAAAACTAATTCCTAGCAACCGTTTCTTCTTCTACTGGAAAGCGTCTCTCTTAAATTACCAGACCATATTCAAGCTCCTCCCAAAATTGAATTGTTTGTTAGTGCTGCTGCAATAAACTTATGATGCATTAAAGGTAGACTTCAACTACCACACTTGGTATGAATGAAACTCAGCAAAAGTAAATAAATATGAACAACGTGCATGAGTTGAAAATTCTATTGACCAATCAGCGTGTGACAATAATCGTGCGGTATAACATGGCACCGTAAAACCGATCACCACATTGCACAAATCTGGCAGTCACGCGTGTTAGTCATTAATAAGAATCCCAGCAGCAACACAAGAAACAAAAAATTTGCAAAATAAGACAAAAACATTAAAAGTTGAACGGATGAACCAATGATGTAATTCAAAAACACAAAAAATAAATGATTAAATTTTCACACCTCTGACTTCTCGTACCTTAGTAATGGAACGCGTCACCGCTCGACCAACTGGCCAGTGAGTCTAGATTTAGACATACATGGATAAATTGGCCCGTGAGGAATTGGCCCGTGAGGAAAACGTATAAAATTGGCCAGTGTAAATTGGCGTATCAATTGGCCCGTGAGGAAAACGGCTCGTTCCATATCTTTAGGCCCAAAGTGAACAGTATTTCTAAATTATTAGCTGCGGAATGCGAAATTTGCGTATTTTTGTGGCAAAATAGTATTGTGCGTAAACAACAACGCACTGTGAAATTAATAAACAAGGAAGAAATAAATTGAAATTGCGTGAACCTCTGGTTTTGCCTCTGTGCTGTACAAGCCTTTAACCATATTTTACACGGACCATTTGACCCATGCATTTACATGATGGCAAAAAATTGTTCCCATTTAACTTTCTCCCATTTAACTTTAACACTGGAAGTCAAGACAACACCTTATTGAGCATATGCGGATTATTGTTCACGAATTTGTTTGAAAAAATCGATTTTATGCAGATAAGTATGGGGCGCCGTTTGGAAAAATATCATTTATTTTGTAACAATGCTTTTTTGAGCTTATTTACAATAAAATTTGTCCGATATATATATGTACGACAAAATACACTCTAAAGTTGGAACAAAAAAGCCTACAAAATATATCGTAAATTTCCCATATATATCGGAAATTTCCGTTATAAATACGACAAAATGCTCTCTAAGTTGGGACAAAAAATGCTGACAAAATAAGTCGGAAATTTTCGATATATATCTGAAGTTTCCGATATTTATATGCAACAAAATACACTTAAAGTTGGAACAAAAAACGCTTACAAAATAAGTTGGAAATTTCCGACTTATTTTGTTGGTTTTTTGTTTCAACTTACAGTGTAGTTGTCGCAAGATGTTACAAAAAAATGATTTTTTTCCAAACGGCGTCGCGCACACGCCGTTTGGAAAAATATTGTTTATATTGTTACACTTCACGATAAATACACTGTAAGTTGGAGCAAAAAGCCTATAGTAAATTTCCGACTTAATTCGCAAATTTTTTTGTCCCAACTTACAGTGTATTTGTCGTGAAGTGTAACAATATAAACAATATTTTTCCAAACGGCGTGTGCGCGACGCCGTTTGGAAAAAAATCATTTTTTTGTAACATCTTGCGACAATTACACTGTAAGTTGAACCAAAAAAGCCAACAAAATAAATCCGAAATTTCCGACTTATTTTGTAAGCGTTTTTTGTTCCAACTTAGGAGTGTATTTTGTCGTATATATATCGGAAACAGCTTCCGATATATATCGGAACTTTCCGACTTATCTCGTTAGCGTTTTTTGTCCCAACTTAGAGTGTATTTTGTCGTATATAATAAGTCGGAAATTTCCAATATATTTCGGACAAATTTTATTGTAAATTAGCTCAAAAACAAGGTGCTAATAATAAATTATTTTTTTCCAAACGGCGCCCCATAGATAAGTCATTACAATGATACCACGGCTAATTTTGGCTAACTGGCTTCAATTTGTCGGTAGCGCTACAATAAGCGCCTCTAATTTTGTACGTACTCTATTTGTTATTCGAATTTTAATCATCTAATATCTGAGTCAAAGTGACAAAAACATGTCACAAAACGTCCAATGATGTCTTTTAAGTAATTTATGGGCCAAAAATGATCAAATTTCGATAAACAATGGTTATTACAAACCTCAAAATCGGGAAAATTTCGTTTTCCTCAACAACTTTAAATTTTCAGGGGTTAGTTAGGAATAAATTTGACTCAAATTCAAGTTAGTTTGAACAAAAACTTTTTTTTATATTAAATGAACTGCCTAATGAGTTACACGACTTATCTGTCACAATTGCCAACCCATAAAAATAAAGATTTTATAAACCCATACTTAGCTAGCCTATAACTGGATAAAAAGTGATCTTTATCAAAATAGTACGTACTGTATTTTAAACAGCTGTTGAGTGGTGCAAAACTTTAAGATTGCTTTGATCACAATCGCCTTCATCGTCGATCTTTTGAAAACTTTGGTAACCTTGAAAAAGGCTGTCTAAAAAAAAAGATTCGAGCGCATTGCCGCAATTAGAACGCTGATGTGGGGGGGGGGGCAAAATTTCATTCTGGGGGGGCAAAAATTTTTGGGTTGGTCTACTTTCCTCCAAATACTTCTGTGGATCTCTAAAAAAAAGGTCACCGCACCAAATTGGTTTACTTTTCTCCGAGTTTTCAGTTGATCTCGCAAAAAAAAAATAGGTCATCTCGCCAAATTGTTTCACTTATTTACTAGTTTTTCTAGTTTAAAAAAAAGTTGCTTTCTCGCAACAGCCGCAAGGGAAAGAGGACTTTGGTGGGCATGCTGGAAACTTTAGGAAGGCGAAATTTTCGTTTAGGGGGGCGCCGCCCCCTTTTGCCCCCACCTAGTTGCGGCCCTGTTCGATCGGTTTTCGTTTCGCCCGTATCAAGAATCAACGCAAGAATAACTTGTAGTCAAAAATGCGTTCTTTTATACTTTTTTGAGATGTCGAAATTTTCACCAAAAAAAGGAAAAGTATATCACGTGAGTACTTTTGATTGGATGATTGTCAAAGTTCGTATGTACGCCATCTAATCATTGATTAGTGTAAAATTTGAAGAGAGTAGATGAATTCTTTCTGCCAGCACAAAATTGGCTGCTGAGTTATGATAAAAATAGCTTCTAGAGCTGCTAAGTGAAATTGAGTTCTTGCCTTTGCCAAAATTGAAAATTGTTGATCATGATAGTGGGCAGCACAGTCAGGATTTTGAAGTAAGTGAAGTCCAATGGCCGAATCACATTCCAATTGATTTATAGGAGTCTTGGTTCTGCAGTTTTTTCCCGACAAAATTTTTGGTTGGCTTTTCTTTGTTTCGAATTGATTTGGAAATCTGTTGAGTGATTCTTTCGAATAATCTTAAGGATGTGCGACCAACGTACCGACAATTTCAGCGGGCACGCGTATTGGTATACGACCAAGCTTTGTTGTTTGGTGGGCACAGCATCTTTGTGAATTGGGGGCAGAATCTTGCGCGTTTGGAAAGTAACGTGGGGTTCAACAGCTAACGAACAATTTTGAATATTCGATTTTGTGCTGGTAGATTTTGAGCCGGCAGAATTTGTGCCGGCAGAATTTTGATTGGATTCGACTAACTTTGTGCCGGCAGAAAGAAATTGTCTACTTTCTTCAAATTTTACAATAATCAATCATTAGGTGACGTACATACAAAATTTGACAATCATCCAATCAAAATTGTTCATATGATTTATTTTTTGTTTTTTAGTTGAAAATTTCGACATCTCAAAAAACTGTAAAAACCGCTTTTTTCGACTCTAATTTATTCTTGCTTTGATTCTTGACACGGGTGAGACGAAAACCGTTCGAACCTCTCTTTTTTTAAGACAGCCATTTTTAAGGCTATCAAAGTTTTGAAAAGATTGACAATGAATCCGATAGTGATCAAAGCAATCTTGAAGTAATTATTTTGCGCTTTTTTTGTAGTTAGGCTTCAGGATCGACATGTGATGTAAATAATGGAACGGTTCTTTTATTGTTTGAATTCTTTCAAAACCATTTATTTTTTATCAGCTATAGCAGGGTTAAGGGCCTGTAATTTTGGAAAAAAACTTGTTGCTTGAAATATTGAAAATGCTATTTAAAAGTTCTCAGCAAAATGCACAGAGCCAAAACAACTAAAAACACTCTTTTTTTGCTTACGTTTCGAGATTGCACTCATCTCATTGTCAAAGCTGATCTATGAGTAGGCAAAAAACTTGAACGAAAATAAGTAAACCTGAAATTACGTCACAAAAGTTCATAAAAATACGGTGTTGAAGAACAAACAATATTACCTTACAATCGTAGTTAGGGTGTTTAATGCCAAAATCACTGAAATATTGAGAAGTGTGTCACAAAATAGTGCTGAAATGGTTGACGCCAGGACAAGAAGCTAAAATTACATAAATATGTAAATGAAAAGTTAGACGAAGTATATTTACATAGATATATAAATGACAAGAATTCAAACTGCAATATTAACAAGTCTGAGGCTTACAAGGGGAAAAAAACGAAAAGAATAAAGGTCCAAATTAAGCTTATATACTATTAAAAATTACGTATTGAATAAATATGGTGGAGTGGAAGTTTTATCAATGTTGAGTTGGGGCTGCTGTACAAGTAATATTTCTTTTATTAACAATGTCACGTATAATAATTTTAAATGCCTAAGATATAATTTTTTGCTGTGTTTTATTAACGTTTACGTGACTATTTTGCTTGTTTTGCCGCCTTTCTAATTTGGAATATTTGAGATGATTCCTTTCTAGTATATTCTACCGTCTTCTATTAGTAACCAGAATAATTAGTTGTTTACCATACTTAATTGCTATATTTAGACTTGAAGTTTGTGACATCATAATTATGTGAAATTTGTTATCATAAGCTTGTATACTTTTTCTATTGTGACGTATGAAGGATTGTTCTGGGATATTCGATAGCTTTTGTTGTACTATAAATTGGCGGGTCATATTATATTCTAATATTCTAAGAGTGGGTGATTTTAGATATTAGTTTCATAGGCAGTTAATCCGAGTTTGTGTATCTGGGGTTGGCTCGTATAGCCGTTTAGTGAGAAGTGTTAGTGGAGCGATTTTACTCAGTGAGAGCGGTTTTGTGTTTCAATCTTAAATAGAAGTTTTAATTTAAGATTGGTGTGCTGCTTTCTGAGATTCAAGAAGCTAAAAGAACTATCAACTGCCATTTTCGATTCCTCAATTAACATCTTAGTTGTTCTCTAGTTTTAGTCAACGTGGACGATTCTAGAGATTAAAGGTTATATTCTAGCCAAGTATCAGCGATCGCGACAAACAATTTACGCCAGTTACTTGCATGAGATATAACAATGAGGTTACTAAAATCAATGTGATGGTGCGGGGTTTGCACAAGGTGTTTAGTGCATCAGCATCATTTTTATCAATCATTCGAACAACTACTTCAGCCGTTAGTTTTACTTCCATCTTGTGTGCCTGCGTGTATGTTGATGATTGTGATTGATTAGGCCTACAATGTACTTTGAGCTGGTGTGACAGGTGTAGCAACCATGCAAATAAAAATCGCTTTTTTGTGTTCAGTATCCTCTGCATGTCTTAACGTCTGACGTTGTGTCGCTACTTCCTTTTCCTGACTCTACGTGTTATTATTGTGTTACCATGCATTTGCTATTGTTGTGGTGGTCAAGAATAAAAAAATAATGAATGAATGAATGAATGAATGGAAGTAGAAATGGCAGGGTTGCGTTCATTAAGCCGGGTAAACAGATTTCTTGGGGTCTGTCCAATATACAGTAAAATTCACCACAACTACAATTGATTTGGTATACAACGTTACAGTGGCATAGTGCGTGCTGTTTGTCTTTAGGTGTAAAATATAGGCCAATGTTAGAAGTTTCATCGATTAAATAGTGTCTTGCATTAATACCGAGTTTTTGAAAAAAACGAATTAATTGCTTTTCTAATTTGATTTGACACTAAATGCACATACAGTAATGTAATAAATAACAATCTAGATTTGGGAGTTTCGGTAGAATTAATGGTTTGGCATTTTTGATATTTTTGGTTCAAAAATTAGGCAAAGTGATGATCAATAAAGTGAGTTGGAAAACCATTTTTCCGTAACAAAGTGGATACTTTTTGGAACTCTTGGTGTATGAAAGCATAACTGTTGCAATTTGTAGGCACGATCCAGAAGAGTAAAAAGCAGATTTTTCTTGTATCTAAGAGGAACATAACTTTGCCAATTAATCTATAAGCCCGCGAATGTGGGTTTCCTGAAGAATTTGGTTTCTACACCTCCCTTATTTTCGTGATGTAGACATCCAAAAAGGCTAGTTGATTTTCCACCCCCGATTCTCTAGTGAATTGAATTTTATTGTGGATCGAATTAAATGCATTGAATGTGTCTTCAATATCTTCAGAATTATCTAAAGCCAAAATAAATCAGCAACGTGCCGAAAAATTTTGAAAGGAGCAGTCGTCTTTTTCAATACTTTTTCCAAACGCCAATTCATACATATCTCAGCAATGGCTGGGGCCAAAAGGGATTCCATAGCCACTCTGCCAACTTGTTTGTAAAATTTAACGTTAACTGAAGTGTGCCATTTTTGCAGGTCCAGTCAAGAAGTGACTTAAAATGTTTTTCAGTCATTCCAAATATTTTGGTCGATTAGTCGATAAAAAACTTGCCTAGTATTAAATTGAGAGTGAAGTCAAGTGAGATGTTTGTAAATAAACTTTTCACATCAAAGCTTAATGAAAATTTGTTTTGGGAGCTTAGAATTTTTGAAATTTTGTTCACGAATTCAAACGGATCTTGTAATACTGCAGAGTGTTCACGAAGGGGCCTGAGAGTGTTACTTAACCTCGATAGTAGTATAAAATGGTCGAAAACTATAGGGATTGGGGCGTGGGGCGTGGGCCGTTTGGGGCGTGGGTCGTTTGGGGCGTAGGGTGTTTGGGGCGTAGGGTGTTTGGGGCGTTTGCAAAGTTATCCAATTGGGGCGTCATCCGATTGCGGCGTCTTAACCTTAGCTCTAACCCTAGCTAGTTGTTTAAAAGTTGGTCCTACCTGAGTATCGAACCACCGCAAGTGGTTTGCCTGGCTTCAAGTCTAAAGACTCTTAGTGTCTTGCTTGAGTACCGAACCACCGCAGGTGGTTTGTCAAGCCACCGCAGGTGCCTGGCTTCAAAGTAACAGGTTAAAAGCGAATAACCCAAGGTCTATTCTTAACTCTAAGTTTAGTGTATTTGTAAGAATGGAAACTTAGTGTTGACCTGAAGAGTGTCTGAGTACCGAACCACCGCAGGTGGTTTGTCAATTCACCGCAGGTGCCTGGCTTCAAGTGTAAACACCCTTAGTGTCTTACCTGAGAATCGAACCACCGCAGGTGGATTGCTTGGTTTCAAATCTAAAGTAGTAGCTGGTTAAAAGTGAATAACCCAAGGTCTATTCTTAACTCTAAGTTTAGTGTATTTGTAAGAATGGAAACTTAGTGTTGACCTGAAGAGTGTCTGAGTACCGAACCACCGCAGGTGGTTTGTCAATTCACCGCAGGTGCCTGGCTTCAAGTGTAAACACCCTTAGTGTCTTACCTGAGAATCGAACCACCGCAGGTGGATTGCTTGGTTTCAAATCTAAAGTAGTAGCTGGTTAAAAGTGAATAGCCCGGTAGTTTCTAAAAAAAAAAAAAAGATTATCTAGTTAACACTATGAAGTCTATTTTGTTCGTATAGGAATAAGCTCTGTGTAACTTGAAACGTTTCCTGTAGTTGAATTTCCGCTGCCGTGTCGAAATCGTGACAGCTGTTAACCTATCTAAGGTTTAGCTGTGAATCACTACCTTTTTGTTTAATTTTTTAACTTTTCGAATATGAAGCGAGCATGGCGCAACACAACTTGTACTTGTTTAATCCCAATAATTTTAGGGTCGGTCCTTTGGCATACGATGGCGTAATAACATTGTCTATAAAAGGTAGTTAATGAAATCTGTTTTTTTTCATCGAATGAGATTAGAATTAAAAGTTTAATTAGAATCGTTAACTGCGTCTGATCGTAAGCGAGCTTTGGGGAATCCCCTCTTTGGGGAAATTCCTGTTAACTTAAAAGCGAATTTTTTCAACTTTTCAAAGAGTGCTCTAGAATAGGTCTGTCAACCTCAGATTATGGACTGAATCTCTAGCGGAGAAATGCGGCAAAAAACCTAAACTTTAAAACACTTACCTGACAATCGTTGGGAACCGTCTTAAGCTTAAAATGCTTATCCGGGAACCAAACCACCGAAGGTGGTGAGTCTAAAGTGTAAAATTGGTAAGACTTTTTCGAAACCGAATCACCGTAGGTAGTGAGTCTAAAGTTTACAATTTGCAACACTTCCTGGGAACCGAACCACCGAAGGTAGTGTGTCCAAAGTTTAAAATTAGTTAGGCTTACCCAAGTACCGAACCACCGAAGGTGGCGAGTCTTAAAGTTTGCCGAACCACCGAAGGTGGTGAGTCTTAAGCTTAAAAACTACTTACCTTAGAACTGAACCACCAAAGTTGGTGAGTCTTAAGCTTAAAACTACTCACATAAGAACCGAACCACCAAAGGTGGTGAGTCTAAAGTTTAAAATACCTGAGTCGCCAAAGGTGGTGAGACTAAGGTTTGTCTAAGAACCGAACCACCGAAGGTGGTGAGTCAAAAGTTTACCTAAGAACCGAACTACCGCAGGTGGTGATTCCAAAGTGTAAAATTTGTAAAGCTTACCTGGAAATCAAACTACCGCAGGCGGTTAGTTAAAGTCTAAAATGTAAGACTTGCCTGGGAATCGAACCACCACAGGTAGTTAGTCAAAGTCTAAAGTTTAAAATTTGGACTAAAGTTCTTTGGACTGGTGGTTAGCTGTCGCAAAATCGCTTTAAAGTTTGCAAGGTTCCAACAATTCGATACTTTTAATCTAAAAAAAAAAATTATGAAAACTAAATTTTAAGACATTTAGTGGATAACGTAGAAATATGTCTGAAATATGATTGTATATTCTGGAGTTTGAATAACTACGGTATTATGTTTCAACAAGAAAATGGCAAACTCGACTACAAGTTGGTCGATACTTTGACTTTTGCATTAAAATATTGCAACGGTGACTGCTAGAATATTATGTGAGTCAATATGGAAAGGCGGTATTATGTTTGGCTTTTGTGTGTTTGCCTGCATGACGTAACATAATCCAATTTGTTTAATTTCCGATCGCCTCGGTGTCACAAGCTAGTTTGTTCGCTGCGATACATACTCGAGAGCTTTAACGCTCTTGTCATTCTATCAAAGTGAACGTATGTACCTATTGTCGGAAAACCTTTACTCAAAATGGTGCTATACTACATCACAAAAGAGAAGTATATGAACGGTTTTGAAATTAGAGTGCGAAAAACGTAACAAAAAATTTAAAAGAGCCCCCCGATATAACGCACCCGCCGCTGTTACCACCAGCGTCATGTTCAATTTCACAAAAACACCTGAAATTTAAGTTTAAACTGACACATCGTATCACAGCAAAAAATTGAAATCGAATTGCGAGCACTACAATCTGGTGCAAGTCTGACAGTACGTGCTTTGTTCAGCCTCAACCATTCGAATCATATTCTAGTTATTTTGATGAGAGGCTTGGAATATTTCGATTTTAAAGAATTTTTGCTCTTCAAAGAACATTTATGTTGGAGAATTTAGACATAGATGTAAGAAATAAAAAGTTTAGCCTCAAGTTAACTAATTTTTTAATTTGTGGTACTTAATTTAAATTCAGATTGGTTATTAATTTTATTTTTATTCGTTTCATTTTATTTGCACCAAAATACAATTTTCATAAAATGAGCAACAATTCAATCAGAGCAGTACAATTGTAACCAATTCAATAAAAAACAATATTTTTGCTCAAATAGAAGCAGCTAAACAATTAACGTTATAACACGCATCAAGTCAAGGTAGTATGGTCGGAGTTATCAATACTCTGCACGGCTTTGAAACAATATGTTATACGCATGGTTTTGAAAACAAAAAAAAAAAATAGTTGGTCGAACGCTAGCACGGTACTCTCTGGAGTGGGAGGTCAGAAGTTCAAATCTCGAACCGGTCAAATCGAACACATGGTTGCCAACGGCTCGCCACCGCTGCGATATTTTTTCGAAAGGAGCTGTGTAGCACGGGCGCAATGACTCGGAAATGGTCCCCGCTAATTCGTTTCACGCTTCGGCGTATTACATCGAGCGTAATGAAAGATTTATTTTATGCATGGCTCGGAAGCGATATGTCTTAAAAATGTACAACCACGATATAGACTAAAGAGAGGACGAAGCGTTCCTTAATCGATAAAAATACTTAACTGCTAAGTTTGAACTAACGCTTGAAATCTCAACATAAACAGAAAATGAATTAAGAGCACTATCTAGCAGTGGGATATAACATCTTAACCTTGCCTGTTTTTGTTTTAAAAGAACCTTCAACTCAAGTTTTTCACGCTAGACCAAAATGTTGAAATATACCTATAACACATTCTCACCAAAATTTGAAGTTTCTACACCTTCTCGCTTTCAAGATAATATAGTTCACAATTAGCCGTTTTCCACTTTAGTGTTGCCGTTTTTATCAGTATTGCGACAGAAGATTAACTATGGGAAAGCTGACTTTCAGTTATTGAAAAGCGTCAAATTTTTCGTTTCTAAACCTGTACTTTGTTTTACAAAACCTCTGCCGCAAAAACTTTTTTGAAAATCAAGAACATGGTGTCAATTTTTGAAATTTTGTTTCTTATTGGCAACCCTGACATGTTTATATCTTAATTCTATGAAAGATATCATATTTTTAATATTACTTAAACCCACATTTGTATCCAATTTTTTGGGTCAACAAGCGTTTGACTCAGGATGTAACCAGCATCTGAATCCTACAACTCTATTTCGAAAAAAACACAAAAAAGGTCTGAGCTAATTATCTACTTTTTCAGATAAAATCACTATTCGAAACACATATTTTGCAAGACCTAGAATGTTTTTGGTCAAAGTTTTCCAACGACAACAAGAAAACGGTTAAAAATTTTGCTATATTAGGTAAGTTTTAAAGTAAAGGTAATAATCAATATAAAGAAAATCAGGATTTTGATCAAATTATTGCAACACAAGAAAAGAAACTTAATAACTTGTTCAAGTTTTAGGCTAATTTTTGGGTTTATTTACGTTAGAATTTTCACCCAAGGTGAATAAATCTCAACGGTGTAAGATATTTTGACGAATTTATCCCAATAAAACTAGATCAAGTAATAAAAAATATATTCGTTTTAAGGTTGAATTATTGTTTTAATCAAAGAAATTGTAAGATTTTGATTTCTGCAAAAAACAGTTTGACGCAAACAAGAAAATTACAAAAACTGACGTTAATTTGAGACTATAAGACAAGGTTTAAGATTGAATAACACCAAAAAATAGCAAAAGTTCTTGTTTTAACTCAAGATAGAGTGTAGTTGAATAAAATTTTACGGTATTTTAGTTAAAAAATCAGTGTAAAACTAAAAAATTGTTAAAAAAATGTAAGATGTTAGGTAAACGTTTTAGTTTCAAAGTACAAAAACGATCATTTTTACTGAAATTTTCAATTTAAAATGACGAAATGTAAGGTTTTTTTACAAAATTATCGCTACGACAACAAAAAAAGTTGTGGTTTATTAACTAAAAATAATAAACATTATCTATTTTGAGTAAATTTTATAGCATTTTAGTAAAAAAAATTGGTGTAAAACTATAAAAAATGTAAGATGATAGGTAAACATTTTTGTTTCAAAGTACAAAAAAGATCATTTTTACTTAAAGTTGCAATTTAAAATGACGAAATGTAAGGTTTTTTACAAAATTATTGCTACGACAACAAAAAAAGTTGTGGTTTATTAACTAAAAATAATAAACATTATCTATTTTGGTTAAATTTTATGGTATTTTAGTAAAAAATCAGTGTAAAACTAAAAAAAACTGTTAAAAAAGTTTAAGATGTTAGGTAAACGTTTTCGTTTTAAAGTACAAAAACAATCATTTTTACTGAAACTTTCAATTTGAAATGACGAAGTGTAAGATTTTTTTACAAAGATGCGCAGAGCTGGACAGCGCTGTTTCGAGCTTTTAGCTCTCATCGGCTGCCCTCAGCTTCTCTAACAAAGTTATTTTCCACACGAAGGACGTCAACCTTGTTGGTTATTTTTTACAAAATTATCGCTACAACAACCAAAAAGTCTAGGTTTATTGACTAAAATTAATACACATTCCCTATTTCGGTTAAAATTTTATGGTATTTTAGTAAAACATCAGTGTAAAACTAAAAAATTGTGAAAAAGTTTAAAATGTTAGGTAAACTTTTTTGTTTCAGAGTAGAAAAAGAGCTATTGTTCCTTAAAGTTTCAATTTAAAATGACGAAACATAAAATCTGTAGAAAATTATCGCTACGACAACCAAAAAGTCTAGGTTTATTGAGTAAAATTAGTACACATTCCCTATTTCGGTTAAATTTTATAGCATTTTAGTAAAAAAAATTGGTGTAAAACTATAAAAAATGTAAGATGATAGGTAAACATTTTTGTTTCAAAGTACAAAAAAGATCATTTTTACTGAAATTTTCAATTTAAAATGACGAAATGTAAGGTTTTTTACAAAATTATTGCTACGAAAACAAAAAAAGTTGTGGTTTATTAACTAAAAATAATAAACATTATCTATTTTGGTTAAATTTTATGGTATTTTAGTAAAAAAACTAGTGTAAAACTAAAAAATTGTTGAAAAGTTTAAGATGTTAGGTAAACGTTTTTGTGTCAGAATAGAAAAAACATTATTTTTAATTAAGTTTTCAATTTAAAATGACGAAACGTAAAATTTATAGAAAATTATCGCTACGAAAACCAAAAAGTTAAACTTTTTTGATTAAAAATAATGAACATTATTGTTTTTAGCTAAGTGATTTGCTAGATATTTTAACAGTTTAGAATATTTTCTACCAAATATTGGTAAAAATATAAGAGCCTAAGAAAATTGCTTGGTTAAAAAATTGTTAAAATCACCGTTTCCAAGGAAAAAATTCAATTTTGAACAAACAAAGCAACACAATTTAATGTTTTTACAACAAGACTTGCATCAAACCACGAAATCAATAAAAGATTACTATGTTAAACAAGTTTAATGATATTTATGGTAAAAAACTTCATTTATTTATGGTGAAACAAAGGTTTATTTATGGTAAAACAAAGAAATCGCACAATTTTAAGATATTTTTGACAAAATTAGCCTTCACTAACGCAAGAAAGTTAATCAAAGGTTGCGATTTATTAGAATGTTTTTGTTTAAAAAGTAGAAAAAAATAGCTGCTTTTTACGTTAAAATTGTTAATCAAGTCTCAGAAACTTGAATTGAAACAATAACAACAATAATTAACTCTTCAGATTTTGCATATTTGTGTGTCTAACGTCTAAAATATCGATACTTTGAAACTTACAGAAGGATCAACATGTTGCTTTTTAATATCTTTGAACTTCGACTTTGTTTAACAAAGCAAAAAATCAAATTTGAGCGACACATCCTTGCGGTCAAAACACATGATTTGCTCTAATATGTCCGTATTTTCCAATCTATAGACGCTTGTTACTTGAAATTTCGTATCGTAAAATTTGCAAGAGGAACCCATTCTCGCATTTCTTTGCATTTGAGTAGTATTTAAACGAGACTGCTGTTAGACGTTTGAGTTTCTGTGTCGCAATCATATAGTGGCGTAATTTTTTCCTAAGTCGAAGCTACGCGACTGTACAATTTGAGGTTTTATGAAATCTTTCACCGCTTGGATTTGAAAATGTTTCATTGGAAGCACTTATTTTAATAATAAAGTTGGGTGTTTACCTTGTAGATAGTAGAATCTAAAATCAAAAACATGCCGATTATTGGATTACAAAAAAAAATTTGAGATATTTTTGTTGAGTCATGATCAAATACACCTGGGACATATGCAAAATCTGAAGAGTTAATTATTGTTGTTATTGTTTCAGTTCAAGTTTCTGAGCCTTGTATAATTGTTTTAACGTAAAAAGCAGCTATTTTTTCTACTTTAAACAAAAACATTCTAATAAATCGTAACCTTTGATTAACTTTCTTGCATTTGTGAAGAATAATTTTGTCAAAGCTATCTTAAAATTGTATGATTCCTTTGTCTTAAATGAAGTTTTTACCATAAATAGCATTAAATCTGTTTAACATAGTAATTTTTTACTGATTTCCACGTTTTAAAGTAAGTCTTTTTGTGAAAAAATAACTTAAATTCTTTCGGTTTATTTGTTTTGAATTGCATGTTTTCCTTAAAAAACGGTAATTTTTAACAATTTTTACCCAAGCAATTTTCCCAGACCTTAAATTTGATAGAAAATGTTCCAAAATATTAAAATGTCTAGTAATCGCTTAGTTAAAAAACATGATGTTTATTATTTTTAATCAAAAGTCTAAACTTCTTTGTTTTCGTAGCCATAGTTTTGCAAAAAACACTCAAAATCTTGCATTTCTTCATTTTAAATTGAAACTTTAATTAAAAATAACATTTTTTTTCTACCTTGAAACAAAAACATTCTAATAAATCGTAACCTTTGATTAACTTTCTTGCATTTGTGAAGAATAATTTTGTCAAAGCTATCTTAAAATTGTATGATTCCTTTGTCTTAAATGAAGTTTTTACCATAAATAGCATTAAATCTGTTTAACATAGTAATTTTTTACTGATTTCCACGTTTTAAAGTAAGTCTTTTTGTGAAAAAATAACTTAAATTCTTTCGGTTTATTTGTTTTGAATTGCATGTTTTCCTTAAAAAACGGTAATTTTTAACAATTTTTACCCAAGCAATTTTCCCAGACCTTAAATTTGATAGAAAATGTTCCAAAATATTAAAATGTCTAGTAATCGCTTAGTTAAAAAACATGATGTTTATTATTTTTAATCAAAAGTCTAAACTTCTTTGTTTTCGTAGCCATAGTTTTGCAAAAAACACTCAAAATCTTGCATTTCTTCATTTTAAATTGAAACTTTAATTAAAAATAACATTTTTTTTCTACCTTGAAACAAAAAAACGTTTACCTAACATTTTAAATTTTTTAATAATTTTTTAGTTTTACACTGATCTTTTTACTAAAATGTCATGAAATTTAACCAAAATAGATAATGTTTATTAATTTTAGTCAATAAATTTCAAGTTTTTTGTTGTGGTAGCGATAATTTTGTAAAAAATATTGCACTTCGTCATTTTAAATCGAAAGTTTCAGTAAAAATGAACTTTTTTGTACTTTGAAACGAAAACGTTTACCTAACATCTTAAATTTTTTTAGTTTTACACTGATTTTTTTACTAAAATGCCATAAAATTTAACCGAAATAGATAATGTTTATTAATTTTAGTTAATAAACCTCGACGTTTTTGTGGTCGTAGCAATAATTTTGTAAAAAATCTTATGTTTCGTCATTTTAAATTAAAAATGTCAGCAAAAATAATCTTTTTTGTACTACAAAACTAAAACGTTTACGTAACATTTAAAATTTTTTTTTTTAGTTTTACACTGATTTTTTACTAAAATAGCGCAAAATTTTATTCAACTACACTCTATCTTGAGTTAAAACAAGATCTTTTGCTAATTTTTTGGTGTCATTTGATATTACACCTTGTCTCAAAGTCTCAAATTTACGTCAGTTTTTGCGATTTTCTTGTTTGCGTCAAAATGTTTTTTTGATTTATAAGACATCTTGATGATCGTGATTATGGGTGAAACAGACTGCAGGGTCTTAAACCTTTAATTTTTGACGAGTACTATGTTATGATATTCACTCTGAGCTACGCTGTCAAAGACTTTTTTTGGAATCGGTTGAATTCAAACTCCACTCATCATATATTTTATTGGAATATTTAACATGGTGATAATTTTGTAAAACATTTCAAAAATTTACCTTGAAGTCTTATTTGAAACCAATATTTTTTATAGTTATTCCGGAGCTTCGTTCAAAATTAAACCTTTTTTCATAATCTCGGTTGTAAGTTTACCTCAAACATGTACTTTGTATCAAATAGTTTCTAAATTCTTAAATGTTGTAACGATTTTCTTGTTAGTGGTAATTTGTTTAGAGGATATTTCAACGTTATACAATTTGTTTTCAACAACATTTTGCGAGTTTTTTGAGTAATCGTGTTTACATAGAGGTTGTGAAAAAAGTAATTCTAAAAAATGAATATGATTCAATTAATTAGTAATTCTCTAAAATTTTGTTTTTTATCGATTAATATTGTTTTTTTTATGGGAAAAAATTCAATAAATTCTCTTCAGTCCTTGTAATTTCTCTGTCGTGAGCAAAAACTGTAACGTAACAATGAAAAGTGTTGGTCAAAAATTTTAAATTTTTATAAGTTTCTTGTTTACATAAGAGTAGTTTGATCAAAAAAGACATTCAAAATTCAATTTCTTTGACTTAAATAAAAATTTTATCTAAAAAAAAAAAAAAAAAAAAAAAAAAAAAAAAAAAAAAAAACCGAAAACTCACTTAAAATCTTACAAGTTTGAAATATTCTTACAGTTTTGTGTAAATAATTGAAGTATTACAATTTTTTAACGATGATTTTTGCCGTATTATTTGCGATAAGGCAACGGCAATAGTTCAGTGGTAGAGCGTCGGGCTAGTGATCGAAAGGTTGGTGACCCCTAGCTCGAACTGATAATATGCTGTTGTGTCCTTGGGAAAGACACTTTACGCTAATTTCTCTTTGCAACCAGGTAGTCTACCCGTTGCGGTGACCCAGCCTGATCTTGCGATAAGAACTCAAGAAGCGGTGCTCTACGTTGGTGTGGTTAGCCAGATGCAGTGCCTGGTTCATACAAACAAATCAAAAATTTGATAGCTTTTAACTAAAAATTCATATTTTTTTATAATGTACAACAAAAACTAATCCAAAAAACTCGTTTGATACTTTAACTTTTTATAAACTTTGTCTTGATGTCAGAGTGATTTGATCAAAATATTGAAAATCGTCTGTTTATTCTGAATACCGCTTTTATCATTGGTTAGAATTGGTTGAATTTGGACTGCGTCGTTTTCACGGTGACTAAAATTGCATGATCTTTGTTGAACTCCCACTTTTTGCGTTTTAAGTGGACGCAAAATGGACACAAAGATTAACCTTACTGGTGTCAAAGATATGACGTCATATCCTCAACAAGGTCAAAAATCAAAAGCTTGTGACCAAACCGTTTCTCAATACTTTATTAGTATTCAAATTGTCTTGATTTGTTGAAGCTAAAACAAACAAGGTTTAGAAGTTTACCTCTCATCACTAGATAGTGCTCTTGATTGATTTTTTTTTCTATATTTTGACTTGGAATGTTAGTTCAAACTTAAGTGTAAGGTAAAATGTATTTATTACGTAGTGCTTTGGACTCATCTGCTTCCTTTCTGGTCTGTAGTGTGTTTTGGATTTTGAGTTTATCTTTCTATTTTAAGTTCATTGTTTATTATTCGAATTATGCAAAAACAGGCAAGGTCAAGATTTTATTCCTCACCGCTACGTAGTGCTCTTGATTCATTTTCTATTTATGTTGTGATCTCATCGTTTCAAACGTTAGTTCAAATTTAATAGTTGAGTATTTTTATCAATTAAGTAATGCTTCGTCCTCTCTTTAGTCTATATCGTGGTTTTACATTTTATGTGTAAGACATATTGTTTCAAAACCATGCGTATAACATATTGTTTCAAAGCCGTGCATAATATTGATAACTCCGACCATATTACCTTGACTTGATGCGTGTTATAACGTTATTAGTTTTGCTGCATCTATTTGAGTAAAAATATTGTTTGTTTTTTATTGAATTGGTTACAATTGTACTGTTCTGATTGAATTATTGCTCATTTTATTAAAATTGTATTTTGGTGCAAATAAAATGAAACGAATAAAAATAAAATTAATAACCAATCCGAGTTTAAATTAAGTACCACAAATTAAAAAAATTAGTTAACTTGACCATAAACTTTTTATTTCTTACATCAATGTCTGAGTTTGCCAACGTAAATGTTCTTTGAAGAACAAAAATTCTTAAAAATCGAAATATTACAAGTCTCTCATCAAAATAACTAGAATATGATTCGAATGGTTGAGGTTGAACGAAGCACGTACTGTCAGACTTGCACCAGATTGTTGTGCTCGCAATTCG
The DNA here is from genome assembly GCA_963965965.1 of Trididemnum nubilum. Classification (NCBI taxonomy): domain Eukaryota; kingdom Metazoa; phylum Chordata; class Ascidiacea; order Aplousobranchia; family Didemnidae; genus Trididemnum; species Trididemnum nubilum. Next base: position 4,907,059 of record OZ014472.1, read on the forward strand.
ATTTCAATTTTTTGCTGTGATACGACGAGTCAGTTTAAACTTAAATTTCAGGTGTTTTTATGAAATTGAACATGACGCTGGTGGTAACAGCGGCGGGCGCGTTATATCGGTAAGGGGCTCTTTTAAATTTTCTGTTACGCTTTTCGCACTCTAATTTTAAAACCGTTCATATACTTCTCTTTTGTGATGTAGTATAGCACCATTTCGAGTAAAGGTTTTCCGACAATAGGTACATACGTTCACTTTGATAGAATGACAAGAGCGTTAAAGCTCTCGAGTACGTATCGCAGCGAACAAACTAGCTTGTGACACCAAGGCGATCGGAAATTAAACAAATTGGATTATGTTACGTCATGCAGGCAAACACACAAAAGCCAAACATAATACCACTTTTCCATGTTGACTCACATAATATTCTAGCAGTCGTTGTTGCAATATTTTAATGCAAAAGTCAAAGGATACTATTGACCAACTTGTATTCAAGTTCGCCATTTTCTTGTTGAAACATAATACCGTAGTTATTCAAACTCCAGAATTAATATACAACCATATTTCAGACATATTTCTACGTTATCGACTAAATGTCTTAAAATTTAGTATTGTTTTCATAATTTTTAATTTTTTTAGATTAAAACTATCGAATTGTTGGAATCTTGCAAACTTCAAAGCGATTTTGCGACAGCTAACCACCCGTCTAAAGAACGGTCCACGACCTTTAAACTATAGTCCAAATTTTAAACTTTAGACTTTAACTAATCACCTTCGGTATTTCGATTCCCAGGGAAGCCTTACAAATTTTAGGCTTTAACTAACCGCCTGCGGTAGTTTAAACTTTAGACTCACCGCCTGCGGTGGTTCGGTTTCCAGAAAGTCTTACCAATTTTACACTTTAGACTCACCACCGTCGGTGGTTTGGTTCCCAGATTTGTATTTTAAGCTTAAGACTCACCACCTTCGGTGGTTTGGTTCCCAGCGATTCGCAGGCAAGTGTTTTAAAATTTAAGGTTTTTGCCGCATTCTTCCACTAGAGATTCAGTCCATGACTTGAGGTTGATAGATATATTTTAAAGCGCTCGTTGAAAGCTTTTGAAAAAATTCGCTTTTAAATTAACAGGAATTTCCACAAAGAGGGGATTCCCCGAAAACTCGCGTACGATCAGACACAGTTAGCGATTCCAATTGAAGTCTTAATTCTAATGTCATTAGTGTAAGCGGATGAAAAGAGTTTTTAAAGGTGAATTCACAACAGACCAGATGGCTCATACCTTCACACTTTAACCTCAAATTTAAAGCTTTTAGACTCACCACCTTCGGTGGTTTGGTTCTTAGGTAAGTTTTACTAAGTTTAGACTCACTACCTTCGGTGGTTCGGTTCTCAGGCAAGTAGTTTTTAAACTTGGTTCGGTAAACTTTAGACTCACTACCTTCAGTGGTTCGGTACTTGGGTAAGCCTTACTAATTTTAGACTCACCACCTTCGGTGCTTCGGTTCTCAGGCTAGTATTTTAAACTTTGGACTCATCACCTTCGGTGGTTCGGTTTCCGGGCAAATTTTAGACTCACCACCTTTGGTGGTTCGGTTCTTAGGTAAGTCTTACTTGTTTTAAACCCGCCTTCGGTGGTTCGGTTCTTGGATAAGTATTTTTTAAGCTTAAGTCTCACCACCTTCGGTGGTTCGGTTCTCAGGTAAACCTAGTCAAATTTTTAAGCTTTAGACTCACCATCTTCGGTGGTTTGATTCCCAGGTAAGCCTTACAAATTTTAGACTTACCACCTTCGGTGGTTCGGTACTTAACTAAGCCTTGCTAATTTTAGACTCACTAAACTTGAATGGCTTTAACCACATTAGTTCGATTCGAAAACAAACCAAATCTCTAAACGCTGGTAAAGTTGAAAGGGTTCAAGCGCATTAGTTTGACTCCAAGACAACATACGCCAAAGGACTGACCCTTGCATCATTGGGGTTAAACGAGTACAAGTTGTATTGCGCCATGCTCGCTCCATATTCGAAGGTTAAAAAATTAACAAAAGGTAGTGATTCACAACTAAACCTTAGATAGGTTAACAGCTGTCACGATTTCGACACGGCAGCGGAAATTCAACTACAGGAAACGTTTCAAGTTACACAGAGCTTATTCCTAAACGTACAAAATAGACTTCATAGCGTTAACTAGATAATCTTTTTTAGAAACTACCGGGTTATTCGCTTTTAATCTGTCACTACTTTGAAGTTGAAGCCAGGCGCCTGCAGTGGTTTGACAAACCACCTGGGGTGGTTCGGTACTCGAGCAAGACACTCTTCAAGCTTTAGACTTGAAGCCGGGCACCTGCGGTGGTTTGATACTCACTCTTCAGGTCAACACTGAGTTTGGATTCTCAGGTGAATTATTTGCTTATACTTTAACTAGTTACTAAACAACACTTGAGACTTGAACCATAGCCAGTTCCCAGGCAAACCACCTGCGGTGGTTTGATTCTCAGGCAAGACACTAAGGGTCTTAAAGCCAGGCACCTGCGGTGGCTTGACAAACCACCTGCGGTGGTTTGGTACTCAAGCAAGACACTAAGAGTCTTTAGACTTGAAGCCAGGCAAACCACCTGCGGTGGTTCGATACTCAGGCAGGACCAACTTTTAAACAACTAGCTAGGGTTAGAGCTAAGGTTAGAACTAAGGACTACAACGCCGCGTTTAGACAAAATTACGTTTAGATAACATCACGTTTAGGGGATTGCATCCCCTAAACCCCTGATCCCCTAAACCCCTAATCCCCTGATCCCCTAGTCCCCTAAATGCCGACTTTTCGACCATTTTATACTACTCTCGATGCTGTTCGGTAGGTGAAAGAACCAGTAGCAGATAAAATAGGTTTTAATGAGTAAATGTTCTTATGGAGTTTGGGCAATCCATAAACACAAGGGTTAGATACTGCTCGAGTCAAATTTCTTGATAAATGGTATAATCTAAATTTTATTCTTTTTTTGTCGATGCAAAAAGTTTTGAAATTTTTTTAGGTTTGAGATATTGTTATCTTTGTTTACTCGCATAAAAGCGGTTTTATCAGAAAAAATTTTCTCCATTTTGGCTACGTAGCAACACCTTGGCCTTTGTCCGGCTTACTATAATTATGAATTGATTGTTCTTTAGGCTTCTTATACTGTACATAGCTGTTCTTCTTTTGTTAAATTTTGCATTCCAGTGTTCTTAAAGTGAAAATAACTTGACTTGAATTTGTAGTACAAATTAATTAATATGCGTTTAAATTCAGTTTTTTGTTGCTGCTTAAAAAGATACCGGAATTTTTGAAATAAATTTTCAAATTGTGTTTGCACGTGTGGAAGGCCAAGGTATGGAACCGCAATGCGGTAATTTAAACCTTTCCTTATCGCGCTATTTTCTGTGTCCGTGAGGATACGCTTGGACAAGTTTCGTATAGTTGAAATATCCGGAGCCATTTTAGTGATGTCCAATCCTAATCTAAGTAGTACGAGGAGCTAGTCGTGCAAAACTTAAACAGGGAGCCGCACTCAAGCGTAACGGTACGTCGCTTTCGTAAGCTAAAAAGCTGCTGCTGTGTAATTGCTATCCCCTCAGGCTGGTATCGCTGCTCTAACCCTAACTGTAATGCAAGGTTTTGAAGCAAAAAAGATAGCTACATACATCTCCTTCCACGTTCCTGCATACTGTATCACGCATGCAAAACCCATCTGCGAATCGAACCCGCATGCCGAGGGTCGAGAGCTGAGCGTACTGCCAACTAAACCACCCAGCTTGCAGCGTTGCAGAGACAAAATGTCATATTTAAACCAAATGTATGAGAAAAACGCAATGGCTCGTGCGTGAGCGTTTGCATGACTAGCTTCTACTCTAAGTAATTATTCTTTGTGTCGATGGCTACAAATTGCATGTTCTTCTTTACTTCTAGTTTCAAGAAAACGCTTAGCATATAGCATAGAAACTTGTCCAATATACTTAAGGCTAGTTGCTGGGTCCGATGAAGAGCTTGCCTTTGTGGCCAACTGGTTGCTTTTAAATGATCCTGTATCTCAACTGCTACAAGTTTCTTCCTGAGCTGCCTTGTTTTTGCACCAAAAATATCAAAAATGCCAAACCATTAATTCTACCGAAACTCCCAAATCTAGACTGTTATTTATTACATTACCGTATGTGCATTTAGTGTCAAATCAAATTAGAAAAGCAATTAATTCGTTTTTTTCAAAAACTCGGTATTAATGCAAGACACTATTTAATCGATGAAACTTCTAACATTGGCCTATATTTTACACCTAAAGACAAACAGCACGCACTATGCCACTGTAACGTGGTATACCAAATCAATTGTAGTTGTGGTGAATTTTATATTGGACAGACCCCAAGAAATCTGTTTACCCGGCTTAATGAACACAACCCTGGCATTTCTACCTCCAATGATACTGATGCACTAAACACCTTGGGCAAACCCCGGACCATCACATTGATTTTAGTAACCTCATTGTTTCATCTCATGCAAGTAGCCTAACTGGCGTGAATTGTTAAAGAAATGTTACTTATACAAAAAAAGCATCCCAAGTCAATACCGACAAAACTTCCACTCCACCATATTTATTCAATACTTAATTTTTAATTGTATATAAGCTTATTTTTGACCTTTGATTTTTTTCGTTTTTTTTTTTTTTCCCTTGCAAGCCTCAGACTTGTTAATATTGCAGTTTGAATTCTTACTTCGTCTAACTTGTCATTTATATATTTATGTAAATTTAGCTTCTTGTCCTGGTGGGCAACCATTTCAGCACTATTTCGTTAGGCTAGACTTACCATATGTCCCGGTTTAGCCGGGACAATCCCGGTTTTAAGGCCATGTCCCGGGATCCCGGCCGGTTGATGTAAATGTCTCGATTTTTTGTTTGTTTGTGAAGATCACTCAAAAATTCTCAAAAACCGTGCGTCGCTGGAGTGAAGACCTTTTTTTTTTTGGAGGTCACTTAAAACTTCACGCAAAAACTACGACTGTCCCGGTTCTCTGTCTGAAAAATATGGTAACCCTATACGTAAGACACTTCTCAATATTTTAGTGATTTTGCAATTAAACACCCTAACTACGATTGTAAGGTAATAATGTTTGTTCTTCAACACTGTATTACTATCAACTTTTACGACGAAATTTTAGGTTTTCTTATTTTCGTTCAAGTTTTTTGCCTACTCATAGATCAGCTTTGACAATGAGATGAGTGCAATCTCGAAACGTAAACAAAAAAAGAATGTTTGTATTTGCATTGGCTCAGTGCGTTTTGCTGAGAATTGCCCCGTCATTTTGCTCCAACATTATTTTTAAAAAGTCATGAAAAATTGCTTAACAACTTCTTGAATTCAAAAGGAAAACTGTACCGTATAAAGCCTTTGTAAATTTCCATAAGGACGACACACTTTTTTCGTGTTATAATCTTGTGATAGTTTAAAACTTTGTACCTTTTGCTTCTAACTTCTAATAAGTGTAGCAAAATTATTAAAACAAAAATTTAAAAAGGAACACCATTTAAAAGATACACTACGAAAGCAATCGTATAAACGTCAAAATTCCCAGAAGGCATTGCTAAATGCAGACCAAAAAAAAAGCACAAGTTGCATGCCTAAGTCAGCTGTTTCGCCTAATTTTAAGGTTCATCAGTTAGACTTAGCATGGCCAAAACGACAAAAATGACAGTGACAAATAAGACATTTTGGCCCTGCTTAAAGGCCCATTCACACTGGCATCGTGATCGCGTCACATGACGTGTTCGCGCTGCGCTTCGCGATTTCGAAATGTCAGCGTGACGCAATGAGGCGATGAGCTTTTTGCTTGCAATGCACACCAAGCGCAATACGTCGGTTGCTATTGGAAACGCCAAGATTGTTTAGCGAAGGTGCGAGACTGAGACGATGGCTTTAAGCTTGTTCTTTTTTTACATCCTTGGTGTTAAATGATTTAACGTTAAACACCAAGCATGTAAAAGTCTAAATTCGCTGTGGTTAACATTTTAAATCAAATTCCGATTAAAAGTTTCAAAACGTTTGGAAATCTCTTTCTAGTTATGACTGCTTGTTTTGAATAGGGTGTCTGGTTCGGGTATGCTTTTCTAAACCCGGGTTTTGGGTTTTCATTCTGAAAATCTTAGTTTTCGGGATTTATTTGCTTTTAAAAGTTGAACTGAACAAAACTGAAATTCATTTTGTTAACTGTTATAGATAAACAGCACAAAGTAATGCAAAATGAAAATAAATGAAACACGTTCAGCATAAATCAATGCAAGGTAAAAATTACAACAAAACAGGCTCAAGGAGACTGCGAAGGGACTAGTTTTGTCTTCGTGTCTGCAGCCACCTATTGCTATTAAAGCTTTACTTTTTGTTTAGTAATATCCATAGTTGGGCACAAGTCCGTTAATCGTTAATCCGTTAATAACGAAGCTAACTTTTTCATTAACTAGTTAATCCGTTAAAAAGTTTTTTCTTGTTAACGGACTAAACTAACTTCCGTTAAGTGCTGTTAACGGACTAAAGTAACTTCCGTTAAGTTCTGTTAACTTCCGTTAAGGTTTTTATCGTCAATATCTTGCAGCTTCGTTGTGCATCTGAACTTATTTTTATCTTGAAATTAGATTAGACTGTAAAATGTAACTTCCAAAACACAAAAAGACAACCATAGCAATAAATATTTCCTTACAATCAGCTCAACAGCGTCAATACGTGTTCTAGAAGCGAGTGAATAAAACGAAATGTAAATTACACGCAAAATGTTAACGGATTAACGGACTTTATTAACTTCCGTTAATTAAAGCTGAAAATAACGGATTAACGTTAACAGAGGTGTGAAGTCTGTTAACGGACTAGTGGTTAACGAAGCTAACGTTTTGCATTAACTTGCCCACCTATGGTAATATCTAATCTTTTCTTCTTTTTTTTTTGAGAACGCGCTAACAAAGAAACAAACAATAGCAACAAAGAAAAGAAGGGAAGAAAGAGAGAGAAGCAGGAACCTCGTATTGTTAAAAAATAAATAAATAAAAGCTATAGTGGTTATATTTAGCAATAATAAAAATATATAAGTTTATGTTTCTTGATCATATTTTTGCAAGAGTAAGTTTTTAAGTTTTGCTTTGAAAGATTGGTGCTTTTGTTACGTGAATATCAAAAAAAATACTACATTTTAAGTTTATACTTTTACGTTTCTTAGCGTATTATGAAAAACTAAAACAAAAAAAATACGAGATGAGAAAGTCGGTCGTCCTATTATGCAATAATCGAATATTTGTGGCAAAGGAGAAAATCATAAGCTGACTGCATGAATTTTTTTTTTTTTTTTGCTAAAAAAATGACAGAAAACAGCATATTCAAAATGTGCATCTTGTGCTGGATTACTGCCAGCATTTTCCTTGGCATGTCATTGAATATGGCACGCAACTATTTCTTGGGTACTCTTGCCCACGTTTTAATCAAATTTTTTGTTAACTTTTTACCTTTTTCTCCAAAATGTTTTTCGGGTAAACTTTTGAGCATTGCAAGAGTTATTGTGCAATGCAACTTGTAGTTTTTTTTGTTTTTTTTTTGTCAGCTTTTAGCAATGTCTTCCGTGAACTTTGAAGTTTTTTCGATTGCTTTCGTAATGTATCTTTTAAATGGTGTTCCCTTTTAAATTTTTGTTTTAATACGTGATTACTGCACCCCACTCGGCTTAAATTGATTTCCTAATGCTACATTTTTTTGCTTCCTAATTCTTTGTTGTCCCTTTCGTTTGTAGCAAAATTAATAAAAATGACACCTGAATGCCTTCCCGATGGATTAACGCTTTGACGAAGTTTGTGTCTCTCTTTTGCAAGTCTGATTTTTTGTATGCTTTGTGTTCCTTAAGATCGTTTTCCTTTATAAGATGATCCAGCATTTTCAATGAAAGTTCTTCGTGCTAGAAAATTTGTGAAACAAAACGAAAATTTACACATGATGCACAACACCGTACAGTTTTTTGCAAGAACAATGCTGGGAGCTATTCTGTATTTATAGTTTTAAGCAGCGAAGCTACGAATACCAATCTTTACATATTTTGCTTTCAGATGACCGAGAATTGAACTCGAGTCCATTATTTTAGAAGCAGATATTTTAGAAGCGTAGACAAAATATGCTGATATTCTTCGCGAGAATGTAGCAAGTGTTTAAAAAATTGTTCGTGTATTAGCAACGTCTCCGAACATAATGCTCATTGTACATTATCTAAAAAAAATCTTCCATTTTTAGATAAATAAAATAGGCGGGATAATGTTTTATACAAAATTGGCTCACTTTTGTGTTTTTCTTTTTTTTTTTCATAAAACTCCCATTAAAAGCATGAGAAAAGGGACCATGACCTGCAACGAAAATAGTGCTAACATTACTAACATGCAACTAATTTTTTCGAAAAAGTTAGGGTGGTCTCAATCATTTGATTGGCGATTTCTGCCTAAGTTCATTTTAAAGAAAGTCACTCATGGGGTGAATCTTGCAAAGGTATCTACTCAACTCTTGGTAACGCTGTATTTACGACTGTAAAAATTTTTATTCTGAAGTTTTTAGTTTTTGTAAATTTTGTTTTGTTTATGAATGATTTAACCTTTAAAAACCCTGTTGATCCCTTTAGATTAAACCCTATTGTTATAGATTGATGGCTGTGTCCTAGGCGGAATGCCTAGGTCTTCACTGTCTGGTCCTAGCGCTCAAGAGGCTTACAAAGGATATTTCAAAACAAACTTGTATTACTAAAAAGGTAAATAAAAAAGACCAATCCAGCAAAAATTTATCGAAGATTACCCAGCTGGGCTGTAAACACTTAAAACTCAAAACTTAATTTAACAGCGTAAAATAAAAAACCTCTTGACGCTACTGTTCAAAAATAAGAGTGATTTAACTACTGCGTTAAATTAAAACGTTGCTACAAAAAGGTGATCAGCAAACGGCAAAACGGCGCGTCTTTCAGGCAACTTTGCACAGTTTCTACCGAGCGAATTATGAAAGACGCGCAACACAAAGGTAATATTCAAATAAGGTAAATGGACGTGTTAAAGACAGAACAAAAATGCCTAGGTTCGAATCTCAATAAAAAATGGTGCTGTAACATAAGCGGCCCATTTGAAATCTTATCCATGGGAAAGTTTCAAACAAAAAAACACATAGTGAAAGCACAGATCGCGCTTCGACTTAAAACCTTAGTGAATGAGTTAATGAAGTAAACAAATTATGAAGGGAACTTATAAATCGTGAGTAGCATCACGAAATTATGATATCAGAAGAACGTAAACAAACAGTGCAACAGTAGGGCAGAGGGCAAACTTACGTTTATGATTAGAGTTGGGGGTTCACCGTATAATAGCCTTTCACAAAATCAAGATCACGAATAAATTGCACAAAAGTTTCACAAAAAACCACGTTAAATTCAAAATCACTTTTCGGCTATCACGAGATCACGATAAAATCACCAATAAAATTCACAAATGAAAAGATGAAATCAGACAGGAGCTATTTTGGCCAGATCACGAAGAACATATTCGATCTCACAGTTGCCTGCTGTAGAGCTATTTTTCAAAACGGCCACAGTTGCCCTACGAACTATTTCTTTTCCTGCTACTGTGGATGCAGGCTATGAATGCGTTCCAATCTATACGCTCCTTTTGAGGCCAGGTCTTTGGCATCCCCTACAAGGAATAACTGTCCAGGCTCTAAGTTTGTTTGAAGTGTACGCCATTTGTTACGGCCCTGGAGACTGGGTAAATATGATTTCATCCAAAGAAGCCAAAAGCGGTGGGCTAGCGTGGAGTTATACAAGTAATCTTTGCGAAGGTCCCTCTGATCGTGCAACCCACAAAGAGGAGTGTTAGGGGCCAAGTGCTGTCCCAAAAAGGACGAAGGTGTGATAGCGCACAAATCATTGGGCTGATCGCTAAGTGTTGTTAGGGGGCGGTCGTTCACAATTCTTACGGCATCAGTGAAAATAGTCTGTAACTCAATTAAAGAAAGTTTACGGCGAGTCTGCACCATAACCCGACCCAACAAAGTTTTAAACAGCTTCACCATGCTCTCCCAACTACCACCCTGGCTAGGAGCATACGAAGGAACGTTTACCCAATTTATATTAAACTTACGCAACGAGTTAACAAAATTAGAAGATCCCAACAATTTAGGCAACTTATCAGATGCGGCACGGAACGTCGAAGCGTTGTCCGAATAAAAAGTGTCCACTGCCCCGCGCAAATTAACAAAGCGAGTGAAAGCAAGGAGAGAGCTGTTTAGGTACAGGCTTGTCACCAGTTCTACGTGCAAGCAGTGTATACAAAGACACGTAAACAGCAAGCCCCAGGCTTTGCAATCACTGCGATTCTGTCGAAAAATCAAGTCCGGTAAATTTAAACGGTTTGTTGCAAACAGCAACTCGGCACGATGGCAAATCTGCCATTAATTGACGAACCGGTTTAGCTTTTAACAAGGCACATTTTCCGCAGTTTGCGATGTAAAATTTTACACTGGAAATGCCATGAATAATCCAAAAACGTTTGCGGGTTTTCATTAACGTATATGCCGGACCACCATGTCCAGCCTGCTCATGCTGATATTGCACAATAAGTCCAGTCAAAGGATGCCTTCCAGGTAAAATTAAAGGGTGTTTAGAATCAAGTGGCAAGTCTGCATTTTCGAGCCTGCCTTCAATACGCAAACAATTATCCAAATCCACGCTAGGGCGCAAATTACGCAAAGTTTTTAATTCATTTAAGCGGCGTTTAGATTCAGGATCATTAGTTTTGCTGCCTAAACGTTTAATAGATTCAAATTCATCAGGTGATTCTTTACTTAAAAGTTTAACAGCAGCCCCAAACCGCTGAGATTGAACATACTTAACAATATTAACAAAGGCCTTATCCAACCATCTAGCATTCAAAACAGGTTTTTGAAAAGCAACTTCTTCCGCTTTCGCAACGACAAACTCCGAAAATGCAGCCGGATACGCACTGCGCTTCTTTAGCGTATACAGACTTGGAGAAGCTTCAATGAGCCTATCCAAAGCTGCATCGCCAGAAGACAAATCTACGCTGCTTGCCAGAGTTCTGCGCATGACCACCAAATGCTCAGGAGGCCTGGCATTCACCTGCTCCTGCAAAAGAAAGGAGGGTCTTTTTAACCACAAATCGAGCAAGCTAGGCTGTTTACTGCTTTGCGCTCGAGTGCCCACGTCTGCAGGGTTTAAACTCGTATTAACGTAGTTCCAACAGCTAGCTGGCACCACAAGAAGAATCCTGTCGACACGTCGTTTAACAAAGCGAGCAAGTGACAGATCGGGGTTCACAATCCATTTAAAAACTACCTGCGAATCGGTCCAACAAAAGATTTTACAGTTAAGATCGTGTAAAGCTTTAGAAGTTTGAACAATTAATTCACTTAGCATCTTAGCTGCTTCTAACTCTTTGCGAGATATAACCCACCCTTTTTGATGAGTGAGAACTAACTTCGATTTTCCAATCGCAAAACTGACTTGTGCTTTAGCAGCACTAACGCCACGCAAATAGATTGCGCAAGAAAACGCAGAGTCCGAAACATCACAGAACCCATGCAGTTGATATTCTGCGTCATTTCTGAGCTCGGTGTGTTCCAAAAGGAAGTTGCGAGGAATGCAAAATTCATTTAGTATATTCGAAGTTTCAAGCCACTTTTTCCAATCTTTTTTAACTTCATCCGATACAGCGTTGTCCCAGTCCACTCCAGTCGCAGTGACTTTTTGCAAAATCAACTTTCCCCCCAGAAGCAGCGGCGCCACTATACCCAAGGGGTCAAATTGACTCGCAAGCTGACTCGCCATCTTGCGTCTCGTGGCTGCCTCGACAAACGTGCGGCCACTTATCTTCAGTGTGTCACTTTCTGGGTCCCAGGAAAGGCCCAACGCTGTAGAGTCCGGCAAAGGCTGCGACCCAATGTCAATCTTGCCAATTGAAGAGGCATAATCGCATTGGGGAACCTGACGCAAGACAGACTTAGCGTGGCCATTGGTCACCCATTTTCGTAACTTGAATCCCCTGCTTTGAAAGAGCTCAATCCCTTCTCTAGCAATGGTCTCCACGTCTCATAAAGTGTCGCCAGCAAACAGCAAGTCATCCATACATCTGTTTTGAGTGATTGCATTTAAGGTCACCATACTCGCATGTGTGGGGTTGTCAGCAGCCAGCCGATTGAGTGCCATGAGTGCTACATAAGGGCTCGAGTTTATTCCCCACACTTGCCGAGTAAAGCGAAAGATTTGAATTTCACCACTGTCTATGTTATTATCCTTGAACCAAATAATGTGGAACCAATCTTGTTCATCCCGAGAGGCTTAATTTGAAAGAAGCACTTACTCACATCAGCTACGCAAGCGTATTTTCCCATACGAAAGCGCATCAACACATCGACCAAGCCATTTAAAAGATTTTCACCGGCTAAAACTGCCCGATTTAATGACTCGCCACCAACCGTAGCAGCGCCATCATAGACAACTCTAGGCTTAGCCGCCTTAGTAACAAAAAATGGTAAGCACCATTTTTTATAAGAATCGTTTTCATTTTTTTCCGCAGGCACAATCCAATCATGCTTCAGTAACTCAGCAAACGTATCGGTCAAAGTCTCTTTCAACTGCGAGTTTTTAGCAGCAGTACGACGCATCGACAAAGTTCGCTTTAACGCAATATCGTAATTATTAGGAAGTTTCTTAAGAACATCAGGTTTAAACGAAACCGGCATTTCATACCAACCGTCTACAACGCGAATAAATGGTTCAACCAAGCTACAGGTAAGCTCATCGTTTTTTGATGGCAATACCTCTTCATCAAGCAGCTTGTATTTGCGTAAAGCATTATTAACCGTGAAAAGTTCTTGTTGCAACTTATCACAAAGTCCGCAGTCTGGGTCAGTAGAAATTGTCTCGACTCGCAACGCTCTCACAGATTTAGAGCTTCCTTGAACTTTACCTCCGCTAGCGATCGGTCCAAGTCGTGTAATCACCAGGTTGGGTTCATTCGAGTTCGAACCCTCAAGCTCTTTCAAAGCAGTAATAAGTGCTTTATCAAACTGCCCGATCAAAATGTCCACACACTTACGTTCGGGTATGACGGGAATTTCCACTCCATGGAAATGTTTCAACTTACTGGTATCCACTGCATGTGGAAGAGTACTTTTATTGTCAGAAAAGGCTGGCACCACAAGGGCACCAGTAATCTTATAGTTGTCACCCGTGACAAGAGATTCTAGACTGAAATCAGTTTTACCTATGCAGCTTGCAGTTTGGTCTGCAAGTGTACGAATAGTTATAAAAGGATCTGTCGTAACTTCAAGCCCAAGTTCTTCTCTCAACAAGTCCGAAATGAGTGTCGCTTGTGAGGCAGTGTCATGCTGAGTATACGCCAGTGTCGAGCAACCAGTTGTCTGATTGATCACTCTAACTGCTCTAGTTCGAAGCAAGACTGTACCTTCCTTAGCAACTCTCACTTTTAGGACATTTTTACGTTATTGGTGGGTGTGCTAGCGACAGGTGAAACAACAGGACTGCCAGAAGCGGCCTTGGTCTCCCCAGCGGCCCCAACGGTTTGAGATTCATAGCAATCATGAATAGCACTAGACTATTTAACTCTGCAATTAGGACCACACTTTCGGCACTTGCACCGAGAAGGGCAGTTACGAGCTAAATGTTCCGCCAATAGGCAATTAAGACATCTTCCTGCCGTAATAACAGTCTGACGTCGTTCCTTAGGAGGTAACTTCATAAACTTCTCGCACTCGATAAGATAGTATCTACTGTCAGCCCGCGCACAAACAAAACAAAAAGGAGGGCGCCCGCTAGCCTTCTTGGTTCCACGATTGTGATCTGTAGGTCCCCCATGCCCACCGGCAGCCGCAGACCCAGGAGAGTCGGCACTACCATTATGAGCACCTATTCCCGAAACCAGGGCCACCTGGCGGACACGAAACTCACTACGACCACCTTGAAGCTCACGTGATTTTTCCTTGTCCTCCGACTTGAACAATGCCTGCGCGTAGTCAGACGTAGTCACGTTAATTTCATGCACCATAAATTTTCGTAATGATTCAAAGCTTGGTTGATTCAGACTTATACCATTTTTTTCAAGAAAGTTAAGATACCGTCGCTTCAAAGCGCTCCGTAAACGGTTAGCAGTATCAAGCAATAATTGCCCAGAGAGTTTGTTGTACTCGTCATGGGCGTAAGCAAAGACTTCTAGGGTGTTTAAGTCTTCATTATACAATTTAAGTGAAGAAGCAGTAAAATTTACTTTGGCACCATGCCGTATAGCAATGACTTTAGGCTCTGACGTTAAACCACTCGACACACCGTAACGCTGACGGAGTCGGTCGAGAGTCTCATTCAATACGTTGAGCAGTGGTCATACTTTTCATGGGGGCGCAAAACAGATTCACCATTTCGCGCGGTTGACCAACGCATGCTGCTCGAAGAACTTCTAATTTACGTTCGTCGTAAGGACTTTTGTTCATAAGACGACGCATTTGGTTCTCGAAGAACACAAAGGCAATATTTGCACCATCATACCCTACTTGGGTAGCAAGATTAATATACTCATTCCTACCTTGGCGCTCTAAATAAGCATTCAATGCAGCATTAGGGTTGCTTTCCGAAGCAACGGGGGTATTCACGTTCGGCCAAGTAGCCGCATTAACTCGGAATTGAGGGCAAGGATTGGGTCCGACATTTGAATTTCCCGAGTTCCCGTATTCAGCAGTAGGTAAAACAGTGTGTTGATTTTCTGCACTCAACACACGCCGAGACACACATCTCTGCACATTTCCAGAGTTCTCAGCATAATCATTATGATAGGCAGCGCTGTTGTGATTCCTTGAACCAGACACATGCTGCGGAATAAAGCCCCGAGCTTGGGGATTCAAAGCAGTCGATTTGTCATTTATAAACATAGTATTAAATTTCTCATTGATAGAGTTAGTAACATTAGTAACACTATTACGCTTTTGTTCAAGTTGATTAGGTTGAGGTTCGCTTGACCTTGGCTGTGGCTCCGTCACCCGACATCTTGAGCGTAGCTCCATTGCCTCGTGTTATTGCTCCGACGTTGGGTTTCGAACCAGCTTCGGTACCATGGGTAGGCTCAGCACTGCGTTTAAACTCAGCATTTTTGATTAACGAACTTTTAAAACTAACGACACTCGAAGCAGAACATACACTGCGTCTCGAGCGTCCGGAAACGACAGAGCCCGCTTCTGAGCCGCACGCAATGCGCTTCTCTTCAGCTTCTAGCTCAATCGCTTCCAAGCGTAAATTAGCCAAAGTCTCTTCTTCTTCGGCAGCCGCAGCAGCTTTACGAGACCTAGCCAAATCTTCCAAAACCTGAAGCTCAGAGCGCCTGCGTTCAAGTTCAATTTGCTTTGTTATTGAGGATTTGCTTTACGTCACACTCGTAGAACTTGCGGCAATTAATGACACACTATCTGCGGGTCTCATATTATCATCATCACAATCATTTTCGCTTTCATTTAACGGAATAGTTTTATCGCAAAATTTGTCTTTTACGGTTTTAAACAAGTTAACACATTTTTCAAACTTATCAGCAATTTCAGATAAAAGTTGATTTAATTCGGCATCCTTAAGATCGGACGCAGAGTAGCGAAAATTTTCATACTCAGATTTTAGTGAGTTAAATCTACGTGATTCAAAATCGAATTCACTTTTAGTTTCGCATGATTTGAGCGACTTGATCAGTCTTTTAGTGTCTAACATTAATCGTCGATGAACAGTAAGCAATGTACGAGGGGCAGTTGCCGCGACTAACCCACTTTCCGTAGCTCCAGCGTTAGCAGCGTCGGGTTTAGCATGGTTTCCCTCGGGGTCAGATAAGTTTACCTGGGCCGCGTCTAACCGCCACCTAGCAACCTTGTCAGTACTCATACATGTTGGTATCGTATCTACACCCCCACTACGTTTAGGCGTCCCAGTCGATGATGCCTTAAAAGTTTGGCTTTCTGTGGCCATAATAAAACAATACAAATAAACACAAAGATAATTATAGCAAAAACTAAGTCGCACTCGATATAAATAAACAACGTCACCTTGTACAGTTCTTAAAGATCAGAAGAAAGATTTCAGTTCTTTCAAAAGTAGATGACGCTTGAATTCCACCGAAGCAGGCCGAAGATCGATGACTCCACCTCCACAGGACGACGAAAGAAGAAACCGATGAACGTAGGATTGGAATGCTCTACGAAACCGAAATGCAGGCGACAAGAACCAGAAAAAGGTGGTCGCAAGTTGCAGACCAACCAAAACGAAGAAACTTCAAGTCGCCGCAGTAAACCAACGGATTGAGAAGAATGGATCTTTCTCAACCAGAGTACAGTCGTCGTACAGTTGAGGGTATCCAACAAAATGCAGCAGTCCGCTATCAGTCAAAGGAATTCAAATTAAGGAAACTATGAGTGCGAGATTCTAAGCCGTAATCACCAATGAATCCAAAAACCAAAAATCCAACCAGGTCAGGAAACGATAAATTTTGATGTTACAGATCCTAGGCGGAATGCCTAGGTCTTCACTGTCTGGTCCTAGCGCTCAAGAGGCTTACAAAGGATATTTCAAAACAAACTTGTATTACTAAAAAGGTAAATAAAAAAGACCAATCCAGCAAAAATTTATTGAAGATTACCCGGCTGGGCGGTAAACACTTAAAACTCAAAACTTAATTTAACAGCGTAAAATAAAAAAACCTCTTGACGCTACTGTTCAAAAATAAGAGTGATTTAACTACTGCGCTAAATTAAAACGTTGCTACAAAAAGGTGATCAGCAAACGGCAAAACGGCGCGTCTTTCAGGCAACTTTGCACAGTTTCTACCGAGCGAATTATGAAAGACGCGCAACACAAAGGTAATATGCAAATAAGGTAAATGGACGTGTTAAAGACAGAACAAAAATACCTAGATTCGAATCTCAATAAAAGATCGTGCTGTAACACCTATACACTTTTAAGTTATTTTGAAAAGTATCGAACTATTTAAAAATTGAAAAATATCAGTTTAACATAACACCTTTTTTCATAAAAACCAATAAAGTTTAGGTTGAGACTAGCAGCTATTCTTAAATTTTCACGAATTTTCAGCCTTGTTTATTCTTAATTAGTTCTTGAATGTATAGGAAAAAAAATGATGCAAATGTTTGGGCTTGGTTCAAAGTTGCTTTTTGTTTTAGATTATGATTATACTTTTAGATAAATCAGCAAATGCAACACAAAAGAGACCAACAAAACTCTGCTGATTATACAAAGAAATGAGTTGTACTAGCACGCGTTTATAAAGTATTTTCTCATGCTTAAGACTGGCATTGTTCCAAGTTGCTCTTAAATTTTTAGCAAAAACGATCCTGGTGTTCGTATGAAATTGTTTTTATAGAAAAGATAAATGTACTAAGATATGAAGCATTGTCAATGGATAATAATTGTATAAGGTTTGCGCGTAGTAAGCGGTTTTTTAAAACCGTAAAAGAAACATAATAATGAGCAAAATTCCTTTAACAAATTAAAATAGACGTAATCTTTTTGCAGTCATATAACATGGAAGGAGTACTTTTCAAGTCTTACCTAGGTCATGGCAAAGCCCAGCTAATTCAACGCAGAGAATATCTTTTGAATCTGGTATAAGTTTTGCTTCGTAATTATTGTCTTTCGTTTGTTTTTGAATGTGTCGAATAAGTTTTCCAGCCAAATGGCATGTTCTGTATAAAAATCGAAGACGCTTTTACAATTCTGCATTAATTATTAAGGTTAGATCAAAAGTTAAATTTGTCACATACCATTAATGACATAGTGGTCAGTGATTGAGTAGATAGAGTGTCTACTTCTGAAACGGTGGACTCGGACTCGATTCCTCGTCAAGTCAAACCAAAGACAATAAAAAATTAGTATCAATTCACAGCTTCCTTGCTTGACGTTCAGCAATTAAAAGGACAATGTGAAGCCTCCACCGCGGGAAGCCTAGCTGCAAGCCAGTTTACAATTTATTTCGGTAACAAACTAGAATAATACACGGGCTATTTGGTCAATGCATTTTACAAGAGAAGACAATAATGCTTCCCCTTCTCAAATTTCTAAATCAAAAGTCATATGGGAGCGTTAAATTTGGTACAACAGTTAGTGATCACCAAACATTAAAAAATTATTATAGAGTTGATGACGTGATCATTGTGACGTCACCATCATGTTTTTAAAAATGGTGTCAATTTTGCGATGACGTCACAGGCGGTTCAAGTTTTGCGCATAAGTTTATTTTTTGACACTGAATCATCAAATGCTTAGGTCGCAGTAGTTACGTCACAAATTATAGCAATTTCCATAGTCATTTGTCCAAATTTTTCCTCAAAGTTTTGTGATTCGTATGATTCTTAAAGTCACTCACACAAGATTAAAGTCTACGACCGTTTATACACAGCAGCAGAATCATTGTTATACCGTTATAGTCAGTTACCCAATGCAATGTTCAAATCTATTGTGGGATGCTCCTGGATAAACATAGTAGACTCCGCCAAGTTGCTTAAGATTTCGAAGTCGCTGGAATTGCGGAGTGTCGATGACGGCCACTAGGAGAGGGTGGAGTTCGATGTGTCCGTGAATCGGATCGTGGAAGCTCTTGATTATTAAACAAAAAAAATTGTAAATCTTAAAACAAATTTTGTTGTTTAGAGTAAGTAGCAAACAATATGATCAGATAAGTAATATCAATTAGGCACTAAAACCTACATGATTATATCACAAATAATCTTTGTAAAAGTTTAACCAAGTGATAAAATTTTCATTGTTTAAAGTGATGGTTGCATAATAATAGAAAAATTTTCCATAAAAACTAACAAATTGACTGGCTGCATTTATGTTGCCTGCAGCAAGCAGCAGCGCTGGTAGATTTTGGCGGCGAATTGCACTTTCACGCTAAGCTTAGCATACTCCTTTTATTACTCAATAACTGAAAAATAATTTTGCCGCAAACATCAGTAACGCAATGCACCACAGTTAACAACTTTAAAAGCTTAGTTTTTTCTCTGCAACAATTTTGAATATCCACTCCATTAAAATCCAATGTAGACTCGTTTTTAAATTCCGCAGAGTACGTCATAGAGCAGGTACATTTCGCGTTTTTCTTCGAAAGTAAATAAAATAAAAAGCTTCTTTGTTTTTTTCAGTAGACTTGGAATACTTTTTTCTGATTTTTAAAGTTAGATTAGATTAGACCGAATCGAGTTTGTTTAAATATTACTTCGAAGTTTTCACAATCTCGATACTTCATTCTTGAACTACTTTTTTTTTTTCTTTGTTTAAATTTTAGCAAATTAAATAAGAGGGTATAAGTACATTTGTAGTAATTCACTTCTAACTCACCTTTGTCAGCAAATTCTGAGACTTTGAGTCAGTAGCCATAGTTAGTGGAAGGGGCTACCGAAACTTGAAAACTTAAGATTTTCAGTATTTATCATGTAGATTAGAATAGGAACAATTTTCTAAAGTATTAGTCCGCTAATGTCAGTCCTTTCTGAAGCATTAACATTATTACTTAGGTTGGATTTACCCAGTATCCGGTTTTTGTCCTCTTTTGTCCGTTTTTGTACGTTTTCTGCCTGAAAATTGAGCGTTTTTCGTTCGCACTTTCGTTCGTCCATATTCGCATTAACCATAGACTACTATTACAACATTGGACAAAAGTTTTCCAAAAAAAATTTTTATAAAGAGGTACAGCTCTATTTTGAAATACCGCTCTAATCGTCCATAGTGAATTTTTTAAACGAGTTTTTTATCAATGTGTAACAGTCTACTAAGTGGGAATATGGACTTACAAAAATGCTGACGAAAAAGAGCATACTTTTTTCATGGAGAAAAAAACGTACAAAAAAGACGAAAAATGGATACTGTGTAAATCCGCTCTTAGCTATACTTTGTTTTATACATGCAGTGCGTATAGTTATATTATTAACTACAAATGTAATTACATTTTAATTCACCAAGTTGCCTTGACCAGGAGACAGCGAAGGGATCTTTCGGTCTTCGCCTCAAGCTGCTACCTGCCCACCTGTCTACCACACACGGCGGAGGCTTCACGCTGTCCCTATAGTTGCTGAACGTCAATCAAGGAAGCTGTGAATACCAGTTTTCATAATCTTTGATTTGACCCGACCGGGAATCGAATCCGAGTCGATCGCATTAGTAGCAGACGCTCAATCCACTCGAGCACTGATCGATTGAATTAAGTAATAATAAAATGAGAGGCTGTAGACTCTGCAATATCGTCAGTTTTTTTGATCTAGACCATGGTCTTTTTGCATCTTTCGTCACAAAGACGTTGCAATTCGTCACTTCCCATTATGTAGTATTTTACATATTGTATTGCGTTTTCCATTGTGTGTGTGTGCTTTTTCCTACGTAAATAAACAGCAGTAAGAGCATTGTCATTGCAGTGTATGTTGCTGCAGTTTATAAAAAAAAGTTGGTCACAACATTATCGCCACTGTTAAGAGAATGGGTCGGCATCGGATGATGTGGAAATGCTGTTATTGCTAACGATTGAAAACTACAACAGTTTTCTCATGCTGTTGTGAGCAGGTGCTATAAGTAAATTGTGATGGTTGTTGTTGCATATTAATCTTCGTGTCTTAGGACGGCGTCAAACTCTAACTACTGGATAATCTGTAGACTTTTCATTGCGATAAATATTTTGTCCTTCGAGGAATTCGTATCTGCTTATGCAGGAGTTTCCAATAATCCAATGTTCTTGTGGATTTTTTGAATTATTTTCCCCGTATTTCTTAATTATTTTTTACTTATTCCATGAATTATTTTTATGTATTTCTTTATTTTCCGTTAGTAGATGAACTGTTGACCTGTTAAATGCGATTGATGATCTTTATTGTTTTACGCCCGGTGATTCGAAACCTTGATATCGCTTGATTTCGTATTTCGTACTTTCCAGTTATTCTGAAGTTAACATGGCTATAACTTAACTAATACCTGAAGAAGCCTGATAAAAGGCGAAAACGTTTGTATTTTGATTGCAAATAAATGATTAGAAAGACTTAAGTCTTGCTGTTCATTGCTATTGCTTGGCACAGAGTTGTAAACTGGCCGACTAGTTCAGGCCCGAACCTGGCCCGAATTCGAAAACTAATTTAAGGCCCAAATCATGCTCGAAAAAAAATCGAAAAATTGGTTAGGTCTGAAAAATTTAGCAATGCTGCCAAGTTATTTTGATTATATTTCATCCAGTCTCGAATTGAGCCCGAAATTTTTGTCAACTTTAGGCCCGAACCCAGTCAAACCCGACTGAAAAGCCCTGCCCGACTTACATCTATGATTTAGCTAAATAAAATTTCCATTTACCGAAGTTATATTTTGAATTCTTATTCATTAAATTTACTGCTTGTTCGAAGCCTCCAAACAGATGTAACATTGTCTTAGAGCGTCTGATCAAAGGACGCAAGAACGTAATCAGGGTATAGATTGAATCCAGATTATGCGATCAGGGTTGTCGCAAAAACGACGCTTTTACCCTTGCCTCTTACCTTGGCAGAGGCAGCCAGAACTTGGCAAGTCTAAAAATGTGTTTTTATTCGTAGCCTTTTTGTTTTTGTAAGCGCAATTTTACAAAAATACGAGCTCATATTTGCTCAAAATTTATAAGCAATTTAAGAACAATGCCAATCTTGGCATAAGAAAAATTGTACAGAACACAGAGCAGTAAAATGCATTTTATGGAGTTTTCTTGGTAATTACTGGATTGCTATTTTCATTTGTCCAAAAATCATTTCACGAAACATCATCTACACCAAAAAACAACATTCATTTGCGCAAAAATGTATTAGTGTAACTCACTTCTCTAAATAAATTTAAGAACAAATGTGGCTTAGAATTTATGAAAATTTAAGAACAACCTGCCACGCATCAAAATTTACTTTCTAAAGTTACTGCAATTTTTATAAATTCTCATAAACTTTTATCAGTTCACATTAGCAGGCCGTAACAAGTTGAGCAGAACTTCAAGAAAAATTAGAAAACAATTATTTACATTATATTTTAAAGTGTTATGCTAATTGCTGAGCCTATGTAATCTTATGTGATTTTTGTTTTATTTTTCAGGTATGTAATCCCGACGGGGGCTTTGAATTAAGCCGAAAACGCTTGATTTTAAAAGAATATGATTTGACTTCTTAAGGTAAAAGTTTGAATATGTCAATTGATGTTGCTAAGTTGTTTATAAATTCAATTTTGGCTATTTTATTTTTTTTAAACCAGTAATTTTTTCATAAGAATCACCTTATATCTTTAAGAACAAAATGAGACAGAAAATTCAATATAATTTAAGAACAGCAACCTCAACCCAAAAAGTATTGTTGTTTTCAAGAGTGTGAAATCGTTTTGAATTTCAATACGCACATGTTCAAAGTAAATTGTATTAAAATGATGTATTGAAAAAGCTTGTTTTTGCCATTTTACTTATTAGTTGAATCAACTTTATTTGTTATTACTAACAAAAAAATAGTATATATGCTTTTTAGCTTTAACTTCGAATAATGCCTCTTTCCTTACTTTCTGCACTGACAAGACCGGCCATTGTCTCTTTCTTATACAGGGTAAATAGCAAAAACCGGCAGAAACGTCATTCATCAAACATAAACAATAAATATAATGTCTATTGAAAGAAACTACATCTATTACAGAAAAGTGGTACGGACAAACACTCGCACGATATGAAGACAGCATCAATTCACATAATTTGCTTTTTGTGCCACAGCATTTATTTGTTTTTTCAAAGTCAAGAGCAAGTTGCGCAAACTTTATGAATATGAATTTCGATCATAGCCCTTAATAAACAAACATCAGAATGATAGTCAACTTGTGAGGGGTAAACATGACCGCGGGGACGCATCCAAATTTTTTGAAACCCACGTAAAGGCCGAGCCTTTTTGACATTTCTGACATCAACAAATATCATTTCATTTTTAATTGCAATCTTATGGCATTGCGTACAATATAGGCTTATAGCCTCGTCGTTCATTGACATGTTAAGGAACTCGAAGAACTACTATTTGCGTAAAAAGTACAACTTACGTATCAGTTCTATACTTTTCCAAAACTCAACATTTTGAGATCAACAAAGCTAATTCTTTGTCATTTTTTGTTTCAATTAATTCTTAAAATATACAACTTCATAACGAAAGACAAAGTTGTTGAAAAACAAGTGCTGTTGATTAAGCAGTGCTCGTGGGCTTTTCAAATTTTGCAGTAACCTGATCTATAAGCATAAGCGTTGTTAGAAATTAGCAACCTGTATGTTCGAGCGACATAAGCAGGAGGTCTGTTCAAGTAATTTTTAGTAGCTGGTTTGTGCAAACCGGTTCGAATCGACTGAATAGCACCTATTGCATTAAAGTTATTATTACGCGATTTTCCAGTCTATACACACTGCTATTGTCTGTGCTCACGGTGCAAGATGCTAGTTTCCGCTTTGTGCTCATAGGGTAGACGTTAATTATTGAAAGTTGTGCCAAGCTGTTAGCTTAAAGATATAAATCATCCATTAAAAACACCCTTTTTGGAAATTAAATTGTGAGAAAATTTAACTGCTTTGTTAGAACTTGAGGGTATTTGGCCAATGGTAAATCTTGTACAATGCACAGTGAACGCCCCATTTGGGCAGACCTCACCCGGCGCTCTACTAATATGGGGCCAATATATGTAGCGAGTGCAATAAAGCTAAGCGACAACAACGGCAACATCACAATATTGATGTTTTCTCTAGGATTAGCGATATCCGTTCATTGTGCTCATAACCCAATACCGCAAAATACACAGCATTAACGATCGCATAATGCCAAAAATTTCATTACATTTGAGGTGAGTTTACACTGGACGCAAAGTAACACAAAGCAACCAAAATTTGACGTCATCGACAACTTGCAAAAGATTGCAACCGCCGCAAACTTCGCCAGTGGTTGCTTAACTTCACATAGATCAAATTGTTGTTGATTGGTTGGCCTATTTTGAGTAAGTGCCAACCTTCGCTTCACGTCTATTATAAACGCACCCTTTACTGGACCACCCACCCTACCTAAAGCATTTCTGACATCTTACAAGTACAATAAGAAGCAAAATTTTGAAATTGAGGCTATTCGTTCCTTTTTTGCTTGTAACATTGAAATTTTCAGAAAACTTTAAAATTTTTTAGTAGTAATGGCTAAAACGTGAGAATCAAAAATTTGCAGTTTTTTTTTTTAAGGTCAATGTATTTGAAGACAGTGTTATCGCTTTTTCGTCCCACCCCGAATATATGGAACTGAATGAAGGTATGTATAATGATGCGTGTGAATTGCTTATTGCAATAAACATTTCGCTGCGGTAGGTGTAGCGACTGTGCATTTATAACTCGTTGTCTTTAATGGTATGTTTAACTTTAAAAATTTAACTTAATTCAAAGTTTCGTCATTGAATTGCCTTCTGCGCATTTGTACGTCAGATGCTAAAAATATTTATTTTTGTGGCTATTATCTGATATCTTTGTTGTGTTTGTTTTTTTCTTTATTCATGGACATTGCGGCAGGGAAGAATAAAAAAGGATGAATAAATATTTTGCTTAAAATTAGTGCTTTTTTTGCTCGATGCATTTAAGCTTACTGTAGTTGTTTTTCAGTAAATTGACGTTGGGACAGAACAAAGGTTGAAGCTTCAGACAAATTATTTGTTAAATAACTGAGGATTCTGTGGGTTTGAGCATTTAAATGCGTAAACTGTATATTCAATACTTTCGAAAAAAACTTTTACGACTCAAAAAGTTGGTTTGCGAACATCGAACACACAAGATTGAAGATTGAGTTGCAATAAACTGATTAATATTTTCACCACAATTAATCAAAAAAAAGCTTTATGTAAGAGGTGATGGTAGATGGAGGCCTGATTGTTAATTTGGACAAACTGTACGTGTATTTACTTATATCCATCAGGCAATTTATTACCGACGAATTTAAGTAAACTTCAAAATGTAAATCAAAGCGGGTGAAGACGAACGGGCGGAAATCTTTTATTTTCCATGTTCTGAAAATAAACATCTTGTTCCCGTTACTTTTAGCACTAAAATTGACCCCAAACAAAAATCTAATGTAATTTTTATTATTAATACTTAAACACACAATGGTGTAATCAAACAAGAAAAATCAATAATATATTTTCAATAAACATGTACAGTAAATTAGAATAGTAATGCTTTTCTGAATAATTAGTACTTTCTACATACGCTGTTACTTAACTATATTTTGCTTCATAAATGCACTGCATTGTTGTGTTATTTAACTAATTACAAAATGAGAGGCTGCAGACTTTGCAACCGCGTCAGTTTCTTTAATCAAAACATTGGTCTTTCTACGCGAAGCTCTCACCAGAAAGACGTTCCACCTCGTCATTTTCCATTATGCGTTTTTTTGATATTGCGTTAACTATGGTATTGAGTGGGTGTTTAAAACTTTTCTAAAACAGTAAGAACATTTTCATCACAGTATAAGCTGTTACGGCTTGGTCAGAGAAAATAATAATAACATACCGTCACAGTTAAGAGCGTAGGTGGGCATCGGAAGCTGTGAAAATGCTGTTATTACTAACAATTAAAAACTATTTTCTTGCTGTTTGTAAGTAGGTGCTATAAGTACGATAGATTCTTATTGCATATATTTCCTCCTGTCACCAAACAGCGTCAAACGCTAAGCGGTAAATGATACGTACA
Source organism: Trididemnum nubilum (assembly GCA_963965965.1). NCBI lineage: Eukaryota > Metazoa > Chordata > Ascidiacea > Aplousobranchia > Didemnidae > Trididemnum > Trididemnum nubilum. The sequence continues at coordinate 4,932,852 of OZ014472.1, forward strand.
CTTTTAATTGCGGAAAGTACTTCGTGTTTTCCGTATCTGCTTATGTATGAGTGTTCAGTAATCCAAAGTTCGTATGAATTTTTTAAATTTTTGTCCACTAAATTTGCTGCCTGTTCGAAGCCACCGAGCAGAAATAGTCATTGTAAAGCGTTTCTTTGTACAGCACAACAACATAACCTGGGTGCGAGTTAAACCAAACCATGCAACCAGAGCACTAGTGTAACTAACGGGAACGAGCAGGGGGCAAATACTCTCTGGCCCTTCTCAAGATGTGGCCCCTTGTCAAAAATGCTACTGAAAGTTCTAAATGCTGATGAAAATCTCTTGTTCTTGGACAACGGGAAAAAACACCGAACGAACTCCAATGTACGATTTTTGTGTTACCTTCACCTAACTTATACGAAAAAAAAACATAAAATTTTAGGCTCAAAGTCTTAATATTTCCTTATTTTTCCCTTTTTTTTACCAATTTTTGTCTTTTTTTTCCAATTACCAAAATCAAAACAAAACTTCTCGTTCAGGGTTGAAATCCTACAGCTGAATTTTCTGCTATTTCTAAGAGAAGGTGCAGACTAGGCGACCCTGTTGCTTGATTAAGCGACGTTCTTATTTTGGTCTTTGGCTCCTTCTCGTCGTGCTAAATCGTGCCTTTAAATGTTTGCTGAATTTGCGATTTATGCATCTGATTTTGCTCGGCAATAAAAAGATTACTACTACTACCATGTCCAAAGCTTTACTGCCGAAAAGTGACCCCATTAAACTTGCCCCCAGGCACAAGCCTCTAATTACGTTACTGGATCAGAATATTCGTAAAAACGACGCCTTTATCCTCTTGCCAGAAGCAGCCAGAGCTTGCAATTCCAGAAACGATTCTTTATTCGTGGACTTAAAAATACCCTTTTTATTTTATAAGAACAATTTTACAAGAATGCGAGACTCATATTTCCTCAAAATTTTTAAGAATAGAATAAGAAAAACGCCAGCCTTGGTATAAAAAATACTATTCAAAACACGGGTCAGCAAAAATATATTTTGTAGAGTATTCTTGGCTTTTTCGGTATTGCCATTGTTGATTTGTCTAAAAAAGTATTCATTTCATTAAAGCAAAAACGTTTTTGTGTGACTCTCTTCTCCAATAAAATTTAAAAATAAATGATGCCAAAAAATTGTAAAAATTTCAGAAAAACCAGCTTCAACTCGAAATTTCTTGGTTCTTAACCAGTTCGCGCAAACCGGCTTGAAGCGATTGAAGCGAATAGCACTCACTGCATTAAAGTTATTATAAGGCGACTTCGCAGTTTGTGCACACTGCTTGGTCCAGCATCGGTATTAAAAAAGTCATTTAATTTCAGATTTTTTTTTTATGTTGGAGGCAAACCTTTGGATATTGTTCACTCATTTATAGCTTGATTTGTTTCAGGTGCAGCTGCAAAGGACAACCAATTTATTTCAAGCAGCTTTTTTCAACTGCAATTTAGCAAACAACCTTTTGTGGCTTTATGGAATTCTTTCAAGCGCATTCAGTTTTGTTGCTTTTGCGTTGGAAGAAAGATCGTTTTATTTTTTTATAACAAGCAGAGAACCTCGGTTAAATATGAGTTGGTTTCTGTTATACTTAGGATATTCAGTTTGACTTTGGATTTTATCTGTATTGCTTCTATTGTAATTAATACAACTGAATAAAACAGGACGACTGCATCTTTGACGACTGTTTTCTGAATCAAGCATACCAAGGAGCACAGTCTTTGAAAAAACCTTGCTAGGCGTAGGCGCTCCGCCGGGCTCTTTTGGTTTTTGGCCACTGCTATTATCTGTGCACGATGCTACTTACCAGTTTATGTGCATAGAGGAGACGTTGGTTAGTTGGAAGTTGTGCCAAAATGCAAGCTTAAACATATAAATCATCAATTAAAATACCTTTTTTAACATAAAATTGTGAGAAGATTAAACTGATTTGTTAGCATATTGTTTAGCTGGAAGAGTTTTGGCCATTGGTAAAAGTTGAACAGTATCATAGCTGAATGACTCTTTTTGGACGCACCTTACCCGGCCTCCGCTAATATTGAGCTATAAATTCCAATGTATCTATAAAGAGTACAACAAAGCCAAAAGCGAAAACAACGACAATCTTAATAGTGCTATTTTTCTTTGTCTCGCGTTATCTGTTTATTGCGCTCATACATTGAGCATTGAGTATAGGTGCTAAATTCCGATACCCGATACCGCGAAATAGATAACAACAACGATCGCATAGAGCCAAATCAACTTTAAATCCCACGACATTTTAAGTACAATAATATGCAAAATTTTAAAATTGAGCTATTCCTTTTCTTTTTCACTTATAATGTTGAAATTTTCATGAAACTTAAAAGTTAAAACTGCATAGTCGAGATCTACTCCAAAAATGCGAGAATCAAAACTTTTACAGTTTTTTTTTATGACTTACAGTATGTATTTAAAGTATTTTAGTTTTGATGCCCCAATTGAATATATGTGTGCCTGAATGGAAGGTATGATGGTGCGTGTGAATAGGCTCACAGTATATTTGATAAGCATTTCGATGTGGTAGATGTAGCGACTGTGCAATTATAACTCCCTGTCTTTAATTTAATTTAATGCTTAATCCTTGAATATAATTTAGAATTACTTCAAAGCTTATCTTCGATAGCTTTTGCAGATTTTAAAGTCTAACCTTAGAACAGCGCTTCCTTTTTTTGCTTGTAAATGACGTATACTGTATGTTTTATTGCATATTCCCTGTCATTGTGGTAGCCAAGAATAAAAATATCAAGCATTGAACATATTGTGCAAAATCAGTGTTTTTCTTTTGTTTAATGCAGTCAGTTGTTTTTCTGTTAATTGAGGTTTTCAGCCTGACTGGAAAGCTTAAGCCAAAGCATTTGTCAAATAACTGAAGATCCTGTTGATTTGAACATTCATATATGCTGTAAGTTCAAAAAGTATTCTTATTTTTTCGACTAAAAAAAGTTACAGTAATTTTCAAAAATTGTCTCAGCGGTGGCGAGCCATTGTCACCACTGTGTCTAATTTTACAAGGACCATATTTCTTTTCGCTGGAGAGGCGAACGCATTACAGCTCGATCAACTGTAAGGTCACATATGACTGAATTGCACATTACTAATTGATATTTTCACCAAGTGTAATTAAACAATAACTTAATGCAAGAGATGGTGACACTGCAGATGAGGGCGTATTACTGATTTGGGCAAACGATATTGTATTTAGAAAAATCCATCAAACGGTTTAAAATCAAAGAAAACTTCGCATTTTCGAAGCTTTTTGTCTGACCATTGTCAAGAAGAATCGTCAGAATGGAGAGCGCAAGAAAAAGAACAGTTATTCATAGCAAAAGCCGAGCCGTGATTATGACAAAGCGTCATTTTAATATTTGAACAAAAGTTATGAACAAGTTAATCAAAGTAATTCTCAAGTTCTGTACCACCAATCAGCCTAACCAAAGAAATACTCGTAGAACTAAACTTCAAAAGGCGAATGAAAGAAGAGGTTGAAAACAAACGAGTGTAAATCCCAGATTTTATATGCACCGGATATAACTGATTGCTCCAGTTACTTTAGCACTAAAATTGACTCCAAATAAAGAGCTTGTGTACAATATATAATTTTTATTACTCATACATCTATACTGATTACTGATGGTACACGATAATTAAACAATAAAGAAGAACTAGAAAAACTCTACTTTTCTGATCGATTAAAATTATTCTACACTTTAAGTGCAAATTACATAAAGGCATATCATAATAGTATTTATTAAACACGTACAGGTTTATAAAAGAACTATGCCACTGCTAAAATACAAACAATTGTAGAATATGTAACATAAATTATAAAAAAGAGTACACTAGGGAAATATACCTCACCAATTTTATTACATATTACATCACCGATTTTGAGCAGAAAGCCACTTTCAATAATTTGGGGTCGACTTTAGCCCCCGCAAACAACAAGAGTTTTTTAGGAAATAAAGCATGTTTGGAAAATCATTTTCGCTACTTTTGGACAAAAACTAGATTTTTTAACGTGAAGTTAAATTTAAGTAGATTTGAAAATATTTATGTGATTTATAATTCTCAAGTTCTTTATACTGGAAGTACGTATTCTATCACAGCTGCAATAATATAGGCATTTTAGTGTTGAATGTTTCTTTTGTTGAGATTTATTCCCAGAAAAAAATCGATAATGACGACAAGTTTGTATTTAAGTTTCATGTAGCTTGAAAATTCTTTGAACATAATTTTACAAAATCAGTCAAGGCTAGAGTTGAACAAATTAAATATGCAGTTTTTGTATTTTTTTATTAAACAGTTTTTGTATTAAAGCTTTGTTGATATTAAAACTTTTAATTTAATGAAAAAAACTTTAATAAACAAAATTCTTAATAAATACTTCAATTCTAAGTTTGGTTGATTTTGTGAAAAATTTTCTCCAAGAATTTTTAAGTTGTATAAACTTTCACGCAGCAGTCAGTTTTGTGGCGCTTTTTTGGTTCAGAAAGAAAAACTGTGCTATCAACATAAATACTGGTATGTGAAATAGGTTTAATAATAAATATAGGACACTGCGATTTTCTCGTAAAGGTTTCAAAAAAAGATAAACCATACCATCAATCCCTCTCCTCCCCCCCCCATAAAAAGCAGATCAATCAAACTTCATCGGGCATGTGATCCTAAAGTTTTTCACACAAACCTTGCTAATCAAAAAATAAACACGAAGGAACGATCGTAAAAGCTCATACTACCAAAATGTTATATGAATTAGTCGTTTATGTTATTGTACTAATTAACTTTTGCTTTACATTTGGTGCGAGACGTTTAATTGGTTTCGGGACTTTTAATCTTTCCCTTCCGAATTAATTTTTTCTTCAATTGTTTAAGGCTCCATCACCCTTTTCATTGCAAAGGCAAGTTTTTAATCTTTCACAAGCTTTTACTTCCTCTTCATTCTCTTTGCTTCCTTTCCAATACACGGAAACTTCGTATTCCTATTAATAGAATGTCAAACATAACCGAAAAATCGTAGAACACGAAAAATTATAGCAAACAGCATATACGAAAAATATCCCGCTATAGAAGCGGCTAATAAACATAAAGATAACAAACAGTTTTCTTTTGTAAATTTTTAAATGTCGTAAGCATTTATCAGCTCATTTGAATAATATACTCGTAGTTATTATAGACGCACTTGAACCATTTATGTGTATACCAAAAATATTGCACACAAAACCGCAAAAATAATAAAATTTGACCGAAAATATACGTCAAGTTTGATTGCTTAGTTAGAAGCATTTTTCAGTGACTATTTCTGAAATATTGTTTACGAATTATTTATTTTTTAATGCAACAGAAACTATAATTGGATTTAAACTTTTAAGTTTTTCGAAAAAATATATTTTATGCAGTACGTTCTTAAAGCAATAAGCATCAACTTCGCTGGATTCAACACTTTTTATTTACAGTAAAACATATCAAACGTTTTCGGCTTAAAACAATCAAGCCCTCATCAGCATATTAATGGCAGTATTTAATATATTAACACATAAACATTTGCAAAGGAAAATAGAAGAATTAAATGTTTTACCGGGAAATTCATTTGCTTTGCAGATGTTTATGTGTTATTATATTTATTAATATCCTGATGAGGGCTTGATTGTTTTAAGCCGAAAACGTTTGATATGTTTTACTGTAAATAAAAAATGTTGAATTCAGCTAAGTTGCTGTTTATTGCTTTAACATGGTAATGTGGCATTGCAAATCCACCTCTTTGCCTAAATTACAGTACGTTCTGTTAAAAACTCAGAGGAGGCCTACTACTAATATTTAACGCAGAAAAACACCTCCCAGAAAATCATTTCCCTAAACGATATTTTTCCAGAATTAGCATTTTCAGAAATCAGAATTGCCAAATTGAACTCTTGCCACGAATTGCATCTGCGAGAATGAACACTTGACAGAAATATCATTTCGCCGAACGTGCGCTTGACAGAAATTACACTGGCCAGAATTTACATTTGGCCGAAATTACATTTTCTCGAAAACTTATTTTCCAGGATTTACATTTGCCAGACTTCGTATTTGGCCGAAATTACATTTCCCCGAAAACTTATTTTCCAGAACTTACACTTGTCAGAATTTACATTTGGTCAAACCTATATTTCCCCAAAAACTTGCAAGAAACTACATGTGGCAAAAGTTATATTTCCCCGAAATTTTTTTCCGGAAACTATAATTTTTACCCGGAAATTTATTTTCTAAAAACTACTTTTCTTTCGAAACATTATGCTGCAAATTTGCTATTTATTTCTTATAAGCAGTTTGAATTAGAACAGACTTTTCGTTAAAATCGAGTGACGTAACAGTTAGTTTACTGAATGAGAGATATAAGCTGCCGTGTTCTATTAGCTTATTTCGTTATATTTCGAGCGCAATGAAATATTGCAATTAAAATCGATGCAAGCACGTATATATTATTGTATCACGTTCAGTTCACTGAGGCGAAAGAAGATTATTTTAACCCGCAGGTTACACTTCTGTTTATAACAACCAGTAAACTGGCGTTGGGTCAAGTTGTTCTTAATTTTTTGCCAATTTTCAGCCTTTTTTGTTTCAAAAAAATTTTGAGAGCATCTATATCAATTTATGCGACCAAGTTTGTGTAACTGTTTAATTACGAAAGCTTTGTCAGCCTGAGCAAAGGCTTTTTTGCTGTCTTTGCAGTGTCGTAAAATTGCAAAAGCGAGCTTTTTCAACCTGAATGACAGTCAAAATATGGTGAGTTGCCTACGCAGAGCGCAATAGTACTTTAAAATCTCAGATTCGTTGCAATTTTGGACGTAAGTACTAGAAAATCACTAAAATTTTATTGCTTTGAATCAGTACGGAATTTAGTTTCTTTATTGATTTAAAGTTCATTCTTTTTCATTTGTTATTATTTTTTGCAGCTGCTCCGTTGTTCTGATACAGTATAACTCTCTTGCTTTTAAACTTTGAGAAAAAATGTGCCTCGTGTTCTTACAAAATTGTTTTTGTGTTTGTAGCAAAAACTTGAAAAAACTGTAATTACAAAGCTACCAAATCTATATCAAAGACAAAGCCAGCAAAACAACACTTGTTGCATTTTGTGAGAAATGTTTCGCGCTCAAGCACACAAAAACACAAAAAGCAGCAATGACGTTAATACCATGACTAACTTTATAAGGTTTTTTGCTTAAATCTGAAATAAACACTCCTGCAGAAAGCTCATTGTGATGTCAATTTCCGCCATTTGTATTTCGTAAAATTTATAAATATTCCATTTGTAGGTCATGAGAAGGTAGTAGGGAAGTAAGCAATTCCTGCGGTTACGTCACAATTGAAACGAACAAGCAATGCTCCAACTAAAACAGACTGCATTAGGCCGGTCTTCACTGCGTGTAAAATCGTGAACGAATGTGCGTATCCTGAGTTTATCATAACCAATTGGCAGCTTGCACGCTGGCAAGGCGATACGCCGGCGTACCGAATTACTGTTTAAAATGAACAAAAAATTCACTCGTACGCTCGCGATTTTACGCTCAGCACCTGACCTTATAATAAACAGCGTATACAGTGGTGTAGTCGAGATTTTCGATGCGGAGGTAACTGGACCATACTGGACTACAACTGTGCAGGTTAAAAATTCGAATTTGTTCCCGTTGCGAATTCTCTGCTGTGTGCTTTATTTTACCGAAGAATTTTGAGTTGATAGTTGTTTGCAAGTTGTAACCAGTTTCTTACCAATCTTTTAAATGAAAAATTTCACTGATTAACACAAAATTGCTGTCAGTGAAACATATTTATTTATTTTTCTTTAAATAAATGTGCCCACAAAAGGCGTGCCATGTGTACCTCAAATCATAATGACAGTTCCGTTCTTTGTTTTGAACTTTAGATACTATAAAAATACCGTAATATTGTTACTGTAATAGATGTAGTCTGAAAACAAATCGAAACATCATTATAAAATATTTACTTTCCGAGGAAAAGAATACGAAAATTTCGCCTTTGCTTTTTTGCTCGCATTTTCCCATTCATACTTTGAAGTTTACCATTATTTGTTTGAAAAGCAATCGACTGGTGCGTTTTTCGTGAAGTTCAAATAAACAATAAACCTGACACAAAACAATATTATGTTTTCAAAGGCACACTGATTTTTTACGATTAATCAAATGCCCTTGCAGAAAAGGCTAAGCTTAAAGACAACACAAAACAATAGGATTCATTTTTACAATCGCGACATGTCTCAAGCTAAAGAAGATGTTGCCGTCACATATATCATACACCTTGTCAATCAATTGCTTGCAGTATGCATGAGTTCAAATCCGCAACCGCAAACAACAACAACGAAAAGAGAATTCATGTGTAAAACTCGTATTGCACAGCTTATTACAGGTATTGCAGTAGAAATAGAACCAATCAAAAAAAAAAAATTAAACTACCGTTTTTAACTGGAACAATTTTTATTCAAAAAAATTTACGAGTGATTAATTTAGTATTCCAACCCATGACACTCTACCCAGCACTTTTGTTCAGAATACAGTAGCTTCAAAAAGATTATTGGGGAATGCCTAGTACAAGCTATTGCGCAATTTCTGGAAAATAAGTTTTTGGGGAAATGTAATTTCGGCGAAATGTAAATTCTGGCAAGTGTAAATTCTGGAAAATAAGATTTCGGGAAGATAAAAATTCGACCAAATGTAAATTCTGAAAAATAAGTTTTCGGGAAAATTTAATTTCTGGCTAGTGTAATTTCTGCCAAATGAGCCTTCGGGCTAATTTAATTTCTGGCAAGCTCACGTTCAGAAAAATGTCATTTCTGGCAAGTGCGCGTTGGGGAAATGCAATTTCTGGCAAGTGCACGTTCACAGAAATGTACATTCGGGATTATGTAATTTCGACCAAGTGTTTTTTGGAAAATTTAATTTCTATAAAGTGTTTTTCTGGAGGTGTATGGAATCCGCTACATCAATTTCCATTCCAGAGTTTATTTTATACAAACTAGAGTGCAAGTTTCGCTAGGCTCGATGAATCGTTTTATTGATCAGTCATTACGTGGGCAAACTTACAAGAAATACTTGTGGTAGCATGTAAGAAACATCTTCCTTCTTCATCTGTATAGGTTCCGAGCCATGTTTGGGATAGAACCAATACTTAGTGACTGGATTTTCGCTCTTCATCCCGTAGTCAAATTTAGACACCTATTGGTAGCATGTATAGTAAAACAAAGTGGCACTGGAAAACAAGAAAGTATCTAACATCTCTTTGAATGGCGGAAAAAAAGAATCAGTGTTAAGTTGATTGAGTAGGAAGCACCAAATAACCTTGCGGTTTTCAGAGTCAAGGTACTTCCTGTCAACGTAGCACGAGTTTTGTTGCAGTAATATCGAAAATCAAACTACAGCTAACGTTTTAGTTAATTTCAAAACAAAAAACAAACACAAAAAATACACTCACAAAAAACTTTTTGAACCAACAACCAATTACTAATACAATAGCAGTAACACTAACACAGTAACGGTAATTTGCAAAAAAAAAAAATTATAGCCAAATAATTGAATTAATAATAATGTTATACAATAATGATATAAATGCAGTCTTTACAGCAAATGAATAGATCCAAGGTCGACAGTGCAAGTAATTGCGTTAATTAAAACCAAAGCAATTACAACTTGCAGGCAAATTGTTCAGTAATAGTTAAGCAAGGACTGGCTGAATATATTGTTTCGTAAAATCCCATTGTTCATTTTTAATTCGGAGATTAATTGTACTCCACAATTTTGATCCTCTAAAAGATAATTGGTTCTGTGCAATTTTTTGCAAACACGAGGAAGAAAGTATTTCGAGCTGGTTGATTGAAGAAACTAATAGTACCATAATTATAATGGTTAGTTATTTTACCATAATTATTATTAAATAATAATGGTTAAATTATTGTGTTGCAATTATACATAAATTTAGCCAACCCAAAGTCTGTACATATTCTGGCGTTTTAGTAATTCAAAGTTTTTGTATAGAATATTAACATTTTGGTAAGTTGAACTAAAATTAACCCTATTCGAACTAAGCCTTTTTTTTTTTCCCAGGCCTAAGGTTTTGCAGAATCGACCCCAGAACTTTGCGCGGCTGTATCTCATGAACTACGCCACGTAGAAAAAAATTTGAAGCTGCAGCGTGTAGCAAATTTAATAGTCTTTCTGCAAAAATGTTTTATTTGATATCATGCTTTAAAATTTTCAAGATATAATCATTAATTATGAGATGGCTCAGTCGAAAGAAATTATCGATTAGCGTTGTTAAAAGAAACAAAGATTTCTCTTTTACGCGATATCAAAACAACCAGATAAGTTGATGGATTGTTTCAGCATGACTGAATTTCAAACAACCGTGCAAATTTGACAAACAGATTAACTGAGCTTGTTGAACTCGTAGTAAACAGGGCAGCAACTCTAATTAATCTTCAGGAATAATATTCTTAAATGAAGTTTGCTTAATTTTACAAAACCATTACCTATTCGCGGCTTTCTTCATTGCCAATATTAAACGCTTTTTTTAATTTTTGTTTTTCTTTTTTAAGAAGATAATCCTTTTTTGTTTTGTATGTCATGAAGCTACAATAATCCGATTAATATTTGTTCAATTGACACAAAAAATGAATGTCTAATTAATTTGATAAGCAGTATTGTTTGTTGCCAGAGAAAGCAGCAGAGACATCTTGTTTTTTGAGTACTGCACAATATGACGCGTAAAATTTTTTTTTTCATTATCTATCGCAACATGTATTACTGTATTAAATATTTGTAAAAATAGTCGCTTAGAGCAAAGTTATTGTTAATCGTTTTTAATCGCGTAGTTACAGAACTACCTCATCGTTTCCTACTGTATAATAATAATTCAGACATACAGTAGTAATAATTCTTTTTATTTTTATGTTGTATTTTGAAACTTTGTAGAACGGCTCGCCACCGCTGCAGCATTTCTTTCAGAAGCGCTATGTTTTCCGGGTGCAATGACGCGGAAATGAGCCCCGTAAACTCGTTACACGCTTCGGCGTAATACAGCAAGTATACTAAAGATTTGATTTGAACTTTGTGGAATAATGCTGCTTGTAGGAACAATATAGACTTCAGCAATCAATTGGTCTTTGCTGTTTCCTGCCTGCGCGTATTCGTAGCGTTGGGTGAAATAAACCTAAACTATTATTACGTTTAGCAAACCGTTCTTTCGCTACCATTTCTATCGTAATAACGTTGAAAATTTTATTTATTCAACAAAGTGCTAATGATTAAAACGGTAACATAATCACTGATCAGTTGATTGAGCAATTGTGATTTCATTTTCTGTTTTCACCGTAAAATAACTTTTTACCGATTGGTTCTTCTTTCATCAAAACATTATATGACTGAGTGTACCATACTTCCTTATCCTTCAATCACGAGGAAGTGAGAGTGACGATCTAATACTTTGGATAAATCCTCACCGCTTAATTCACTGCCGAGTAAAGAGTTAATTTCCAAAACAAATTATAGTTTTATAGCGAATAATATGTAGCACGCTCTAGGAATTGTTGTAAATGAGCTCTGGTAATTCATTTGGTGTCGCGATATTGATACTTGGCTAGAGTTCAGCCTTTAATCAATGTCCAGAATTATGGTCCACATCCACTTAAACCAGAGAACCACTAAGATGCTAATTGATGAATCAAAATTGCAGTTGATAGTTCAGTTAAACTTCTTAAATTGCAAAAAGCAGCACACTAACCTGAAATTAAGAACTTTCTATTTAAGATTGAAAACAAAACAAATTGTCGCTGAGGAAATCACTCCACTAAAACTTATTGCGATCCACCAATTAAGATCGCACACTACGCAAAACAAGCCAATCACAGATACGCAATCTCGGCGAAACTATCTACAAAATTAATATTCAGAACGCTAGAATTATTAGAATCCTCGAATTATCAGAATGATAGAGTAGAAAAACCCACCTATTTATACTAACGGCAAAAGCGCTCGAATATTCAGAGAAATCCAAACTATACGAGCTTATAGTAACAAAGTCAAGTCAAATTGCAACGTAATTATGACGTCATGAAACTGATGACTGGTGAACAACAAAATAAACTGGTGACAGTAGGAGATCGTAGAACACACAGGAAAAAAATTATCGCAAACATTCCAAATTACAAAAATCGGCCAAACCAGTAAAGCAGCCATGGCTAAGTTAAAACACACCAAATAATCATATCAAAAGCATTTAAAATTATTATGTATGACATTTGGGTTTAGCCTCAAACATAAAACGATTTTGGCCCCATTCAAGCTTGCAAATAATCATTTCTTTGCGTAAGCAGAACCAAACTGCTTACCTATTTACTAAAAATTAACTATACTCTTTAACGGCTTATACTGTAAGCTCTTTATGATACTGAAAAATATATCACGTCAGAAATATTGAAGATACTGCAGAACTTTATACTAACAAATGCCTAAAAATGACTGATTTGTTCGATTTATCATTTGAACTGACAATTTTAACTAGTTAAGCAGTGAAGTAAATTTTTAAATTGCAAGCATTTATTTTTTTCTGCTGATGCTCATAATTTTACGGTTTTAACAAACAGTCATCACGTTTTTATGATAAGATTCGGGGTTAAAATGTTAGAACTTCGGCCTTTTGACAAATTTTTTTCTTTTTTACTTCCTCTCTTTACAACTTAGCGATATTAGCTTCAATTTTAGATGTGGAGGATCTTTTTTGGTTAGTCTTTGCCTTATCTTTGAATGAAATCGACCCCAAGTTTTTTCTCTTTTTCAGCCTTCTTGTGTCCGACGAAATGTATTGAACCCCAACTGCAAATTGCAGACCCTTGAGTACACAACACGTCTGACTATGGCCTTGTTGTTGGTGTATTGCTGCATCAAGTGGCTTAAAGCTCATGATCTTCTTCACCACCGCGCCTTTCTGTTTCTAAAGTTAATTGTTTTTTACCCACCCATAATTATAAGTGATATTATCCAAAAAAAGCATAATTTTTAATACAATGTAGGAATTTTAATCTATTTACTGCGCACATTCTAAGCCAATATTCATACTCACTAATATAGTCACAACTCTCAAGATACATGTCTTATAAATTCTTTGGTTTTTATAAATTGTTGTTTGGCAAACCTTTTTCAAACTTTGTTACATTACTATGTTATGACATTGGCATCACTATGTTTCCTTGACTTTTACACAAAAGTTTTTGTTTATTTATTTTTATAGCGCTGATTTGCGGCAAAATTGATAAAGAGACTGGCAAATAATCGTATTGGCGCACTATAATTTTAATGTCCAATCAAATCTTCATGATACTCGCTGTATTACGCCGAAACGCGTAACGAGTTTACGTAGCCCATTTCCCTCGGGCAACATAGCTCTTCAAAATAAAGTCGCAGCGGTGGCTAGCCGTCGGCAACAGTGTGTTCCGTTTCACCTGCGCGAGATTCGAACTTCAGTCCTCTCGTTCCAGAAGCAAACGCGTTACCGCTTGACCAATTGGTCGTTAATTTTACGGTCTTTATTTTAATTATTAAGACATACGTTGAACACAAATTTGATTTGAACAATATACAACAACAATAACAATATACACAAACATACAGCAAATAAAATCAAGAACTTATGCTTTCTTTTTTTCAGCGAGAAATTTTTGAACAGGATATTTGGCTTTCGCTACCGGACTAATAAATGATGATTTCTAAAGCTTTTTGCTAGCAAAGCAAATTTGATCATTATTGACATAAGGAGATTAATCGAGTAACTTTTGCGTGACCTTTTGATATCCTTCTCTGCATTCTTCAATCTCAGTGAGCGTGAAACTTTGTTAGTTTAGCCAGTTCCCACACTGCGCTCCTAAAACTTTCTCTCTTTTTTATCTTAAACCTTGTTAAAGCTAGTTTTGTTGAACATACAGTTAATTAATTGCTAATAACTTTCAAAATACAAGTAATAACACTTTCAAATTTTGGTAAGTGAATGATAACTAAATTTGGGACAAAGTCAAGAAATTTCAAATTGTTGGTGCGATTAATCTCTGAGATATGCAGAAAGAAAGAACCACTGGGTGATAATCGACCCCGCTTAGTCTTTATAGGGTTAATTGTTGTCAGTGCATCATTCATTCATACAGTGACTCTATTTAAATATGTTTTTGCTGCATTTCCCCTTGTAATAATACCATATTTTACTGTACTGTATATAAGGCTGTAATAATAAGCACAAAGCATTTTTTTTGGATGTAATTTCGCAATCTATAAAACACTCCAGAATATTTTGCAATTTGTTGCAATAGATACTTGGAACGTAATGACCAACTAAAAGCATCATCAATGTAAATGCCAAGGTACTTAACTTTTGAAACTCGACTTAGTAGGGATCCACTTAAAGACAAGTTGAATACTTGGTTTAGAGGCTTATGTGGTATTTTGTTTATTAAAAGATAATTTGTTTTTGTGTGATTAATCGACAATTTGTTTTTACAAAACCACCTTTTTAGTATACTTAGTTCTCATTCACTTTGTGCTCAAGGGAAGGCAAACCTTAAGTACGTAACATCAGCAAATAAAGTTTTTTTACCAATGGCATTTCGTTAATGTAAAGTAAAAACAACACTGGCCCTAAGCTAAAACCTTGTGGAACTCCACAAGTAATTTTGTGCAAATTCGAGTTTTTATCACGTATCTTTGGATATTGCTGATGGTTGCTTATGTAGCTTGCAAAAGATTTAATGCAATATCTCTGATACCAAAGTTATTTTTCATTTTATTCTATAAAATTTTGTGGTCAACAGTATCAAAAGCTTTGGATAAATTAAGAAAAATAGAACAGCTATACAAATTTTGTTTAATATTTTGAATCAAATGATCATATATAATGCTAATTGCCACATCCGTAGAATAATTTTTTTTAAACCCAAATTGTTTTTCACTTTGCAAATTATATTTGTTCTTATAATAGATTAGTTTGTTGTAAATTATTTTTTCAAAGATTTTATCTAATTGCGAGAGTAACTAAATTGGACGATAGTTGGTAGCTTTGTGTTTGTTTCCTTTTCTATGTATTGGAATAACTTCTGCAACTTCAAGGCATTTGAGAAACTCTCCTTGCATTAGACATGCATTGCAAAGCTTGCATAAAATAGGCGCAATATCTGTTTTAACTTGTTTAGTAAATTTTGTATCGACGTCATTCTTGTAGCATTTTTGATGTCTAATAATGATATTCATGAAAAAACCTCATCATTAGATCACGGAGTTAAAAACAGGAGTCAAGTCCTGTTTTTAGTTAAAAAACATGGAGTTATGAACATCAAGTCCAATCCCGATCAATACTTGACTCATTGTATTTGTCCTTATTTTTAACTCCTTAATCAAATAGAATTGTATTTTAATTGGGACCCTTCGTTCAAAATTTATGGTCACCGACAACTCGGATTCTGTTTTTCGGGCTGAAGAAAACATGACTTTTTATCTCGCGAGTGCGGCAATTTAAAAGAAAAAATTGCGAACGTTGTATGTGGAGAAATTTGTACGTTTTCTCATGACCAAATGGTAATTTGAACTCCGACTCAGTTTTTGTATGCCCGGCTTCCACGTGATGACGTAAGATTGCATCAGTTTCTGCTTACTCAAGTTTGTTGATTATTACGTCATCGTTTCTGCGAGGTGGAACTTTTGTTCCGAGTTTTTCGTTAACAGGACAGTGGATGGCTAGTTTTGCATATCATATGTGCTGCAGAGCAGGCATGTGATAAATATAATGAAATTGCTTGAGTTTATATAGTTGATCAGGCAAATTTAACTGTTTATTCTATTTGAATAAGCTGATTAAGCTACTGAAATCTAGGCCAATAGCCAAATAAATTTGACATTGAATATGTTGAAACTTAGCTAAAACTGACTTTGAAATTACTGTATTTGGATTATTGTTACTATAGGCTAGCTGGATTTACACTGGATGTCACCGAAGAAGACCAATTGTTTCTTTTTGAGGATGAGTTCCTATTTGATTTTTTGTGATAATTACGTTGATAAATTGTGACAGACCCTTGGATGTGCTGTAGCTTACTATAAATGATATCCCACTATAAATGATATAAAAGATAAAAATAATAGCGTAGCCTATGTCCTTAAGTGAAAACTAAACTGATTGATGCCTGATGACCATAATAGTCGTAATGTTTTGTAACTTCTAGATTAGTAGTCAGCACAGTCTATTGGTTTTTCAGTGATACTCCATTTAGTCTAATCTTGTTTCCTGAACAATAGTGTACCTAACTCACGGTGTTTGTCCCTGGCCAGGCACTGTTTGTTAGGCAATATGATTGTTACATAATTGTTTAGGCTATACTTTAGACTTAATTGCAATTTGATAATAACTGCTTATTGGGACTTTAGCGACGCTTCGCGTCGGAAGTCACTATGTTTTTTTCCGGGAAAAATTACGAATTCGGCAACCAGAGGTGGAAAACGCTTTATGTAACTTTAAAACGACTAAAGGTAGACACTTGAAATTTAGAACTTAAATAGGGCACGTATAGAACATTTTTAGTACAAATTTTGGGGGCAATTGATTCTGTGATACGGGTTTCCGAGCCAAAAACTGAAATGCCAATCGGAGGTTTAAACAGCTCTAGCACGAAAACTAATCGCAAGAGGAGAATAAAAGTTTCGAATTTAGAAGCGTCTGGGCATGCAGTTTCAGTTCCCAAAAATAAATTCTCACGATTCCGACACTTTCTTTT
The DNA here is from genome assembly GCA_963965965.1 of Trididemnum nubilum. Lineage (NCBI taxonomy): Eukaryota > Metazoa > Chordata > Ascidiacea > Aplousobranchia > Didemnidae > Trididemnum > Trididemnum nubilum. The sequence continues at coordinate 4,949,692 of OZ014472.1, forward strand.
CTCTTTCTTTACTTATTGATTTATTTACGAAAATTTTATTATGATGACAAAAACTCCGAAACCACCTGTTGTGTATTTACTACGTCATTGCTTCTTGCACAATTACTGAACGTTTGTTCACCTTATTTGGAAAACAGCTGCATCGCTAAGCAATTTACATCTTGCACGCAGCGCATTTTTGTTGAGAGCTTTTGAGTGCATCAAGCCGGCTGCTTGCTCTTGAGCAGCAGATTGAAAGCGTATAATATTACTGAGCGTTAGAACTGAATTTATATTCACTACAATTTGTTAATAATTCTATTTGATTTAGATGTCTTAATTTATGTTTACTAAAGCCTACAATTAATTAGTCTATTTGTTGTAAACGTTTGCTTAGGTTATGACACCACCAAAGCTAGAAACTTGAAATTTGGTGATACGTATGATAAGTCTATATATGAAGTTGTGCACTTGCAATTTTGGAAGCGCCACGTCGCTGGGTTTGGGGCAGATGCACCCAAAACTTGTGATAGCGAAGTTTATTAAGTGACTTTAGTCGCGTGCTCGCGCGTGCTGCCATGGTAAATAGTTAAGGAGCCAGTACGTGAATTCTAAGACTTGGATTCAATTATCTAGTTGGCCATTACTTTTATCAAACCAAGATTATATTAAATCTAACATATTTAGTTTTTTTCGATTAGGACAAAATCGCTTTTAATATTTTTTGTTTTGACGCTAAATGTGATCAGAGGGTATCAGGTTTTATTCTATTTGAAGACTTCCAAAAATCACTTTCTTAACACCTTAAGCTAATGCGCTAGTTTTTTGTTTGCAATCTTGCAATCAGTAGAAATTTAAAAGACAAAAATAGTTTGACATTGTTTGGGAATAGTCACCTACGCGCGCATGCTGCCGTGGCCGAATGGTTAAAGGCGTCAATGCTTGAAACCTAACAGCTGGGTTCAGTTATCTAGTTGGCCTTCGCTTTTATCCAACCAAGGTTATATTCAATCTAACATCTTTAATTTTTTTTTCGATTAGGACAAAGCCGCTTTTAATATTTTTTGTTTTGACACTAGATATGATCAGAGAATATCAGGTTTCATTCTCTGTGAAAGACTCCCCAAAAATCACTTTCTTAACACCATAAGTTAGCGAGCTAGTTTTTTGTTTGCAATCAGTAGGAATTTAAACGACAAAATTAGTTTGACATAGTTTGGCGGTATCAACCCCCACGAAACCCCAAATGGACCTCCAAAAGTCAATTTTTTTGATGGCTTAATCTAGGGTGCTACTTTTTTTGATATCAGGGGATAATGAAGAGACAAATATCTTGATATAGTTCGGGGTACCTCCCCCCGCAAACCCCCAAATTGACTTCAAAAAATCACTTTTTTGAACGGTTAAGCTAAGGCGCTAGTTTTTTTGGTTTCAGTAACTATTTAATTAAAAAATATTTAAACATATTTTGGTGGTACAAACCACCCGGAACCCCCAAATGGACCACCAAAAATCAATTTTTTGACGGGCTTAAGCTAGATTTGTCGTTTTTTTTGATATCACGAAATATTAAAGACACAAATACTTAAGACATAATTTGAGAGTACCATATCCCCGGAAATCCCTAAATGAACCCCACAAAACTCAATTTTTAAACGGCTTAATCCAAGGCTACAGTTTTTTTGATATCAGGAGATATTTAACGGACAAATATTTTGACATAAGTTGGGGGTACTTCTCCCCGCAAACCCCCAAATGGATCCCCAAGATCTTTTTTTTTTTTAACAAGTACGCTAGGGCACTAGTTTTTTTGCAAATCAGTAAACTTATAATTGAAAAATATTTTGACATACTTTGGGGGTAACAACCACCCGGAACCGCCCAATGAACCACGAAAAATCAGTTTATTTTTACGGCTTAAACTAGGGATCTAGTTTTTTGCTATCCGTAGATATTTGGCAGACAAATCCTTGGACATAATTTGGAGGTATCATCCCCCACCGGAAACCCCCAAATAGACCTCCAAAAATCAGTTTTTCCAACGGTTTAATCTAAGGCTCCAGTTACTATTGATATCAGTAGATGTTTTAAGGAGAAAAAAGTTTGACATACAGTCGTTTATCAACTTTTTGGACATAGCTTGGTGGTACCAACCACCCAGAAACCCCAAACGGACCACCAAAAATCAATTTTTTTTAACAGCTTAAGCTAGGATTCTAGTTGTTTTGATATCAGTAGATACTTAATAGACAAATACTTGCACATAATTTTGGGGGTTGATATCAGTAGATATTTAACGGGCAAATATTTTGACACAGTTTGGGGGTACCATCCACACAGAAATCCCCCAAAAGGAACTCCCAAAAATCACTTTTTGAACAGTTAAGCTAGCGCACTTGTTTTTTTTGATATGAAAATATATTGAATTGAAAAATATTCCGACATGGTTTGGGGATACCAACCACCCAAAACCCCCAAAGGAACCCCCAAAAATCAATTTTTTAACAGCTTAAGCTAGGGTGCTAGTCATTTTTACATCAGTCGATATTTAACTGACAAATACTTGAACATAATTTGGGGTTTCCCCCCCAAAAACCCAAAATAAACCCCCAAAAATTAATTTGTTGAATGACTTAAGCTAATGCCCCAGTTTTTATTGATATCAGGAGATATTTGAGAGACAAAAATTTGGACATAGTTTGGAGATACCACCCCTCCGGAACCTTCCCAAACGGACCCCCAAAATTCAATGTTGAATGACTTGAACTAGAACGCTAGTTTTGTTGAATATCAGTTGATATTTGTAAAACAATTTTTGCATAGCTCAGGGGTACCAAACGCCCCGAACCCCATCAAGTGGACCTATTCAAAAACCACTTTTTGAAAGCTAAATTTAGCAAAAACTCTGAAACCACCAAAGCTAGAAGCCTGAAATTTGGAGATATAAAAAGTCTATATATGAAGTTGTGCACCTGCATTTTTAGAGACGCTACGTCACATGGTTTGGGGCAGAAGCGCCAAAAACTTGTGATAGCGAAGTTTAATACATGATTTTAATAATTGATTTTCGTCATGTATGCAAATGTGCTGCTGTTGCCTAATGGTTAAAGGCGCCAGGATGTGAAGCCATTGTAATTGAATAGACCTGGGATCAATTATCTAGATGGCCATCAGCTTTCTAATTCCAAGATCATATTGAATCCAGCACATTTTTTAATTAAGACAAAATCTCTTATAAAGTTTTTATTTTGACATTAGATATGATCAGAGGGTATCCGATTTCATTCTCTGTAAAGATCCCCCCAAATCAATCTCTTTTAATGGCTTAATTTAGGGTGCTAGTTTTTTGGTATCAATAGGTATTCAGCTGATAAATACGTGGACATAGTTTTGAGGGTGCCATCCCCTTAGAAACCCCAAAAGTCAGATGTTGAACAGCTTAAGCTAAGGCTCTAGTTTTTATTGATATCAGTAGATATTTGAGAGACAAAAATTTTGACATAGTTTGGAGGACCACCCCTCCGAAACCTTCCCAAATGGCCCCCAAAAATTAATTTTTAAATGACTTGATTTAGGGCGCCAGTTTGTTTTTTTTGATATCAGTAGATATTCAAGAGACACTTTTTTTAAATATTCTGGAAGTACCAATCCCCTGAAATCCCCAAAAATCACTTTTGAAGGCTAAATTTAACAATTGATTTCAGTCAACTGGATTCATGTGCTGTGGTGGCATAATGGTTAAAGACGCCAGTGTTTGAAATTGTCATGATTGAACAGAGCTGGGTTCAAATACTTAGTCGGACATCCATTTTATCCAAACCACAAATGATTTAAAATCAACATATTTTTTCATCAGACAAAATCACTTTGTTTGCATTGCATACGAGTGAGTTTTACAAAAATATTAGTAATCTTGAAAGCTGAAAATTTCATCGCCCTATTGTGCATGTGTGCTGCTATGGCCTTGATGTTGAAGGCGCCAGTGAATGAAACCTAGGCGAGTGACTAGACCTGAGCTCAAATATCTAGTGGGCCATCGCTTTTTCTCACACTAATACCGCGTATTTAATTTTGTTTGTTTTTTTTGATTACAACAAAATCACTTTTAATATTTTTATTATTTTTGATATCAGTAGATATTTAAACAATAAATAGTTTGACCTGGTTTGGAGGTACTAACCACTCAGAACCCCCAAATTACTTTTTGGAAGCTTAATTAGACAATTGACTTTAGTCAATTGGGTTCATGTGCAGTGCTGGCATAATGGTTAAAGGTGCTGGTGTTTAAAATTGTCGTGATTGAACAGAGCTGGGTTCAAATGCTTAGTCAGACATCCGTTTTACCCACCCCACAAATGATTTAATATCAACATTTTTCTTTTTCATCAAACAAAATCACTTTGCTTGCAGTGCACAAGATTGAACTTACCAGAAGTATCGATAACCTTCGAGTTATAAAGAGAAGAATGCTGGGAAACAAAACCAACAAAGCTAGAAACTTGAAATCTGAGCACATGATAAGTCTATACATGAAGTTGAGCACTGCATTTTTGGAGTAGCTATGTCACATGGTTTGGGGCAGAAGCGCCAAAAACTTGTGATAACGAAGTTTATTAAGTGATGTTGATAATTGATTTTCTCTATGTATACATATGTGCTGCTGTGGCCTAGTGGTTGAAGGCGCCAGTACATGGAGTCTTTGTAATAGAATAGACCTGAATTGTAATATCCACAGTAGTTAGGAATCACTTTCTCATTCCCAAAACATATTAAATCCAGCAGATTTGTTTTTGATTAGGACAAAATCTTTTTTAGTTCTTTTTATTTCGACATTGGATATGATGAGAGGGGGATCATTTTTTGTCCTAATTTCTGTGATGAAAAACCTAGTTGGCCTTTGCTAACATACCGATTTAAATAATAAGTCAATTAAGATGTTTTTGACGTTTGCAGGGCAGAGTTTTAATGTTTAATCGTTTTGTGTACTTCTGGCCGAAAAGCTACCAGCTCGGAAGCCTGGGGAAGAGCCACCAGAACGGCGACTACTTAAAACAAGCAATGCGAAAAAATTGTCTTCTCATAGGAATCGAACCTGCAGCCTTTGGATTACCGGTCCACTGAGTACCGATTCAAAACGTCAAAAATATCTTAATTAACTTAGTATTAAAATCATACAACAAGCAAGTTGCTGGGTTTAAATTGCCAAAATTAGGCATACGAGGAGACGTCTTCTCTAGCTCAGGTATTAGAGCAGTGGACCGCTAATGCAAAGGCTGCTGGTTCGATTCCTGTGGGAAGACAATTTTTTTGCATTACTTGTTTTAAGTAGTCGCTGTTCTGGTGGCTCTTCCATAGGCTTCCGAGCTGTTAGCCTTTAGGCCAGAAGCACGCAAAATGATTAAATGCCGATTTAAATTGTTGGGTTTTACGCTATAGGTTTTGTGGCGTAATTTTCAGAGTATTTCCGCAAATTATCTGCATAAATTGCATAATGGTAAAGATAAACCTTGCTTTTTCTTTCTTGCAACAAGTTGGTGCCGAATATGCCACGAAAATTAAAAAAACATAAAGAGAAAATTGTAATTTAAGAACAAATTAGATGCAAGAAACAGTTAAAATCATGCATGCAACAAAAACATTTTTATCAATTATGCAGGCTGTAATTGCTCGATTTTCAGTGTACAATAATATACGGCTTTGTATGCGATGCGACATTTACTTTGCTTCCGGCATCAAAATCCGACTTTAAATGTTAATCTCCAGCTTTAGTTTGCCTTCCTTTACGGTTCAATTTCATAACATTTTCAATATAGCATCTGTGAGTTTTATTAACTTTTGCTATGCTGCTACTAAACCATCACTATTCTAAAGCATCAATATCCACCGTAATGATGAATAGATAAATTGTAGACAGCACGCAAAGCATTGAAGCAGTATTTTTCTAATTTTGACCAATGCACAAAGCGGTAACACAAACGCTAATTCATGCTTTCAAAGCTTTTCATCACAGCAGTGTATTTAGAAGGTTTTAAACAAAAATCTTGTTTTTTAAGTATTAATTTTTTTCATGTGCATTGTGCACGCGTGTGATGCCGTGGCCTAGTGGTTAAAGGTGACAACATATGAAACCTTTGTGATTGAATAGATCTGGGTTCAATTATCGAGCGGTTTTCTCATTCCAAGATCATGTTGAATCCAGTAATTTTATTTGACCAGGACAAAATATATGAAGTTGTGCACCTGCATATTTGGAGATGCTCCGTCATGTAGTTTGGGGCAGACGTGCCAAAAACTTGTGATAATGAAGTTTAATGCATGATTTTAATAATTGATTTTCGTCACGTATACACATGTGATGCTGTGGCCTAGTGCTTAAAGGCACCAGCATATGGAACCATTCTGATGGAATAAACCTGGGTTCAATCATTTAGTTGGCCATTGATTTTCTCATTCAAAACTCATATTATATCCAGCACATTTTTTTTTGATTAAGATAAAACTTTGTTTATCATTTTTTTATTTTGACATTAGATATGATCAGAGGGTTTCGGATTTCATTCTCTGCAAAGACCCAAAAAAATCAATTTTTGAACAGCTTCAGCTTGAAGACCCCACAAAAATCAATTTTTTAACGCCTTAAGCTTGGGTGCTAGTTTTTGTGATAACAGTAGATTTTTAACAGACAAATCCTTGGATATAGTTCGGGGGTACCACACCCCCGGACATCTCCACACGAAACCCACAAAAATCAATTTGTTGAACTAAAGCTAAGGCTCCAGTTTTTTTTTTTGATATTAGAAGATATTTATTAAGAGACAAAATCTTTGACATAGTTTGGGGTACCACCCCTTTGAAACCTTACCACAAATGATTTAAATAATTATATTCAACCTTTTTTTTTTTCATTACACAAAATTACTTTGTTTGCATTGCATACGATTAAGTTTTACAAAAATATCGGTAACCTTAAAGTATTAAACGAGAATGATGGTGAAATGGAACTGGCAAAAGTTCCGAATTATTTTACTCCGGAAAAATAAACATCTAGTTGTTGTGCTTGTATTTACCCGTCTCCTGCCTGCTGGCACGTCTACATTTATATTTGGGACTCTGCGAATTTTGGCAGATGAAGATTGATTTTGCTTATAACTAACACACGGTAAAACCTAGAAAGTTAAAATTTAAACGTAACATAAGAATTAATGAAAGCGTTACGTAAGCCAATTTTGGGGATCCTTGGTCTCGTGATTGTGAATTAAGACACAAAAAAAAACGAATGTTTTTGGTTTGAAAAGTTATCATTTTGCTTATAATTTCAAATCGCATAATGTGCAAAGCTGAAAATTGAGCACAATGTGGATGCTTATTAGGGTGTTGCAGTTGCCCCGACCGTTTCGGATTTTTTTCTACCTTCTTCAAAATAGGAGGTTGCCAAAGAAAATCGACAATACAAAGTTTGAGAAAAAAAATTGAGGTTTAGGGGTCGCACAGATACCTTTTTTATTCAGGATTTGGTAGTTGTTTTATTTTGTGCCGCTAGATGGTGCTATCTGAAATCATTGTTACTAATGAGTCATTGCAAAATTGAACATTTACTTTTGGTCTTATACATTCAAAAAAACTTTATTCCAACTTTTAAAACTGTTTACATTTATGTTTTTGTTTGTTTCTTTCAGAATTAATAGTGGTCAAATATGATCACGTTTCTGTGCTGGAAAACTACAAGAGAAACTCTACTTGAGTTAGACCTACAGTATTTGTTTTGGCTGGTTGTGTAAAACAGAGTGAAACATAGCCTACAATATTATTTTCTTAAAGAATGACGGTGCAGACTTTGCTTGAGGCCTAGTTATTGAAATCTATTAAACTGCTGTCCTAGCTTAACTATAGTTACAGTAGCAGCTTACCAAAATCATATTTGTTATGTTTTGCTGTGTGAGATACGAAGTCTAGTGCAATCTATTTAGTACAAGCTCTATAAAACATGAACATTAGTAAATCTATCAGCAATATACTATTACTAGATTAGTAAATTCTCGCAGTTGGCTGCTAGGAACTATTTGTAGACCTGATGACAATATTATCAAAAGCACATGTTTTCCCACCACGAAGCTGGAATTCCTACAATTCGTCAATTAAAAATAATTCAGAAAGTAAAGAAGCTAGTAGATGAAATGAAAAATTTTTACAAATGCAACTTTAACAGAACTAACAGAAGAAAAGCTAACCAAACCATTGAAAACTTCAAGAAAAAATCTCTCTCTCTCTCTCTCTCTTTAATGCCCTCTTTTCCGTGAGGGTTGCGGGAGCAGCAGCTTGAGATTAAGTTGCCACATTTTTCACGATCTTCGTTCACCCCCATCATTTCGCTTGGATGAAGTCCCAAGCAATTCCAACCAAGATCCTCAATGTAATATTGATTCATCTTTATTAGTTCTAGGTTGTTCAACTTTTTCTTTTCCCCATTTGCTTTGGCAAGTAGAGCTTGTTTGGAAGTTTTTCCTGAGGCATTTTGCTTACATGGTCAAACCATCTACGCTGAGATCTTTCAATTTGAAGAAGTAGCGGCTGTAGAGATTTTAAAATCTCAAGAGATCCGCACCTTGTCAATAATATAACTCCTTTGATTTTTTTGAGAAACCTCATTTTGGACGCTAGAACTTGCGGTTGCACCCTTTCAGTCATCACCGAATTTTCACTGCCATACAGAGATACAGTAGGTGAGAAGGGACAAAGATTGTTTCGAAAATTGAGAGCTTTGCTTGTTTTAGACAATTCTCGTCTCAAAGCAACTGAATAATGCAAAGCTCTCTTTATTGCAATTGCTTTGCCAATTTGTATATCCAGTTCTTCGTCATGTTTTTCGTCATTCACGAATGTAACCACAAGATACTTGAACTTGTATACTTGTTGCTGTGTTGCGCCATTCAGTTGCAGCAAGCACTGATTAGTGGTTGCATTTGTCGATCTTTACACATGAAGCATATCAGTTTTGACCGTGCTTATTTTTATTACTGCAGTGTCATAAGCAGCTGAAAACCTATTTAATGTGCTCTAAAGGCCAGATTCTGTAGAAGCAGAATCAAATCATCAGCACAAAGCAGACAACTGATTTTTCGATTTCTTATTGTGGCAAACTCATCGACTTGGTTGCGTTTGTCGATCCAATGCATGTAAATAATGAGGAAGAGAAGAAACGAATCGCACCCTTGCCGGAGTTTAATGCCTGTATAGAAAGCTTTGATTGCTTGCCATTTACTCAACCGCGAAACTCTAGTCTGCACCGTACACTGACTTAATGGCATGAAACAACTGACCATTAACGCCATTCTTCTGCAGAACCCTCCAAAGTTAGAAAGGCCCTCATATTACACCTTTCTAAGATCAACAAAGCATGCAAAAAATTTTTGCCCTATTTCCGAGATTTCTCAAACATTGAATAAAAATTGAACACAACATTGTAATCTTGGTCATCAACCCAACGCCTTAACATGACTGAAAAATGAAGAAGAAAAAACATTTTTGCATAGCATGATGTCTGACTGAAAAACCAGAATCGAAAATAAGGGAAAAACTTTGGCTGTCAAAGAAAATAAACCGAAATTATGACAGCTTATCTATAAGATGCTTTTTGTTAACACAGCTGTCCAGAATTAAAAAAAAAAAAAAGACTGGCATTGGGTAAATAAAAATAATAAGCGCTTTTCAGTTTTAAGTTAGAGCCAGATATGAAATTAATTATTAAATTCGAAAAATATGCAATAATTTGGTATTGACTATGCTTGTGGCAGAAGTTCTATGATGCAACTTTTGATAACTTTGATTTAAGAAGTTTTCTTGTTGGCTTTGTACAAAACAACCACTCCAAAAACACTAGAAATGATCAAAAGTAATCGCAGGCTCGACTTATAGCCCAAACATATTCCAAATAAAAAAAACATTTTTTTTCGAAATTGCCAAATTTTGATGTCACTGTGCGACCCCTAAACATCGACAAATTTTTACGAAACTTGACCAAAAGGGTTTTTGTGCGAAGCCTCCAACTTGAGCTAAGGTAGAAGTTGCCACGATAAAATTTTCAAATTTATGGGGCGGCTGCAACACCCTGGTGCTTATGAATGCTTTACGCCAACCGAGTTGGGGTACGCCTAGTCACGTGACCAAAATTTTACAGGCCAAAAATCGGCAAAAAATTGACGAGTGTGAACCGATATATCTCAGTAATTATTGATAATGATGAAAAATGGTTTGAGGTTTTTGAGCACACTATCAACCACCTTTCTTTTGATTATGTTGGTTTATCTCAACTTGAAAACTATTTTTCTTCTTTGGCATGTTTTTCTTACTTTTTTTTCTTTTTCTTCTGCCGCTATCTGCTTTTAAATCGCTTAACGCACTGTATTCAAAGTTTAGCGATTGAAGATATCAGGGAGGACTAGTGTGCGACTGAATTCGGGAGTGCCAGGTCGAGGAATCCCCTTCAATCGGGTCCTCCAAAATTTTGAACTTTTAAACCTTCAGAGCTAAATGAATCAAACTTTTGGAATGGGTAGATATTAAGAATAAAATAAACGTAACAAAAATTGGAGGTGCCATGATGGGGGTTTTCCCCCAAACAGGCCCTTCAATCTTCAAACTTTTTAACCACTCACGCTAGACACATGAAATTTTTAGGATAAGAAAAAGATGGCAAAAAGATAAAATTTGACAAAATTTTCAGGTACCAAAATAAAGTGATCCCCCTCAAACAAGGATGCCAAAAAATTCAAACTTTAACCACTTACGTTGAACTGATGACATTTTCAGAATAGGCAAATATGAAGAAAAGATAAAATTTAACAAAATTTGGTGGTACCAAAATGAAGAGATCCTCCTCAAACAGAGTCACTAAATTTTGAACTTTTAAAACGTTAGAGCTGGACGGATCAAATTTTCGAAATGGGTAGAAATCAATACCCTTAATCTAACAAAAAATTGGGGTTCTAAAATGAGGGGTTTCCCCCAAATGGGGCCCTCCAAAATTCATACTTATTTACCTTTTAAGCTGGACACATAAAATTTTTAAGGTAAGTAAATACGAAAAAAAGATTAAATTTGAAATAATTTAGGGGTACCAAAATGGGGGGCCCCGTTAACGGGGCCACCTAAATTTAAACTTTTTAAGCACATATGCTATACACATAAAATTTTCAGGGTTGGCAAATATAGAAAAAAGATAAAATATGACAAAGTTTCGGGTTACCAAAATAGGAGCGTCCCCCTTAAATGTGACCATCAAACTTCAAACTTTTCAACCACACACGCTAGACACATGAAATTTTCAGGTTAGGAAAATATGACAAAAAGATAGAATTTGACTAAATTTGGGAGTACCAAAGCGAAACGATTCCCCGTGAACAATGATGCTTAAATTCAAACTTTCACTACTTACGCAGGAATGATGAAATTTTCAGAATAGGCGAATATGAAGAAAAGATAATATTTGACAAAATTTGGGGTTAACAAAATGGAGTGTACTCTCAAACAAGGACGCCAAAATTCAAATTTTTTAATTGTGTAAGCTTGACATATTACAATTTCAGGATACCACCATGCTGTATAACTTGATGAGTAAAGTAAAGCTTACGGAAATAAAGTAATCCTCATCCTCCTCAAAGCCTGTTTCAGCATCATCGATTTCCTCCTTGAGCAGCTGAACAACAAACAAAAAAAAAGTCAGTCTACGGGCAAAAACTACATTTGTTCCTAAGGAATAACACCTGATAACACCTCCGAACAGCAATAATGACGAAATAAATAAAAAATCAATGCAAGAGTACTTTATTGTAAAAACTAAACAGACATGCTGCGTATGAATTTTTGTTTGTGTTGAAAGTCCACTCCTTTTATTAGAACAATATGAGAACGTGAGGCTCATTTTTGGTTAAAAGTTTATAGCAAATTAAGAACAATGGCAGTCTCAGCATGAAACAAATAGTTAATCAATCAATTAAGTTTATTTGTTTATGCAACACAGCCACTGTTAATACAAAGTACCAGGCATAAGTTGTAATACTACAGTTTAAGGCAACCATGTAGTATAAACTAGGCAGCGAAAGACCATATCATGGTCATTTAAGTCAAGCGGCTCATTAACTAAAACTTTGATTTGTCACTAATGACTAAAAACGAAAGAAAAGGAAAACACAAAACTAACAAAATACAAACAAACACAAGCTTTTACAGAGATTGCAAAAAATTAGTGTTTACTAATTATTTGCTTTTTGAGTTGTTTGCTGAAAGAATACTTGGCCAAAAGTTTCAAATTTGGCGAAATGTTATTTCATATTTTCGCTCCAGTATGTGAACATGTAGTTTGCCCATAGCGTGTATTCATTCTTGGGATGAAAAAATTATTTTTAGTTACAGATTTAGTATGACAACTATGATAGTTACTAACAGAAGAAAAAAAGTAATTACAAAATTTTCTGAAAGAGTTCGATGACAAAAAGAGTACATAAATTTGCCCATTTCAAGTTTAAATATATCTTTTATTTGCAAGATATTCAATGATTTGTAAAAATTATTCAGTTTTACATGATCTTTTAGGCACTTGAAGTTAGTAATTCTGATGATTCTATTTGGCATAACTTGAAGTTTTCGTATCAAGGTGCTATTTGCATTACCGCATGGTAATATCCCATATTTCAGGTGTGAGTATGCAACGCTATAGTAAAAATTTACTAAGGTCTGTTTACTTAGGTAATGTCGTATTTTACACAAAATTCTTTGCTGCGTTAGCAAGTTTTTTGATAACATCGCCAAAGTGTAGGCTCCACTTAAGTTCATCATCAAAGGTTATTCCTAGATATTTAGCACTACTTTTTTCACGGATTATATGCTCACCAATTTTGACTTTAATCTATTTGCACAATAACAAAATTAAAACTTGTTACCCAGCAGAAACGAATTTTCGTCATTTTGTTCGCTGATAAAATTTATAAAAATTTGATAACAATCCTAACCTAACATTACTAGTTGGTTCTTTAAAGAGATGCTGCTCGAAATCGGTTTTATTGAAGAAATGAGAATTACTTGAGGAAAAAAGAGGTGCCACAAACCTTTTTCTACAATCTCCTTAGTCACGAAAATATGATTTATACGTTTGACTCCGTACCATTTGCAACCTTGTATTTCGCAATTTTATGACGTCAAAAAAGGCTGATTTTGCAACATTTCTCGTAGACTTTAGGGTATTGCCTGCTTCAGCTGCTCTAAAACAACCCTAGCCTGGCCGGCCAGTCCTATTCTTGCCAACTCTTTTTCACAAATAAGTCATTGTACAAAAAGCAATAAAATAACAGAATACGGCTAACCTCAGATCGCGAATCAGAAACTAAGCCTAATCTAATACTCATACCATACCACCTGGCATAACAGTGAGCAGTCAAACTAAATTTGAAAACTTGGCTACTGCTACTGGTTCTAGTAGACCTAGGCCCCTCGGCTGCCCGACTGCCAGTAGTAATCTACTATAGATCTTTTGTGATGTTACAAAATTGTTGTTGTTGTTGTGGCGCATATTTATCCTCCTGTCACCGGACAGCGTAAGACGCTAACTTGTTGGACGATCCGCACACTTTTCATTACCAGGACTACTTTGTGATTGGAGGAATCCGCACCTGCTTAGGAGTTCCCGATGATCCAATGTTCCTGTGGATTTCTTCGAATTCTTGCCCACCAAATTTGCTGCTTGTTCGAAGCCACCAAGCAGAGATAATCATCGTAAAGCGTCTTATCCAAGGACGCAACAGCGTGACTAGGGTGCGGGTTGAACCCAGATCATTCGATCAGGGTCGTCGTAAAAACGACGCCTTTACCTATTCGGCCACGCTGTGAAATGCAGGGTTGCCAATGATACGGTGCAAAACGGATTAAATCGTATTTTCGCGAATAAGGAAAAATGTGGAAAAAGGTTTAAGACACCTCATTATTACCTCGAGTTGTTCTCATTTCTTTAATAAAGCCGATTTTGAACAATATCTCTCTAAGAAAAAATGTGACTGCTAATCACAGAAATTACACACAAAAATTGATAAGAATCTTCAGCAAGTGACAGACCGCTGAAAATTTTTCAGTGTTGTTATAACTGTTTTGTCCGACGTAATTTTCAGGGTCTATAAAAGAATTATCTAATCTTGACAAAATCAATAAATTATTGGAATAGCACACACATAATGAATCAAATTTGTAGCGTGGCACTCATTGCTGCCTCAAAAATTATCCTATCATTTATTAGCATCACACCATCCAAATTCGCCTATTCACGTTTCTCTTTTGGCTGTGACTCATAAGCCCGGTCTACACTGTTCGTAGGATCGCGAGCGTACGAGCAGATCCTTAGTCTTTTTTTTACCAACTAGCAGCTTGTGCGCTGGTAAGATGGTACGACGGGCGTACCGAATTTCTGTTTAAAATAAACTAAAAATAAGCTCGTACGCTCACGATTACGCGCATATGCAGTGTAAACCAGACCTTATAACATGACAATGTAATCAATGGCGGCTGATATAAATATATATAAGGTTGGAGCTGGCAAGCTATTCTTTAGATTTAGAGATGTAAAACTCAACCAAAAATGCTTGTAAAGAATTTAAAATTAAGCTTGTTTTATCAATGAAAATGCGTTCAAGAACGCTGGTATTTCATTTCCTTGAGCGAGAGATAACAGCTAAAACGCTAAACTGCCAGCAGCCCAGAGGTGAATTGAACATCAAATGAAATCTTTCATTATACTCCCGTATTACGCTGAAGCGTGCAACGAGTTTGCGGGGCCCATCTCCGCGTCACTAAGCCCGGGCAACACAGCTTCTTGCAAAGAAATGTCAATCAATCAATCATTGTCATTTTGTCACAAAGAATAGCAACAATATGTTACTGAGTGTAGACTAGGACCGCTGCGAAGTGACCTTCCGGTTTTTGAGTCAAGCAGTCACCTAACTTTTGTTTGGTCAATAGTAATGGCCTAATAACTCTAGGCTCATGTTTTTAAGTTCAAATTTATATTCAATTTAATAAAATTGATTTTTTACAACAATTTTATATCAAGTTTAGTACTGCCTAGTGAAAAGTTGAAAAAAAAAGAAATTCTTATTCTTTTTACAGAAATCATGTCACTTGTGAGATTTAAACAATTTTTATGTATTTTTTTGAAAGTTGAAAAATTACCGTTGTTATTTTTAATTTCGTTAGGTGTATATCGTTCCATACTTTAGCCCTTTTGTATTTGATGAATCTTTTTATTCTGTTTTTCGGAATATAAACTTGATTTTTATTTTGTGAAGCTCTCGTACTGCTTTTGTTAATTGCCAGGAGACTATCAAAATAGTTATAGAATTGTACCGGAAGTTGTTTCTGGATGAATTTGTACTTAAATTTAGCCGTTTCTTGATTGAATAAATTATTATTTACTCTAAGGAAATGATAATGTTTATATAAAGATTACGCATTCTGAAACCGTGATGCTTCAGATATTGATTTAATTGCCCTATTTTGAAGAGATTTTGTGGAGTTGGGTATGAAGGGAATGTAGCTCCCCAGTCCCCTCACTATAATGCCATATGTGAGGTGAGAATGAATGAACGCGAAGTAAATATGTTTGAGCATCCGTAAGGGAATTAAGTGCCTTATCTTCATAATGCCAACGGCACGAGAAACAGTAGTTCTCAGTTGATTGATATGATTACTAAAAAGAAGTTGATTTTCTACATTTATACCCAAGTATGTTATGTTTTTTCAACTTTTAAAGTAGACGAATCTAGTGTGATGAGTGCATCAGGTGATGGTTTGTTTAAGTATGGCGAAACAATAAGTAAGTGGAAGTTGATCGGATTTATTGTTAATTGATTAGTTTTGGCCCATCTGGAAACATTGGCTAAATCTTGGTTTATGATTTTTTCTAATCGGGCAAATTATGGGTTGCTGAGAAATAGACATGTGTCATCCACAAATAATCTAGGGAGGCTATTAGTGGCATTAGGTAGATCCTTAATCGATAGTACTGTAGAAAAAGAGGCGGCCCAAGTGTAGAGCCTTGAAGCACTCCTATCTTAATATGCTGTAGTGAGGAGTTAATATCATCTAAACTAACATATTGCTGTCGACTTGAAAGATAGGAACCAATTAGCTTATGTGCTTTTCCTCTAAATCCGTAGTAATCGAGCTTAATTAACAGCCTTTCGTGACAGACCGGATCGAAAGTTTTAGTTAAATCAAAAGCTACCAGCCCAGTGAAATTTTTTGAGGCAATGTTATGGTAGGCAGTTGTTATAAAGTTTAAAATTGCGTGTTGTGGTGAATGCTACGGACAACAGCCGTTTTGGGTTGAGAGTAAGATCGAGTTTTTGTCTAGAAATTTGAAAAAACGATTAAAAATTAATTTTTCATTTTATTTTTGAGGATGGGAATAACAAGGTTATATGGCGATAGTTATTGAAAAATTTTTTTGTCTCCAGACTTGTAAATATGAATTACTTTAGCAATTTTAAGAATACTTGGAAGCAGAGGCGAGCTGTTGGCAACACTGTGCTTGATTTGACCAGCCCGAGATACAAACCTCAGACTCCCGCTCAAAGAGATCAACGTGTTACCGCTCGACCAACTAGTCGGTTGATTTGAACATACAGTGCTAAAAATTAAAACATTGCTCTACAACGAATTGATAACCGCAACATATTGAAGAGCCAAAGAATTTCAAATTGTGCGGTTGTGGCGTGGTTTTTATTGTGCGGTTGTGGCGTGGTTTGTACTCTGATAAAATTCAAAGGCAAAATGATTTTTTTCTTTTTTTTTCTCACTTCGGCAATATATTACTCACTCTGTGAGACAAAACAGACGGTGATTGCTGTTTATTGGTTAAGCATGTTTGAGGTTATAGCTAACCTAGCTGAATCATGTAATGGTATAGAAAATGAATATTTATTGCATAAGTTGAATATTTATGAATACTTATTGCAAAAGTTGACAAAAGTTTTATATGTGGCAGTGAAATTTATTTTTTGGCTTCGTGATTCTGCTTTGCATATGCATCTGCTACCGTGCTTGAAAAGACTTCACTTTTTTACCAGTTAAAATTCGTATTCAATTCAAAATCACTTTGTTCTCGCACAAATGCCCGCATATTTATGTTCGTACTCTCTGATACGCGCCTATCGTTCTGTTTCGGCTAGATAGTGATATAATGTAGCTTACGTGTTAATAACGATCATTAACTTCTTCAACCTTCAACTAAACTTAGCTCAGTGGCGTCGCTAAGAGGGGGAAGGGGCAGCCCGCCCCGCCGGGTGTCACCATTTTGGGGTGACACCATTTTATGATACCAATCGAACAAAAAAGAAAACAACATTATGTTTAATATCATTGGAAATGTTTAGCACACTGGAATGGACTAAAAAATAATTTGAAGCTTCTTTTAAACATTTATTTGGAAGGGGGCGCTAATTTACAAAAAGTATAAATCATTAAAAACTTCGAAAAATTGCCAGCACTAAGCAATCAAATTTGATCGCTTGCCAAAACATGCTGAATATAGATTTCGTAAAAAAAACTGTTGGCTATTCAGTATAAGTTAATTATCAATCACTTCAACTCAAATATCGTTCCATTCACCCTCCCCCCCCCACTATTTTTCTGTATTAAGTGAAGACGAAATGGGTTTCTCCTTGTGAGTTTCATTGAACTATAAGATTTTATGATTTACTGTACCAGCTTGTAAATAAGAGAACTTTTTGCCAAACAAAATTGCGAGAACAAAATTTTGCCATTAGCCACCTCGCACATAGTTATCGCCCGTTTATGCAACCAGTTTTATCATGCTTTGCACTGCTAATTTCTATGCCACATTTCAAAAGCATTAATTTTATCAAAATAGGCCTAGAATTAGGTTATTTTTGCCAAAAAAATACAAAATTTTTGAGCGCTGGGGTTCCGCCCCCAGACCTCCAAAACAGCCCGCCATTGTAGATTTCTGGCACACGCCTGAATCAAATCATGTTTTTGCTCCACTAATTTCGACTGTATGCCACTAAAGTTCTCACTGATGCCACGTTTTAAAAGCATTAGTTTTCATCAAATTAGACATAAAAAAGTTATTTTGCAAAAAAACATTTTTTGAGTGCTGGGGGCTCCCAGCCCCTTTCCCCACTGCAGATTTCTGGTTACGCGCCTGACACTAGACGTGTGCTGCTCATATCGTTCAAGTTTTGGAATCTTATAACGAGAAGTTATTGAGCTAGCCAAATAACAACCGCTATCTACAGTCATGAAGTAGTACTGCTATAACCGTTTGGAGCCTATTATACAATGTGAAGGGTGACAGCTCAAAATTCCGCCCGAGGTGTCACCATTCTTAGCGACGCTACTGACTTAGCTTACTTTGCTAGTTCCCAAACCGTGTTTTCGAATGCATCACCTAAGGTTTGGAATGTTTTGCCATTATCTCTGCGTGAAATTGAAACTCTTTCCCTTTTCAAGAAACACTTAAAAGCAAATTAGTTTAATTTAGCCTTCAAGGATATTATTACTATTTGATGCCAATATTTGGAAACCAATTACCGTAAACTCTTAATACCTTTGCTGCGTACAGAGTTTATTTCTGTTAAGCTGTTTTCGATTAATGTTGCTATACGGCTCCTTAGTCAGATACATTGATACCTGTTGGTGTTATCTCAAGGGGGATATATCAAACGCAGTGTTGCAAAAGGCTCGCCACCGCTGCGACATTTCTTCGAAAGGAGCTGTGTTGCCCGCAGGCGCAAATGATTCGAAGATGGAGCCCCGCAAACTCGTTTCGCGCTTCCGCGTAATGCAGCGAGTATGATGAAAGATTTGATTTGATGTTTAAATTGCTCAATTTTTCCGGCATTGAGCAATTGGATCCCTAAATGCTGTTTTTTTAACGACTTAAGCTAGATAGCTAAATGTTTTTAATGATAATAAATATTTAAGAGATAAACATTTGGGGAGGGGGGCTTGTTGTGGAACTTTCAAAATATGCCCTTCACCAATTGATTGTTAAACGGTTTAAGCTGGTATAGGATGCTTTTTTTTAGCATTATCAGTCACGATGTAGTCGATGAAATGTATGTTTTGACACTGTGCAAAATTCCAAACCCTACCAGGTAGCCCAGAAAAAATATCTTTAATTGCTCTCTCAGAGGAAAACCAAAAAAGTTTTTTTGAGAATCTCATTATTCAATATGCGTCGGTCGTTGAATGGGCTTGCTACTCAGTAAGTTCCCATCTAGTTCAAAAAAAAATGAATTCGATGATGTTTAGAGCAGGGTTGGAAATATTGATTTGTAATCGATAACACTGGCCAACACAATTTTTGGTGCCAAGAAGTTAAGAACGGTTTTAGGCTAATTTGGGGGTGCTGATTCCAAAAATGATCTTGTTTTTCCTCTAACAGGTCAATTTTTTGAGATATCCAACATTTTTGGTTTCTATGTGATAGGCTGTTTAGCAGTGTCTTCAGTAGGATGCTGTTTCATGTCTTCGTCTTGCAATTTACTTGATTTGTGTTTCAGAAGTGTTTTTATTGCCGCTTTAGCAGGCAGGAAGTATAAGCACCTATTGTTTACACACTCCGTTTTACTCTTTTGTGTCTCTCATCACTAGTCTTAAAGCTGCCGTTCTGTCTCACTAGACTAATGCAGCCGAAGAGCTTCGCACTGATAAACAGTCACGTTTACTGCTTAGTGCATAGGTTGGAAACTAAGCATAAGTAAAAAAGCAATATCCACTTGCAGTAACTATCAGTAGTGATGATATGGAAGTGCATGTCAGGTTATAAGAGAAGATATAGATAGTCAAGTTTGATATACAGATATAGTTAGATATTGTACCACTGTATATTCATTAGTTAGATACACTATACTAGGCTGTAGTATACTGCTATATCATAGCGTTACCGGTATATGAAACTAATATTAGTTTACATTGTTATGCAGATATATTACTTCTAAAGCAGTAAGTTATGGCTACTTCATCTAGAAGAAGTTAAGCAAATGACCCTAATGTTTTTTGTTATATATGTGGCGAATAAACATTGGAGTACAACCCAAAGCTAATCACCGATTTTGTGAAACAAGCTCATTTAGCTTATTTCAAAGTGAAACTTGGTGATCAAGACAAATTGTGGGCTCCCCATATTGTTTGCAAAACCTGCATCGAGCATTTACGGCAATGGACAAAGAAACAAAGGAAAGGTTTGAGGTTTGCAATTCCGATGGTGTGGCGAGAGCCAAAAGATCATTACAGTGACTGCTACTTTTGTGGAATAAAGACCAAAGGCATCAATAGGACCTCAGTAACATATCCAAGTTTGGATTCGGCAATCAGGCCTGTTCCACACAGTGAAGAACTTCCTATTCCTGTTTTTGAAGGTTTGCCTCAACTTGAATCTGCTTTATCCAGTGAAGATGATCTTTCCTCTACTGAAAGTGAAACTACTATTGCAGACAACGACTTTCCACCTTCTCTGTTACCTCCACAACTATTTTCACAAAATGAACTAAATGATTTGGCAAGAGACCTGAACTTGTCCAAAGAGTCTTCTGAACTGTTGGTATCAAGACTAAAAGAAAACAATCTTCTACAACCAGGAACATTTATAACTTACTATCGAAATCGTCAAGCTGAATTTCTACCTTATTTTACACAAGAAAAGATATAGTATTTTGCAATAATCTTGAGGGCGTTCTGAAGAAGCTTAGTGTCACCCAATATGATCCCATTGATTGGCGACTTTTTATTGAGAGCTGCAAACGAGTTTAAAATGTGTTCTCTTGCAGAATGGAAATGATTTTGGATCTATTCCCCTTGGACATTCTACAACACTCAAAGAAAAATACAGCGATATTAACTTTGTTTTAGAAAAAATTGGCTGTTACAAGCACAACTGGATCATATGTGTGGATCTGAAAATGGTTGGATTTTTATTGGGATTACAAGGAGGATATAGCAAGTTTCCATGCTTTATTTGCTTGTAGGATAGCCGAGCTAGAGAACAGCATTGGAGACAAAAATAATGGCCAGTGAGAGAACAAATGGTACCAGGTGAGAAGAACATACAAGCTCAACCGCTAGTGGAAAGATCCAAAATAGTTTTTCCTCCATTACATATCAAGGTGGGAATCATGAAACAATTCGTCAAAGCACTGAACAAGGAAGGTGCATGTTTCAAATATATATGCGTCAAATTTCCAGGTCTAACAATAGAAAAATTAAAATCTGGTATTTTTAACGGACCCCAAATAAGAAAATTAATAAATGATCATGAGTTTCCCTCATACATGAGCAAAGAAGAATTTTATGCCTAGGATGCATTTGTGAAAGTAGTTGAAAACTTTTTTGGAAACAAAAAAGCATCCAACTACAAAGAGCTTGTAGCTAACTTACTGAGCTCTTTTGAAGATATCGGTGCTAAAATGAGCATCAAGGTTCATTTCTTGCGCAGTCATCTTGATCGCTTTCCTGAAAATTTGGGTGCACTTAGTGACGAACAAGGAGAAAGATTCCATCAAGACATTAAGGAAATAGAAGAGTGGTATCAAGGGAGATGGGATGCCGTCATGCTAGCCGATTACTGCTTGTCTATCAAACGTGATTCTGTTGCCACTTATAGCCGCAAATCATTAAAACGCAAATTTATGGTTGGCACCTCATAAATATGGCAGCCTACTTTTCATCATTCTGTTGTTTTAGTGTTTTGGCAGCTATTAAAGAAAGTGGTATGTGCAACATGTTTTTGATGTTACACTATCTTATGCTTTGTAAAAAAACTTTTACAGATATTCAAATGATCATCTTTGAGTACAGAAATGCTTATTAATTGGTGTACCATAGCGAAAAAACTAGACCTGATGGAGAAAAAATAACTGCATTTTTGAAATTAGCGACCCCAAATTAGCCAAGATCAGTCAAAAAATCATTGGCGCCATTCAAAAAAATTTTTTTTGTTGGCCAGTGTAATCGATGCTACATTTTTTGTTTTTCTGTTATCAATTATCGCAGACTCATTGCTTTTAATTTTTTCTGTCGATTATCGCCTTTTCTTTTCTACGCTTTTTCCTCAAATGATATCGATTGGTAGAATCTTCATACTTTACCTTTGTTCTTGCTAAGTCTGTCTAATCTTACATCGTTTATTTCTCTTATGCAATAGTGCTCTGTATAACTATCTTAAAAGTGTACTTTTTTACACCCTTTATTGCACGATAATTAACAGTTTTTCCTCTCACAAGTTTCATTTAATGATCTATTCAGCAAAAATTTTAGTGCATACAAATGAAAAATAGAATAAAAAATTTTGTTGATATTTCGCATCGAACACTAATCTATAGTCTTTGCTTTTTGTTTTTGATATCGACTATCGACAATTCTTTGCTTTTTGTGTGGATTTTCGATATCGATTCTTCTTTGCTTTTAAACAACATCGACTTCCAACCCTGGTTTAGAGCATTTTACAATTTTGTCCCACCAAACAGCTTATCTGATTATTAGAAACATACAATAACTTTTTGAAATTTTGTTTCGAATTGACAGCCGTGGCAAAATTTGTTAGGGAAAAAGCCTATCTGAAAGTGAATTTACAGAGTATCCGTTTTTTTTTTAAAAGTGAATTTACAGAGTATCCGTTTTTCTACTTTTGTCCGTTTTTGAAGGAGTTTTCTTTTCCATAAAAATGTATACTCTTTTTCGTCCGCATTTTTATATGTCCACATCAGCACAAACAAGATTGTCACATACTGAACAAAAGTTTTCTGAAAAAAGTGTTTGTAAAGGGGTACAGCCCTATTTTCAAATATCGTTCTCATCGTTCACGCACAAAATTTTTTAACAAAAATTTTATCACCATGTGTGTAACAGTCTACTTAATGCGAATACGGACTTATAACTGCGGACGAAAAAGTGCATACTTTTTCATGGAGAAGGAAAAACAGACAAAAGCGGACGAAAATCGGATGCTGTATAAATTCACCTTAAAAGAAAAAGTAGGGAACGAAAGGTCGTAGAAAGCTCAAACTTGGTGAAATCAAATTATTCCTAAAGTGAAATTGGCAAAACTAATTTAATAGTTCACAGAGACATCACGTCTTACAATTCTACTTTGTTTGTCAACACTTTAATGCTGTCTCCATGTCTGAATGGGTAATCATTTCAACCCCTAGTGACGCAGGTAAGGAAGAGCCCCCGTCGCGGGAGCATTTCAGTGTTTCAAAGTCAACTGACTTCATCATCAGTGTGAAGAAGAGTCGACAAAATGCAAGAAATTTTGATCACTGAACTAGGCTAACTCAACTGGTAAATTTGAATCACCAAGCTATCAGTATATTCATAGGGCCCACCCCCCCCCCCCCACCCCCAATTGAAATACCTCCAATCATAAAAAAATTATGACAACATATCCAAGCGATGATTAGTTGCAGTTTTTTTTTTCAGTAATTACGCACATAATAGTGATTAACAATAATATTAAATGACCACGCGGGAGCCCCGGGGTTCCTACCTAACAACCGGGGGGCCCCGGGGATCCTAACTAATAACCAGGGGCCCTTTAACGAGAACCAGGTGGCCCTAGCGCCCCTAACTAACAACCAGGAGGCCCCGGGCCCCTAACTAATAACCTCGGGGGCCCCGGGGCCCCTAACCAACAAACAAGGGGGCTCGGGGCCTCTAACTGACAAACAAGAGGCCCTGGGGACCCTAACCAACAACCAGGGCCCCTAACTGACAACAGGGGGACCCACAACGCCTAAGCGATGACTAGGGGACCCCGGGGCCCCTAACTGACGACCAAGGGCTACGGGCCAGTGGTCCCTTAATTCAAATTTTTAGCAAGTTATATGCAAAATCTGTGAGAAATCTCAAGAGTTTTGTCCAAGAAGTTGCAACCCCAGGCCCTCGTGAAACGTTATTATGAACTTTAATGCTGTAACACAGGCGGTAATGCAAATCCCCCAATTGAAATACTACCAATGATAAATATAATGAGAGCATAGCCAGTATGTTGTCCTTGTCCGGAATTGCAGTTTCTTTAATTTAGGATTTACGCGTGCAAAGGTAATTAATAATAATGACGACCACGTGTCCACTAGGATAATGACTACAGAAAAAAAAATTAGCCTGCTATGGGATTAGATGAGTTTTTTATTATGTATGAAGAATTTCAAAACAATTTTTGAAAATTTTACAAAAAGTTCCCCCACCAACCCAATTTTCTGACCCCACTTGCCCAAAATTTTGGGTTTTTTGGTTTGTGGTGCACAACAGCGACAATTTGCAAGCTTAAGCACCCTTTAGGTGTTTGGGCCTTATAACTACACACAGTTTGAAAAAAATTTGAACGGAATTGAGCAATAGGTTCAAAAGTTATGAGCAACAAAGTGCTAAACTTGTGAAATGCTGCCTCTAGCGGCAGAAATGCAAAAAGTACTACAATTGGCTTATTATAGTGTGAAATTGATGTCAAATTCTATTTTTCATGGTATAATTTGTTTAAAGCAAGTATTTCATGGATTGTTGGTACTATAGAGGAAAACATCACTGTTCTAATAATCAGATGTTGAAAAATAAACTTGAAATATTTTTAAAATTTAAATTAAACGTAATCATACATGCTAAACAATAGCAATTGGTGTTGATGGCGGATTGCTTTAAAGAGACGACCGCTTGGGTTCAGACACGTGGCTAGCGACAAACCTCAGGGTTCATTATTAAAGGGGGTTGCAACATATAACTGGTATTCGTAGCTTTATTTTACATGCGAAGTTATGAAAAAGAATAAAAATTCTGCAAATTTTTGTTAAAACTTTATTTTTTTAAGAGTTTTTTCTTACTCCACAGAGGCTCCCATAGACATGGGCCCCCAGGTGCAACAAATTTCTGCAAAAAAGCAAACGACAAAAATGGGAAAAGTCTTCACCTAAAAACAAAAATGATACGAGTTTTTGGTGAAGACGTTCTTTGGTTTGGTTTTCACCATTATCTGGCAGAAAAAAAAGCATAAAATTTACGGTAAAAAAGTTTTGTTTTCTCAACCAAATTTAATAGAAAAATGCCGCAAATACATGGTGAAGCTTGCTCCCTTTGACTAAAACCACTAGTTGCGCCATTGCCAAGGCGGCTAAAGCATTTCCAGGAAGGGTCTTGGCCCAGCCGGCTCCCCTTTGGCTACGGCCTTGAGTAGAATATATCTGAAGCTGCATTCACACGGGCAACTTTTAGCTGCGAGAATCGGCATTTTGCCTTTTTTCTTTCTCAAATCGATAAAGAAAGAAGCAAGAGCAATTGAGGAAGAATTAAAAGGCAAACTGCCGATTCTAACAGCTGAAAGCAGTAGCGTAGCCATATGGGGCGGGGGATTTGGCCTACTTATTGGCCTGCAAAGTATGCAAAATACACTGTTTTTATTACTTTTTGAGACCAATTTTTGCACTAAAAGCAAAAATATCCTCCCCATTGGCATTATCAATGAGAATGTGACTACTTTGACTCTAGACTTGAAGAGAATTCGGTCGCAAAACTCGATCCCAACCTGGACGAAGACCTTTTTTTGGTCTTCTCCTAACTTTGGGCAAAAAACTGGACCAAATCCAAGTGAAGGCTTTCTTCACCTAATTTCGGGCAAAAAACGTTCCAATTCCAAATATAAACTGTTTAAGTTTGGTTTCACACCTCTGAAAACCCCCTCCCATTGCAAATTCCTGGCTAGGCACCTTGCTAAATGTCGCCCGTGTAAATGCAGCTTGAGAGTAATCCCTTCGTCATCCCAAGCTAAAAGAATTATCATGATTGTTAACATCATTCAAAAGGAAGCTCATCGTACAATTCAGTTTTCTTGAAGAGTTGTAAGTGTGGTTCTATATGCAACGATATTTTTGGAAAAAATCAGTCGCTCGGCAAAAATTATCACTTTTTAATGCTTTTTTTTTGTGCTAAAATTTAACTAAATGCTGGGCTAAAGTAAGTGTTTTTAAGGTCTGCTAGTGACGAAGTTTAAATTTCTTTTTTTTGCTTTTGATTGCGTGCTGCAGCGTATTTTGACGGAATTTTCAGGAGAAGAAGGAGAACAAATTTAGTGTGATGTTGCTCAACTTCGCTTAGATGTGGATCTGCTTGCTAATCTGCGTACTTCAAATATTAAAAATCGTTGTACTTTCCAAAAAAGGAAACTTGATGCTTTTGATTAGATTACCTACTAGCATCGAAGTTTGGGTATAGTTTGTGATGGTGTTTTTGTGAGGAAAAAAAACAATGTAGTACGGTAGTTCACAACAATCTGCCTTAATATCCTTAATAGTTTGAAGGTGTTTGAAGTACCTTTGTGCACAAATTTGAAAAATGATCGATGGTTTTAGTTTTCTGCAGTAAACATTTGTGAACACGATTGCAATGACACAATCAAAAATAGGACAACGTTAAGAGTTTTACTACTCAAAATTGGAGTTTGAAACTATCATAAGGTGAATTTACACAGTATCCGTTTTTCGTACGTTTTCGTCCGTTTTTTCACGTTTTTGCTTCTCCTTGACAAAGTATGCGCTTTTTCATCCGCATTTTTATAAGTCCATATCCGCACTAAGCAGACTGTTATATATAGATAAAAATTTTGTTCAAAAATTTTGTGTATGAACGATAAGAGCGATATTTCGAAATAAGACTGTATCCCTTTACAAAAAAATTTTTCGGAAAACTTTTGTCCAGTATGTGACTATCTGGTTAGTGTGGATATGGACATATAAAAATGCGGATGAAAAAGCGCATACTTTGTCAAGGAGAAGCAAAAACGTAAAAAAACGGACGAAAACGTACGAAAAACGGATACTGTGTAAATTCACCTATAAGCTTTAACAAGTTAAAAGTATGTCAACCTAAGCACAAAAAATCATTTATATTGCTTTTAAATGACAAAAATTTTGCTGAAATGCTTGCTTTAATTGTTTCCTAACCATTACAATAAAATTTGACATCAATTTCACACTATAATAAGCCAATTGTAGTACTTTTTGCATTTCTGCCGCTAGAGGCAGCATTTCACAAGTTTAGCACTTTGTTGCTCATAACTTTTGAATCTATTGCTCAATTCCGTTCAAATTTTTTTCAAACTGTGTGTAGTTATAAGGCCCAAACACCTAAAGGGTGCTTAAGCTTGCAAATTGTCGCTGTTGTGCACCACAAACCAAAAAACCCAAAATTTTGGGCAAGTGGGGTCAGAAAATTGGGTTGGTGGGGGAACTTTTTGTAAAATTTTCAAAAATTGTTTTGAAATTCTTCATACATAATAAAAAACTCATCCAATCCCATAGCAGGCAATTCAAAAATCTGCAAAAAAAACTTTAGTCATTGCCCTAGTGTCCATGTCATAATAATGTCATGCAATTCTTGGACGTTTCAAAAACCTGTCAAGTGACTTGACTCGAGTTCTCCACGTTTTGGAAAATAATTAATTCAAATTTTGCTTTAAATTTTTTTTTTATGAAAGAACTTAAGGGCGCGATCTTATCTCAAAATCATAGGCGTAGCCAGGGCCGTGGCCCAGGGGGCCCAGGCCCCCTCAATCGAAATGCCACCAATGACAAAAATTTGACAAAAAAGCCTTGTTTCTTTATTTTCAGTTTCTTTTAGCATTGTTGCGTACAACAGTACACGCGTACAACAGAAATTAACAATAAATAATATTGACGAGCAAGGGGGCCGGGCGCACCTCGTTAATTCAATTTTTTTCAACCAATTTAAACCTATAACCAGGGTGAAATCAAGGGTTTTTGTCCTAAAAGTGCTACCTCAGGCCCTCATCTAAACCTTTTATGAACGTAATACAATAACCAGCGCCGTACTTGCCATATGGCACACCTGGCACAGCGCCTGGGCCCCGCACTCAGATAGTAGGACTTTTTTTGGTCTTCACTTATAGCTGGCAGGAACATGTTGCAAAAATCTCCTAAGTGCCTAGGGCCCCGCGCAATGTAAATCCGGCCCGGGAACAACATGCTTAGTCAGCGTAACCATCTATAGCATCATTTTTCAACAACGATTCACCTCCACCTTGCCAGTTTTTACACATAAAATAATTTTGAAAAAAAAGCTAGGGAAAATGCTCATTGAACAAATTATTGGGTTTTAATTGAGGGGGCCTGGACCCTTTGACCGTATATACACTCCTACTACTGGTTAACTTCATGACAAAACAAAACTCTCTAAGAAAAACCTTCAAGTGGATTAATATTTACTGCTAAAATTTGCGGGAGGGCATGTGCCTTACTTCCCTCTACCCGGACTAAATCACTTACAATCAAAATTTTACACCATAAGCAAGATTTTAAACTTGTTTTGGACTTTAATTGCAAGTAAACGGAAGATTGAACAATTAAGTTTCTTCGATTGACTATCAAAAGCTACAAATCTATTTCTTTCAAATGGCTGTGAGCCAGTGCGAAATGTGATCCAATGGGAGTAAAATAGCTTTTTTTCCAAAAGCTTCCAAAAATTGCCCAACGGCTGGGGGCTTTGCCCCCAGACCCCCATAGCCACCGGCGGAAGGGGGGGGGGGGGCAGACCACGTCTGTGATGCGTTTGAGTACACTAGCTTACTCAACACGTCTCCTAAGTTAAACATTTGCACTTTCTAACTAATAGTTTTTGCCCCTCCCTTTACCAAAATTTTAGTTAAATGCCAAGAGGCTACGGCTTCAGATCTTTCATTCTACGATATCTTTACCCCACAAAAAGTTTATTTTTTGGAAATTTCTAATGACGTCATTGAGGTAATTTGTGTTTTGCCCCCCCCCCCCAATCAAAAATCCTGGATACGCCTATAGGTATACTAGGCTATCGTCTTCATCTCGTAACTTCAGCTACTAAAAAAGCAGACCTGAATCTTTCCAACGTACAGCTCTGGACTCGAGTTTCGCGTAATACCAACGCTCATTGGTGAAATTAGTTTTAGATCTGTAAAAATTTTTGAGAGAAAACCGATCAAAAACCTCCAACTTGAATGCACTTTTAATTTTATCTTAAACAACATCGTAGTTTTGCTCTTTAAATCTAACATAATAGCTTGTTTTTATGTTTGTCATCTCCAAAAAAAACATTTTCGTAAAAAAACAAAAAAACGCAATTTCAAGGCATTTGGTGAAAAATTGTAATAGTTACATATAAGAAATTGCGCTACCTTCCTGAAATCATCAGCTTCCTTTTTAGCTTTTTTGATTTTTGGTTCTTCTTCGCTGTCTGTTGGAGGTGAAAGTGACGGCGCGAAGCATTGTTTTTTAACCTTTTTATAAAAATCTCTTCTCATTATCCTTTTCAATAAATCCTGAGCTTTTTGCAAGTCAGTATCATTGCTGGCGTTTTCTGCATGTAGAATGAGGTCGAAAACCTGTAAACAAATTAATGTTGATATCTGTAGTTTTTTTCAGTGTTGCCTAATGTGGGCTCCAAGGAATCAGTTTGTTCCAAAAGGCTTTATTAAAGATTTTGAAGAGTTCCAGGAACTATTATCCAGTAATCTAATGCAGCAGCCTAAACTAACCAGTATTTCTGAAGTTTTGCTGGTGCTGTAAACTAGCTTCTAGAAATCACTCAAGTGCTACTCAAAAGCTAGCTAGTCGAAAACTTTTGTGTGAAAGTGAACGCCAAAACTAGTGAAACGCCAGCAATAAAGTTAGTCTTTTGAGTAGCACTTGAGTGATTTCCAAAAGCTAGCATACAACACCAACAGAACTTCAAAATTTTCTTATAAGTATTATAAGTATTTCTTTTGTCTTCGCAATCTATAACTGCAACAAACACCTTTTCTGGCTCTACAAATGTTAATTATTAAACAAGCTCACTAATAGAAATACTCTACAACTTCTTATAAATTATCCCAAGCAAAACCAGCTATTATGTTAACCACTGCGAGTTCTATTGGCTGCTGGTGCTTTCCTATTTCGGGCTAGTCCAAATCCATGTTTTAATAAAGCAGAATCAAATCATTATTACTTTTATCCAAACTCATTTTCTAACTTGAACTTCAAAACAATTTTCTATTAACTAAAACGTAATGAAATGCAACCCAGCAGCATTATGGACTGCTGTACAGATTTGTTGATTTTGTTTTTGATTTTTATACCAATAATAACTAAATATTTGATGTTAATGCACAAAATGAGTTTTGAAGATGGTTTATCATGGACTTAACCAGCAGAAAATGAGTTTATTTAAATCTACAGCCCTTATAGCCACTCTAAAATGTAGGATATCATAAAAATGATCAATTTTTTCCAACCGGCCCATCTCCGAATATTGTGTTTCGCTCGCTTTACGGACGCAATATTTTTACCATAAAAGCAAAACTTTTTTTCAGCTTCCCCAAATTATAGTAGCCAATTTTTCATTTAAACTTTAAGATTTACCAATCACAGCAGATTACCTCAGTATTAAAACATTGAAGGAGGACTGAAAAAAAAATCAATGGGGCTATCTAAAGTCAGGGCAATCGTATATTAGACGAGATTGGCATTGACTTCGTCTTTCTTGACCTACAGCCGTTTCAGAGATATTCAACTTCAAACACCAGTGGTGTTACACCACGTAGCAGAGTTGTAAACGAACCGACAAATACATGTCTGAACCCGAAAAGTGGTTTGAAAACAAAACCAGGCCCGACAAACCCAAAAATACAGTTAGATCTAAAAATTGTATATTGTTTTGCTTGTATACGGTTAAAATGAATTTATTAATTGCTGATAAATTGTGACGTAATAATAATAATGGTTAAACAATAATAATTTTATTAATGCTTCAGCAAAGTCGTCATTTATGGTAGCGAATATATTTTAATTACGCTTTTATGGCCTCTAAAAGACAAAAACACGAGTCAAGTACGTATATCAAGCTCGAATTAAGCCCAACATTTTGTCAATCTTAAGCCCGAACTAAAAATCCCGGCCCGACTTCCAACTCCGCCTTGTAGGGCTTCAAAATAAATAATTTTTATTGGCAACCCTGATGTTTCAATGCAATTGCTTAGCCCACAAAGGTTAAAGGGCATCTCTGGCTTAGATTGGTTAAATCGTAGCCCGAGGATAGAACTAAGATGGCGTCTTCGATGTTATCAACGTCAGGATTGCCAACAAAAATTATGAACAGAAAGACCCATACGTTATATTTGAAGTAGAATATCTCTGGATCGGCTGCCCTAAGAAGGATGGACTTAACGCCGATCTAATCTAATACTATTATTTGACTTTAGTGTACATACCCTTCTTGATTTTGCCTTCAGTGCTCGCTTAAGTTACCACAGTATTAAAACTTTTAGTGATATTTGCTCTACTCCCTCTTAGCTTCGTTATCGAGCACTTTTTCAAACCATGAAAGCAACCACAGACTGATAGGTTTACCAATCAATAATAATATTCACGACATCGTTGTTTGGTCATCATAACAATAAACGACTCTGCGGTAGAAGTTAGTGATGTTTTCTGCATTATTCAGGGTCAGGCAAAATGATCTGACACATTTGTAGGTTAAACAAAATGCAAATAAGGTAAAAAAACCAAAACGTGTTTTTATTTTTGAAAAGTACATAATTATAGTGCCATTGTGTTTCATTATGTTTTAAAAATCAAACCATGCAGTCAAATAGGATCCATTATTGTCCACACACTGTCGAAGACGTTCACGGAAGTTCTCACATTTTCTGGAGTTCTGGAGGTGCGATGTCGGCCGGTTGATTTTCGTTTCATTGCAGATCAAATAGCTTTGAAGGTGGTAATCCATAACAAGATCGTGCTTCGAGCTGGTATGGGATCTTGTTTACCAAAATTGAAGAGCAAACGAAACTCTCGTTGTGTTGCAGTTATAGGTTCGTTTGTTTTGATAAACGTTTCCAAAATAAAAGCGCGATGCTCACCGGTCCAATTCACGGCAGCAAACGAAAAAAGTTCAATTCATAGCAGCAAAAGAAACAAAAAACAAAGGCGTTATAATGCAACAAAGCAAAATGGCATTATATGAAAAAAATGGCATTATATGTACTTTTCGAAAATAAAAACACTTTTTGCTTCTGTACTTTAATTGCCTTTTGCTTAACCTACAAATGTGTCAGATCATTTTGCCTGGTCCTGTTCTATAGCAATGAAAATCAGTTTTGATGAGCAAAGTTTGCTTTATGTTAGTGCTTTCTCACTTTAAACTTGTGCCCCCTCCCTTCCCCCCCTTTTACTTTATAGACCTATAGTCGAAAATCAACTATAACGCTTTATAGACGAAAAAAGTTTCTCTTTGTTTGTGCCGTGACATAAAATCAAAAAAAATTACACAAAACGATTTAGAATAGCACAGCATTGAGCATTTTTGTTAGTACATCTATTATTAAATGGGCTATGACTGAATAACGCTAAGGCAGATTGTAAATGCAATATATAGCATATCAAGCAGTTAGCTGGGGAAAATCTGTTCATTTATTTCATTCTTTGGTCTGAATAATGTATGAGCACTAGTTAAAACAAACAATGGCAACTATAGCTTACGCCTTGCTGATTGTTTTATGCTTTTTTTATTTGCTTTGCGCTGCTGTATTCTTGAGAGAAATTTGAACGAAAATACCGTCAAGTTTGAGATATTTTTGTTAAAAACAATTGAAAAATATCTGAGCGCAGTGGGCAGACCTGCCTCAACTACACTTACTGATTAAAACAGTTCGCAAATTAAAATTAGTTACCGTGCATAAATGAAACTTTAGGTGGAAGCACGCATTCTACAAAAATAAGCAGTATGATTGCTGTTTGTTCTAAATACTATGAATGAAATCTAAAATATGAATCAAGTCTTTGGGATAGAATTTGAGTCCAGTCATTTACATTACTATGTCTAGAGTCGAGTCCGAGTCATTTCCAAAAAACGAAAATAACTCGAGTCAATTTTGAGTCATCAAAAAATGCGATTCGAGTTGAGTCATTGACTCGAGTCTTTCCATCCCTGCCTGATTGTGCTTCAAAGAAAAATATTCTAAAGTTAGGCATTAAATATTTTTAGTGATATTTCTTAACAAAAATGAGAAAATCAACTAGAGGTCTAGATGAGCCCAATTAGCTCCCCAGCACGGCTCGGGATAGATTTCCAGAGCTGAAAAGCACTATTTTGGATTGCTAGTTCTTATCAGTATCTGTCTTATCTGTACAACAGAAATGATCCAATTATGGACTAATTCAAACAAAAAGCAATTTATAGCCATTATATCTTATTTTCCAAACACTTGGGTGTATATAATAATTAATTTCTGCTGTCAAGATAATTAACAAATTCTATCGTAGCCTATGACTTTTTCCCTCAGAAAAAAAAGAAAAAAAACAACCCGTGCACTTCACAATCACTCACGCTGTCATTAAGTTGCTGATAGGCGTGCATGTCTTCCACGGTCTCTGATATTGTTTTGTAGGTGCCGTCTTTTCCTTTAAACTTGATATGCTCGTTTGCAAGGACCATTGCATCGCATATCCTGATTATATCAAACATAGATTTTACAGGCCACTCTTATTCGGCTAAGCTTTATGATTAAATCGGAGAAAGTTTTAATGAGTAAGCGAAAACTTTTCTCCTAAATGCGTCATAAAGCTCAGCCAAAATGGGACATGAAAACGCAATAGATTAGTACAGCAGCAATACCTTGAACAAAAAATTGATGTGGCAAATATTCGAAGTTATGAGATGTAAAACCAAACATTGATTGTGGATCAAAACTTCCCGGCAAGATCATAACTGGTAGCAATTGCAAATCGTTAGCTTAAAGTCAGATTTTCAATTAAAAAATAGGTCAAGTTGTTTTTTATCCTTTTCTCTTTATTTTTATCAACAGTAAAAAACTTGACCTGAATGCCCGTTTTACGATGCATATTGGCATACTGGCGATTTTATGCAATTACAGTAATTACTTAAGCTATGGCTCCACCAGTGTGATTATGAAATTCTTACTCACGGTATTAATTTTGTCGATGATAATTTATTTTTGTTCAAATTATATGTAACACTGGTGGAGACAAAATTTTTTACTGAACAAATCTTACCAGAGTACCCCTGCTCCACTAGTGAGAATTTAAAATTATCACCATAAGACTCAGTGTTAATGTTGGAAAAATTCGCACTGGTGGAGACAAAGCATGTTTCTCGAATTGTCTCCACCAGTGAACATGCTTTGTCTCCACCAGTGCGAATTTTTCCAAAATTACACTGAGTCTTATGGTGATAATTTTAAATTCTAACTGGTGTATCAGGGGTACTCTGGTAAGATTTGTTTAGTAAAAAATTTTGTCTCCACCAGTGTTACATATAATTTGAACAAAAATAAATCATCATCGAAAAAATTAATACCTTGAGTGAGAATTTCGTAATCATGCTGGTGGAGCCATAGCTTTAACCAGCACTGTATTATGGAAATAACTGGTATTGATTAATTGATTGATTGATTGATTAATTGATTGATCCATATTTAACCTCTGCTCAAGAGAAAGCAACCGTGGTGATCATATTTTAGACTACCCGCATGTAGAAATTGGTAGAATTCCAAGCTTTCCGATTGGCGTTTGACTTCTTCCACGTAAATTTGCAGTTTAGTTGTTCGAAGCCACAGCCTGCCTGGGACCTGGACGCACCAACCGGACCTGGATGCTTGTTGAACCCAAATTATGCGATCAGGGTTTCGTAAACCCGTGTTTTTACTCTTTCAGTCACGCTGTCGACCTTTGGATGTCCATTAATACGGTGCAGAAGTTTTGATATAGATTAAAGCTTCTATATAATTCCGATTCTATCTCGTATCCTGTAGCTGCTTTGTCTAAAAGTTCAAGCAAATTTATGCTTACATTTCTTCCACGGCTTTGCAGACAGAATGTTGGTAGGCTCGTCTGTGAAGCGCGTTCCTAGTGTGGAACATTTCGTACAAATTTTTGCATTCCTAAAGTTTTTAAATTGTTGTGGGACGGGTTTTCAACGAGCTGGTTTAATATAGGTTTGGTACTGTACAAACACAAGTTTGAAATTCGAAGCGAATGTGGAGCGTAAGTCGGGACAAAAATTTTGATACTAAAATTGCAAAATATAGAAACAAACTGTTTGAATTGTAAATAATTTTTTGTATAAATTAAACAAAGAGGCAAAACTTGTGCTAAAATGTAATAAGTTTTTTTTTATTGCTGATGTTTTGAGGTTCTCTACTGCATTATTCATTTTATTATTGTTCTCAAAGTTGATCTAAAGGCGGGGCAAAATTAAACGAAGGTCTATTTTTGAATCAAGATAACATGCACAGAATAATTGTTGATGGTCTAAGAGCGAGAGTTTCAATCTACCTAAAAATAAGTAAAAGATCAGCCCAACATGGCAACTCTATAATCAGACTACGTGGTGTAATACGTACTGTGATCGTTGATCAAGCAAAATACCGTTCCGCGGTAGTTATTTATTTATGTTTTGTTCACCAGAATCAACAAAAATAGTAAAGCTTTATCTAAGATTATAAAATTTCTCAAAACGTTTTAGACTTAGGTTCATCATTAGTAACAATGAAATCTTAGTCAATAGAATTTTTGCTGTTGATGGACGTAGCTAAGTACAAAACGTTTAAACATTTTACAAATTTAGTGTAAGGCTTTACTGTTTTTCATCCAATTAAGTGAAATTGCCATGCAATCAGTACCGAGGACAATAAAAATCCGTTTAATGAGCTTTTCTATTGAATTTAAATTTTTGGTTTGCAATGGTGCAAAAAGGGGTTTAAAGGTGGTGAAATCTCTCAAAACCACAAAAATTTAACCAAATCTGCAAGCTTCTAAATATGTTTTGAACTTGTCTGGTATGGAAGAACTAAGGAGTTAACGCTTTCCTATCTTAACGCTATCAGCTTCTAGTGGCCTAAAAACGTACTAAGTTTGTTCCAGGTGGTGCTAAAATCAATTTTCCAAAGAAATAACAGAAATATCTGAGTGGTTGTTGGAAGCTTTGTTCCCCAAACCCTGTCTTTTTGATCTGTCTAAAATGCCGCATTTGCTAATACATTGACAGGTGTCGAGTCCGTAGTAACTTTTAGTCCGTTCATGGACTGCTTATGCGTCGCAAGCAGCCCAATTCACAAGAGCGTTGCAGTGAAAAAAGTTAAACTGTTCGAGAACCACTGATTTAACCAAATCGGTCACTTAATTTTTAAATCAACACAAACTATAGCAAATCTTACCTTGTCTCTTACACAAAGATGATATTTGCCATCGCGAGCTTTCAAAACTTTGATCAGCGACATAAATCTGTTGTGATCAAAGCTGTTACTGATGCCCAAATGATGGCAATCTCGAGCGAAATAGTCCCATTTGTCCACATCCACTCCGCTGATGCTGTTTGAAACAATCTGCAACATTGTGACATTGTACTGTACATTGTTTTTTTGGTAATGATTTTATCAATGCTAATGATTCGATTATAATGCGAGCAGTCAGTGTAAACATTGCAAAAATTATAGGATAAAAGTGAGAAAAACATAATAGATAGATAAACATAATAGATAGGCGACGGCTCAAATTCGTTTATTTTCATATTGCCATTAAATCATTATTCATTTTGTGAAACAATGTTCCAAGCGCTCTTGTCCTGAACCCCCTTAACTGAATTTAATAGATAGATAGATAGATAGATAGATTGTTTATTTCAGCATAAAAAATTGAAGTACAGATTATCAGCTTCCACATTTTACAATTTAAGCTGTACAAATTGCACAACTAAGTCCCACAACGTGACTGTAGCGAAAAAGTAAAGCTCTTTTAATCAATTACACCCACATAATCAAAAACGAATTTAGGCTATTCGCACGTTAATTCAAGAAACAAGGCGCAAAGTTCACAAAATAACGTATACAGGGCTAAAAAAAGATCAAAAAACACATCTGATGAGCCCTGACAATATACTTGAAATCAACACTTTGAACTGCTTATCTGATGGAAACGAAATATCTGGAACGTTTATATAAGGCTAGTATAGTCCGTATTGCATCAAAAATGCCATTTTTATGACATGTAAGTCATCGGTAATTTTGGGAGATATTTTGACTTGGATCATCGTAACAACGTTACTTTATAACATCAAATAGATGATTTTAACAGACTGTATGCTGAAAACTATTTCAACTAGAAAATTTACAGTACCACAAAACAAGGATAGAGAATATATACCGGTAAGTTATTTGTCGTGCCGTTTTCACACCATGAAAACCAAGCACGGACACTCAAATAGAAAAATTTGCGTGTATTACTGCACTGACTTAAATTTGCTTTTATTCATTTTCTATTTACGTAGCGAGCTAGCGACCTAGGTACAGTACATCACTTCTAATGCAGTAAAAAGAGACTTGCATCTCTGATACAATCTGTCGTACAGTAATATCCAACAACCAAAATTATTTTTTACGAACTTTCTGACAAGCATACACAGAAAAAGAATGGTAATAAAAATTAGAGTTAAAATTGTTTTACATCAATTGTATTTTTCTCGAAATATCTCCCTTTGTTCCTTTTCAAAAAGATAAAATAAGTAAGACTTAATTTCCGCAGGAATCTGATTTCATATTGGAAAGCCATAAATTGTATCGAGTGGCTGCCATTGTTAGTATTTACAGGATTAAGAAAATAATTTTGGTGGAATTGCTTCGAAAATTTTATATATGAGGTTGTGCAATCGGTAAAATTAAGTTTCAAAAATTTCGAAAAGAGCTCTTACGAGATCATTGTACACGAGCTTGCTTAATTCAAAATCATAAATATCAAATATTTTTAGAATCTTATATATATCATTCAAAAAATTGTCATAAATATGTATTTTGCAGTAGAGTAATTTATTATTTTTATTGTTTTGTAGAATTTA
This sequence comes from Trididemnum nubilum, assembly GCA_963965965.1. Classification (NCBI taxonomy): domain Eukaryota; kingdom Metazoa; phylum Chordata; class Ascidiacea; order Aplousobranchia; family Didemnidae; genus Trididemnum; species Trididemnum nubilum. Next base: position 4,987,594 of record OZ014472.1, read on the forward strand.
AATAGGTTGAATCACAATTTTTAGCTGCACTAACCTAGCCAAGAATTCCGCATAATACGTATAAAAAGAAAAACATGCATTAAAAACCATTTCTTTGAGGTTCCCTTTTTGAGTTTGAGACTTTTTGGTATTGTTTTTTTTTTTGGAGATTATTATTTTCGTAATATAAGGGTTTTAATATTAGAAAAATTTTTCATCTCGGCTATTATTCTTTTGTTTTGTGTTAGCTTTCTTTGCAGACATTGAGTATGCGGTTTCCAGCTTAGATCTTTGTCTGATGTTAATCCCAAGTATTTTGCTGAGGAGCACCAGTCAAGTTGAAAGAAATACTGCTCAAAATCGGTTTTATTGAAGAAATAAAAACTACTTGAGGTAATGAGGAGGCGCCCGAAACCGTTTGTGCAATTCCCCTTATTTGCGAAAATACAATTTAATCCGTTTAACAACGTACCATTGGCAACCCTGCATTTCGCAATTTTGTGACATCACAAAAGGCCTACTGCAGATCAGTACTGTCTACAGGTACCAGATAACCCTTTATCTGGTGCCTGTAGAGTAAACAGTGCTGATCTGCAGTACTGGTAGGCCATGCTGGTACTGCTTTGGGCTGCTATTGTAGGCAACAATCTATAGTCGGCGAGAAATTTTGCAAAGTTTGCCTTTTGTGATGTCATGAAATTGCGAAGCACAAGGTTGCCAGTGGTACGAAGTCAAACAGATTAAATCTATTTCAAATTTTCAAACATCGAGTTTCAAATTTTGGAGCTTTTGGTAGATTGTTTATCAATATATCCAAATATGAAACTATAACACCACAAGTTATAATTTCTTGAGTAGAATTTGCATTGTAAAGATTAACTGCTTGTTTTCTGTTAGTTAATCTGTAGCTAATTATACTTAATGAGTTGCCTCTAATTCAATATTTCTCTAGCTTGCTAAGAAGAATGCAATGATTTATCACGGAAAATGTCTTTGAAAGATCAGTAATCTAAAGCATGCAATTTGTTTGTTGCCACGTAAATTTTGTAATTTATTTATTACATCAGAAATGACATAAGTACAAAAGTTTTTAAATTTAAAAGCAATGAAGATACAGGTTTCATCCATATTTTTTTCTGCTCGATTGTACGGTAATAGAGACTGCTATTTTGCTCTAAGTACTTCCCTATTGAGCCAAACTGTTGCACCTCGACATACGGCTATTTTTTTACAAAACTCTGCGTAACAGCTTGGCTTTTTAATTGACTGTGTACGTCGGTCGTAACAAGAATTTTTTTGAAAAATACTGCAGTTCTTTTGGAACCACACCCAACATTTAGAAAACACGAATCAAAGCTATACGAGCTAATTTAAAGACAATATTTCATACTTTTGACAAGCTTTAATTAAATTCTGAAATTATTTTTCTCATTTAAATGCTGGAATTAATTAGACTTAGTTTATCTGAAAAAGACGGAAACAATTTGTTTTCATTCAAACTCAAGCGCCTGAATTATGGTGCTGTGATAGCGTATAATATTCCTGTAAGTTAGAAAAAACTAAAACTCTGATTTAAAGAATAAGCAGCCACAAAATATCGATAATTCGGTTATTCAAATGCTATAACGTTTCGTATAGTTACTGCGCTTGATAATGAAACAAGGACAAGTTTCTGCAACAATGTTACAAAATTCAACGTAAAATCTTTTTGAAGTTGAACTATATCGGATGATGATATAGGCAATTAGATAAACGTCACAACGACGCGCAAATATGTTTTGGCTGTTTTTTCCAATCAATCGTCGAGCAGATAGAACGTCTGCCTCTAAAGTGGTAGATGGGGTTCGGTTCCTGGTCGGGTCAAACCAAAAACTAAAGAAATTGGAATTCACAGCTTTCCTGCTTGACGTTCAACAATAAAAGGGACAGTGTGAAGCTTCCACCGTGTGTGGTAGACAAGTGGGCAGGTGGCAGCTTGACTCGAAAATTAATAGGTCCCTTCGCTGTTTCTTGGTCAAAACAACTTGGTAAATAAATGCAGCCTGATTCCAATTTTTCTCATACTATCAAAAATTCTCAGTCAGTTGCTCTTAAGACTAGGGCTGGATTTAGGTAGGGCCCAAATGGTTCGGACCCTAGAGCCTGTGTTTTCATCATATAATGCCCCAGGAGCGGATTCAGGAAGGGGTCCGATCGAGATGTAATATTTTTGCAAACATTTTATATGATTTCCCCTGACGGTTTAACAGCTCTAAATGCAACCAACCACGATGTGCAGGTGTGCAAGCAGAATTTTTTGAGGAGGGGACATTGAACAAAAAGTTAAAATAATTTTGTTTGGAGATATCTCATTCAGGCGGAGCACAGAGCAAACTGGTACAACTCGAGCGTATCACAGAAGTGCTGGGGTAAAGACCTCAGCCGCTGGGCAATTTTTTTGTGATTTTTCAGTCTAAAAAGGCATTGTAGCGCTGTTTGGATCACATTTTGCAAATTTTTAGTGCCATTTGGAAGAAAATTTTTTTTTTAATTTTTAAAGTTATTTGAAAGAAATAAATTGTCCAGCCCCTTCATCCCCCCCCCTTTACTTACAGATCAAGCCCAAAACAAGTTTAAACCCTTTTGTTGTGGGGTTAAGTGTTCTAAGTGACATGGCTAAGCGGGGGAAGAGCCAAAGCACTTTTAGCCTCATCCCTGGTAGCGCCACGGACCATGTGTTATTCCAAAATAAATTTCTGTATGCTGTCTGTAAGGTTATAGCTATACCCGTGCATACACTATCACTATCTATTTTAACTAGGCATGGGACATCTGCGTGTCGGAAAAGGTGCAGCACCGGTAACTTAATTTGAAACAAATAATTTAAAATAAATAAATAAATAGCACATTTTGAGTGTAGCAACAAAGCAAATCTGAATGGACTGGGAAGTCATCTGGTCAAGCATCAACCTTGTCAGTCACACTGCAGTGACTAATAGCGCAATATGGTGAAGCTACAGGTTAAAACACGACCCGCATTTACACTATAAACTAAACAGATTATTGTCATTGCTACTTATTTTCAAAAACGATGTTTGTTTGCACGAGAGTTACAAAATAATATAAAAAAATTTTCATGTCCCCTACCCAGCCCCGTCAAGTATTTTACTGCCCCGCTAAGTATTTTACTGGACAAGAAATATGGATCGTGCTCAAGTTATTGAAATAAATTTTATGTGTTACAAGTTTTTCTTGTATTTCTCCGGTTTGAGCGGTGGAGGAGTCCGGGCTCCCTTGGACCCGCCACTGGGGTCCCATCGTCCACCACTGATAGTTTCTACATTTGCGCGGTGTTGCATAAAATCAGCATATTTTGAAAATATTTGTCTTGTACTGGTTTGGTTAACTTTTTTACTTTCTTTTGTACTAGGTTTATTCTGGCATTTTGATGTCACAGACGCATCCTTACTTTAACAGCAAGGCGTTGTTAGGCATTAAATAATTTCGCAATCAGTTTGACGCAATAATCATGTTTTTGCGCTGCTTATGTCAACGACTTAGTGGTCTAACCAGGGAGGCTAAGAGGCTTTAACCACCCTTCCCCGTTTAGCAAAATAGCTTAAAAATTTAACCAAAATTGTTAGCGTTTATACACTTTTGGGATTTGACCTTTGAGTGAGAAGGGAAGGGAGGTTTGAATGATCCGGGCAATTCAATTCTTCAACTGGCTTTCAAATCTTAGCAATTTAGTACTTTCAAATGGCTCCATAAAGGTACAAATGTGATCCAAATGATATTAAAATGGCTACAGTAGTTTATTTTTTCCAAAAAATTACAAAAATTACTGATCCACGTCTGTGATATGCTTTTCAGTCGCCCCATCTTTCTCAGCACGCTGTCCGAATTGAGACATTTTTCAAGCAAAACTATTTGACCTTTGAGTTCAACACCCGCCTCCTCAACAAAATCTTGGTTACGTTCCTGCAATGACTAACTTTTCAAGCATTTTGTTGAAATAAACGTTTGATTTTTGCAACATCAAAAATGGGGCCCACCAAACTTGGGCCCGAAAGCACTCCTCCACATAAATACTGCTCTGCCTAAGACTCTAGCCTTTTCTATTTTAAATTCTGGTTTTACTCTAGAAACGTATACTTTAAGTTGGTCTTCAATCAAAAATGATTCCAGCCATTTGAATGTTACCTGAAGCATATATTTCCTTCTTTCTTTGTTGTCTTCGTTTGAATATGCTACCTTTTAAAATAATAAATTTAATTAAAAAAAATATTGGCGTGATAAAATAAATTGCATGCAAATTACAATGAATCAATTTCTCGAGAATGTCTACTTTCTGCTACTACAAAAAAAAACAGCAAAAACCACGAAAAAATTGAAATGATTTAGAGATATTACTCATTGCCAGACATTGGAAATTATGAAACTAAATTAAATAATTGTAAAGGGGAGTATAATTTAGATACTACCATGACTTAAAGTAAAAGATCTATACACTCTGTCCAGTCCATTTTCGCCAAGTCAAACTCTAGTTAAACTACTGGATCTTTATTGTACTCACTGTATTACGCCAAACGTGTAATAAGTTAACTGGGCCCATCAGAGCGTCATTGCGCTAGCAGGCAACACAGCTCCTTTCGAAAAAATGTCGCAGCGACGGCGAGCTGCAACACCGTGGCCAATTTGACCGGCTAGAAATTTAAATCTCTGTTGGATTATGAAACTTCTATTTAAAACTAATTCCTAGCAACCGTTTCTTCTTCTACTGGAAAGGGTCTCTCTTAAATTACCAGACCATATTCAAGCTCCTTCCAAAATTGAATTGTTTGTTAGTGCTGCTGCAATAAACTTATGATGCATTAAAGATAGACTTCAACTACCATACTTGGAATGAATGAAACTCAGCAAAAGTAAATAAATATGAACAAGGTGCATGAGTTGAAAATTCTATTGACCAATCAGCGTGTGACAATAATAGTGCGGTATAATATGGCATCGTAAAACCGATCACCACCTTGCACAAATCTGGCTGTCACGCATGTTAGTCATCAATAAGAATCCCAGCAGCAACACAAGAAACAAAAAATTTGCAAGATAAGACAAAAACATTAAAATTTGAACGGATGAACTAATGATGTAATTCAAAAACACAAAAAATAGATGATTAGATTTTCACACCTCTGACTTCTCGTACCTTAGAGATGGAACGCTTCACCGCTCGACCAACTGGTCGGTGAGTCTAGATTTAGACATACAGCACGTATAACTTGGCCCGTGAGGAAAACGGCTCCTTCCATATCTTTAGGCCCAAAGTGAACAGTATTTCTAAATTATTAGCTGCGGAATGCGAAAGTTGCATATCTTTGCGCAAAATAGTATTGTGCGTAAACAACAACGTACTGTGAAATTAATAAACAAAGAAGAAATAAATTAAAATTGCGTGAACCTCTGGTTTTGCCTCGTGCTATACAAGCATTTAACCATATTTTACACGGACCATTTGACCCATGCATTTACATGGAGGCAAAAAATTGTTCCCATTTAACTTTAACACTGGAAGTCAAGACAACACCTAATTGAGCATATGCGGGTTATTGTTCACGAATTTGTTTGAAAAAATCGATTTTAAGCTGATAAGTCATTACAATGATACCACGGCCAATTTTGGCTAACTGGCTTCAATTTGTCGGTAGCGCTACAATAAGAGCCTCTAATTTTGTACGTATTCTATTTGTTGTTCGAATTTTAATCATCAAATACCTAAGTCAAAGTGACAAAAACATGTCACAAAACGTCCAATGATGTCTTTTAAGTAATTTATGGGCCAAAAATGATCAAATTTCGATAAACAATGGTTATTACAAACCTCAAAATCGGGAAAATTTCGTTTTCCTCAACAACTTTAAATTTTCAGGGGTTAGTTAGGAATAAATTTGACTCAAATTCAAGTTAGTTTGAACATAGACTCTTTTTTATATTAAATGAACTACCTGATGAGTTACACGACTTATCTGTCACAATTGCCAACCCATAAAAATAAAGATTTTATAAAGCATACTTAGCTAGCCTATAACTGGATAAAAAGTGATCTTTATCAAAATAGCACTTATTTTAAACAGCTGTTGAGTGGAGCAAAACTTTAAGATTGCTTTGATCACTATCGAATTCATCGTCGATCTTTTGAAAACTTTGGTAGCCTTGAAAAAGGCTGTCTAAAAAAAAAAAGATTCGAGGACAGTGCCGCAATTAGAACGCTGATGTCGGGGAGGCAAAATTTCATTCTGGGGGGGCAAAAATTTTTGGGTTGGTCTACTTTCCTCCAAATTTTTCTGTTGATCTCTAAAAAAAAAAAGGACATTGCACCAAATTGGTTTACTTTTCTCTGAGTTTTCTGTTGATCTCGCAAAAAAAAAATAGGTCATCTCGCCAAATTGTTTCACTTATTTCCTAGTTTTTCTAGTTTAAAAAAAAGTTGCTTTCTCGCAACAGCCGCCAGGGAAAGGGGACTTTGGGGGGCATGCTGGAAATTTTAGGGGGGAAAAATTTTTGTTTAGGGGGGCGCCGCCCTCTTTTGCCCCCCACCTAGTTGCGGCCCTGTTCGATCGGTTTTCATCTCGCCCGTGTCAAGAATCAACGCAAGAATAACTTGCATATAGTCGAAAAATGCGGTCTTTTATACTTTTTGAGATGTCGAAATTTTCACCTAAAAAAGGAAAAGTATATCACTTGAGTAATTTTGATTGGATGATTGTCAAAGTTCGTATGTACGCCATCTAATCATTGATTAGTGTAAAATTTGAAGAGAGTAGATGAATTCTTTCTGCCGGCACAAAATTGGTTGCTGAGTTTTGATAAAAATAGCTTCAACAGCTGCTGAGTGAAATTGAGTTCTTGCCTTTGCCAAAATTGAAAATAGTTGATCATGATAGTGGGCAGCGCAGTCAGGATTTTGAAGTAAGTGAATGGCCGAATCACATTCCAATTGATTTATAGGAGTCTTGGCTTTGCAGTTTCGTCCCTGCAAAATTTTTGGTTGGCTTTTCTTTGTTTCGAATTGATTTGGAAATCTGTTGAGTGATTCTTTCCTGTAATCTTAAGGATGTGCTACCCACGTACCTACAATTGCAGCGGGCACGCGTATTGGTATACGACCAAGCTTTGTTGTGTGGTGGGCACAACATCCTTGTGAATTGGGGGCAGAATCTTGCGCGTTTGGAGAATAACGCGGGGTTCAACAGCTAACAAACAATTTTGAATATTCGATTTTGTGCTGGTAGATTTTGAGCCGGCAGAATTTGTGCCGGCAGAATTTTGATTGGATTCGACTAACGTTGTGCCGGCAGAAAGAAATTGTCTACTTTCTTCAAATTTTACAATAATCAATCATTAGGTGGCGTACACATTTGAGCACAGAGCTGGACAGCGCTATGTACGGCGTACACATTTGACAACCATCCAATCAAAATTATTCACGTGATTTATTTTTTGCTTTTTAGTTGGAAATTTCAACATCCCAAAAAACTGTAAAAACCGCTTTTTTCGACTCCAATTTATTCTTGTTTTGATTCTTGACACGGACAAGACGAAAACCGTTCGAATCTCTTCTTTTTAAAGACAGTCTTTTTCAAAAGCTATCGAAGTTTTCAAAAGATTGACAATGAATCCAATAGTGATCAAAGCAATCTTGAAGTAATTATTTTGCGCTTTTTTGTAGTTAGGCTTCAGAATCGACATGTGATGTAGATAATGGAACGGTTCTTTTATTGTTTGACTTCTTTCAAAATCATTTATTTTTACCAGCTATAGCAGGGTTAAGGGCCTGTAATTTTGGAAAAAAACTTGTTGCTTGAAATATTGAAAACGATATTTAAAAGTTCTCAGTAAAAAGCACAGAGCCAATACAACTAAAAACACTCTTTTTTGCTTACGTTTCGAGATTGTACTCATCTCATTGTCAAAGCTGATCTATGAGTAGGCAAAAAACTTGAACGAAAATAAGTAAACCTGAAATTACGTCATAAAAGTTCATAATAATACAGTGTTGAAGAACAAACAACAATCGTAGTTAGGGTGTTTAATTGCAAAATCGCTAAAATATTAAGAAGTGTGTCACAAAATAGTGCTGAAATGGTTGACGCCAGAACAAGAAGCTAAAATTACATAAATATATAAATGACAAGTTGGGCGAAATAAAAATTCAAACCGCAATATAAACAAGTCTGAGGCTTGCAAGCGGAAAAAAAAACGAAAAGAATAAAAGGTCCAAATTAAGCTTATATACTATTAAAAATTACGTATTGAATAAATATGGTGGAGTGGAAGTTTTATCAATATTGAGTTGGGGCTGCTTTTCTTGTATAAGTAATATTTCTTTTATTAACAATGTCACGTATAATAATTTTAAATGCCTGAGATATAATTTTTTGCTGTGTTTTAACATGTACCTGACTATTTTGCTTGCTTTGCCGCTTTTTTGAATCGGAATATTCGAGATGATTCCTTTCTAGTATATTCTACTGTCTGCTATTAGTCACCGGAATAATTAGTTGTTTACCATACTTAATTGCTATATTTAGACTTGAAGTTTGTGACGTCATAATTATGGAAAATTTTTTATCCTAAGCTTGTATAGTTTTTCCATTGTGACGTATCAGGGATTGTTCTGGGATATTCGATTACTTTTGTTGTACTACAAATAGGCGGGTCATATTATATTTTAATATTCTAAGGGTGGGTGATTTTACTGTAGATATTAGTTTTGTAGGCAGTTAATCCGAGTTTGTGTATCTGGGGTTGGCTTGTATAGCCGTTTAGTGAGAAGTGTTAGTGGAGCGATTTTACTCAGTGAGAGTGGTTTTGTGCTTCAATCTTAAATAGAAGTTTTAATTTAAGATTGATGTGCTGCTTTCTGAAATTCAAGAAGCTAAAAAAACTATCAACTGCCATTTTCGATTCGTCAATTAACATCTTAGTCGTTGTCTAGTTTTAGTCAGCGATTCTAGAGATTAAAGGTTGTATTCTAGCCAAGTATCAACGATCGCGACAAACAATTTACGCCAGTTACTTGCATGAGATAAAACAATGGGGTTACTAAAATCAATGTGATGGTCCGGGGTTTGCCCAAGGTGTTTAGTGCATCAGTATCATTGGAAGTAGAAATGGTAGGGTTGCGTTCATTAAGCCGGAAAAACAGATTTCTTGGGGTCTGTCCAGTATAAAATTCACCACAACTACAGTTGATTTGGTTTACCACATTACAGTGGCATAGTGCGTGCTGTTTGTCTTTAGGTGTAAAAGATCGGCCAACGTTAGAAGTTTCATCAATTAAATAGTGTCTTGCATTAATACCGAGTTTTTGAGAAAACGAATTAATTGCTTTTCTAATTTGATTTGACACTAAATGCACATACGGTAATCTAATAAATAACAGCCTAGATTTGGGAGTTTCGGTAGAATTAATGGTTTGGCATTTTTGATATTTTTGGTTCAAAAACATGGCAGCTCAGGAAGAAACTTGTAGCAGTTGAGATACAGGATCATTTAAAAGCAACCGATAGGCTACAAAGGCAGGCTCGTCATCGGAACCAGCAACTAGCCTAAGTATATAGGACAAGTTTCTTTGCTATATGCTAAGCGTTTTCTTGAAACGAAAAGTAAAGAAGAACATGCAATTTGTAACCATCGACACAAAGAATAACTACTTAGATTAGGATTGGACATCACTAAAATGGCTCCGGATATTTCAACTATACGAAACTTGTCCAAGCGTATCCTCAAGGACACAGAAAATAGCGCGATAAGGAAAAGTTTAAATTGCTGCATTGCCGTTCTATACCTTGGCCTTCTAAACGTGCAAACACAATTTGAAAATTTATTTCAAGAAATCCGGTATCTTCTTAAACAGCAAAAAAAAAACTGAATTTAAACGCATATTAATTAATTAGTACCGCAAATTCAAGTCAAGTTATTTTCACTTTAAGAACACTGGAATGCAAAATTTAATAAAAGAAGAACAGCTATGTATAGTATAAAAAGTCTAAAGAAAAATCAATCCACAATTATAGTAAGCCAGACAAAGGCCAAGGTGTTGCTACCATGGGCGTCGGCAAGGGGGGGCAGGGGGGGGCCATGGCCTCCCCCTGGATTTTCACACACTCTTTCTAAAAGCTCCCAAATTTCAAAAATTCTTCCATTTTTAGTGGTTAATACTGGCTCTATTCTTATTGGCCCCCCTGAAAATTTTTCTGCCGACGCCCTTGGTTGCTACATAGCCAAAATGGAGAAAATTCTTTCTGATAAAACCGCTTTTATGCGAGTAAACAAAGATAACAATATCTCAAACCTAAAAAAATTCCAAAACTTTTTGCATCGACAAAAAAAGAATAAAATTTAGATTATACCATTTATCAAGAAATTTGACTCGAGAGGTATCTAACCCTTGTGTTTATGGATTGCCCAAACTCCATAAGAACATTTACTCATTAAGACCTATTTTATCTGCTACTGGTTCTTTCACCTACCGAGCAGCATTGTGGTTAAGTAACACTCTCAAGCCCCTTCGTGAACACTCTGCAGTATTACAAGATTCGTTTGAATTCGTGAACGAAATTTCAAAAATTCTAAGCTCCCAAAGCAAATTACTACACTAACTACGACTGTCCCGGTTCTCTGTCTGAAAAATATGGTAACCCTACGTAAGACACTAATAAATAGTTTAGTGATTTTGCAATTAAACATCCTAACTACGATTGTAAGGTAATATTGTTTGTTTTTCAACACTGTATTATTATGAACTTTTATGACGTAATTTCAGGTTTTCTTATTTTCGTTCAAGTTTTTTGCCTACTCATAAATCAGCTTTGACAATGAGATGAGTACAATCTCGAAATGTAAGCAATAAAAGCATATTTTTAGTTGTATTGGCTCTGTGCTTTTTACTGAGAATTGCCCGTCATTTTGCTCCAAAATTATTTTTAAAAAGTCATGAAAAATTGCTTAACAACTTCTTGAATTCAAAAGGAAAACTGTACCGTATAAAGCGTTTGTAAATTTTCATAAGGACGACACACTTCTTTTCGAGTTATAATCTTGTGATAATTTAAAACTTTGTACCTTTTGCTTCTAACTTCTAATAAGTGTAGCAAAATTATTAAAACAAAAATTCAAAAAGGAACACCATTTAAAAGGTATACTACGAAAGCAATCGTATAAACGTCAAAATTCCCCAGAAGGCATTGCCAAACGCAGACAAAAACAAAAAAAAAAAAAACTACAAGTTGCATGCCTAAGTCAGCTGTTTTGGGTAATTTTAAGGTTCATCAGTAAGACTTAGCAAGGCCAAAACGACAAAAATGACAGTGACAAATACGACATTTTGGCCCTGCTTAAAGGCCCATTCACACTGGCATCGTGATTGCGTCACATGACGCGTTCGCGCTGCCCTTCGCGATTTCGAAATGTCAGCATCACGCAATGAGGCGACGAGCTTTTTGCTTGCAGTGCATACCAAGCACAATACGTCGGTTGCTATTGGAAACGCCAAGATTGTTTAGCGAAGGTGCGAGACTGAGACGATAGCTTTAAAAGAAAGAAGCTTGTTCTTTTTTTACATCCTTGGTGTTAAATGATCTAACGTTAAACACCAAGCATGTAAAAGTCTAAATTCGCTGTGGTTGACATTTTAAATCAAATTCCGATTAAAAGTTTCAAAACGTTTGGAAATATCTTCCTAGTTAAGACTGCTTGTTTTGAATAGGGTGTCTGGTTCGGGTATGCTTTTCTAAACCCGGGTTTTGGGTTTTCATTCTGAAAATCTTAGTTTTCGGGATTTATCTGCTTTTAAAAGTTGAACTGAACAAAACTGAAATTCATTTTGCTAACTGTTATAGATAAACAGTACAAACTAATGCAAAATGAAAATAAATTAAACACATTCAGCATAAATCAATGCAAGGTAAAAGTTATACCAAAACAGGCACAAGGCGACTGCGAAGGGACCGGTTTTGTCTTCGTGTCTGCAGCCTCCTATTGCTATTAAAGCTTTACTTTTTGTTTAGTAATATCTAATCTTTTCTTCTTCTTTTTTTTGAGAACGCGCTAACAAACAAACAAACAATAGCAGCAAAAAGAAGAAGGAAGAAAGAGAGAAAAGCAGGAACCTCGTATTGTTAAAAAATAAATAAACAACAGCTATAGTGGTTATATTCAGCAATAATAAAAATATATAAGTTTATGTTTCTTGATCATATTTTTGCAAGAGTAAGTTTTTAAGTTTTGCTTTGAAAGATTGGTGCTTTTGTTACGTGAATATCAAAAAAAAATACTACATTTTAAGTTTATACTTTTACGTTTCTTAGCGTATTATGAAAAACTAAAACAAAAATTATACGCGACGAGAAAGTCGGTCGTCCTATTATGCAATAATCGAATATTTGTGGCAAAGTAGAAAATCATAAGCTGACTGGATGAATTTTTTTTTGCTAAAAAAATGACAGAAAACAACATATTCAAAATGTGCATCTTGCGCTGGATTACTGTCAGCATTTTTCTTGGCATGTCATTGAATATGGCAGGCAACTGTTTCTTGGGTACTCTTGCCTACGTTTTAATCAAATTTTTTGTTTACTTTTCATCTCTTTTTCTTCAAAATGTTTTTCAGCTAAATTTTTGAGCATTGTAAGAGTTTTTGTGCAATGGAGCAATAAACTGAATTAATCTATACGATTTGTTCAGCGAAAAAAGTTCTGATTTCCATTTTGCAGAAACAACGCTCTCACGACAAACGGCGAAGTAGATCTCATTTCTACAACGTCGCGCGATCGCTCAACCGTGAGTTTTTCTGTCAGCGCGTCATGGCAAACCCGTCGTTATAGAGAAAAATCGATCAATGTGAATTGGTCTTCGCGCTTACGTGTCAGCATCGTTGAAAACGCAACATCTGACGCGATCGCTACGCGAGTGTGAATTGGCCTTAACTGCTGCGCCTCAAAACTAGATGAGAGTTTGCCAGCAAACCCAGTGAACGACCGACGCATAGCTAATGCTGTGACGCTCAAAAGTACTTTTTGTCTACCGTAAAATCAGCAATTATTCAAAAACATCTGATTATGGAACCTCCAGAAAAGTAAAGTCAAAATATTTGTCAGTTAAATAGTTCCTGAGAGCAAAACAAACTGGCACCCTAAGTTGAGCCATTCAAAAAATTAATTTTGGGGGTCCATTTAGGGGGTCTCGGGGGGGGGGGGGCACCCCCAAATTATGTCAAAATATTTGTCTAGTAAATATCTACTGATATCAAACAGAAGTAAAACTCTAGCTTGAGCCGTTCAAAAAATCGATTATTGGTGGGTCCATTTGGGGGGTCCCCAGGGGAGTGGCACCCCCAAACTATGTCAAAATATTTGTCTGCTAAATATCTGCTGATATCAAAACAGACTGGCACCCTAATTTGAGCCGTTCAAAAAACTGATTTTTGGTGGGTCCATTTGGGGGGTCCCCGGGGGAGGTGGCACCCCAAACTATGTCAAAACATTTGTCTGCTAAATATCTACCGATAGCAAAAAAAAACTAGCGCTCTAGCTTGATCCATTCAAAAATTGGATTTTTTGGGGCCCCATTTTGGGGGAGTTCTCGATGGATTTGCCCCCAAAAATTTAGGGAGATAAAATTGCATTGCAGCTCAACAACTTTACTCAAAAATTAGATATCGATGTTTTGTGGTTTAAGAGAAGAAGAGCGTACAAAAAATGGGAAGAAAAAAAAGGAAAAAAAAAGGAAATAAAAGGAAAAAAAACGGAAAAGAAAGGAAAAAAATGGAAAAAAAAGAAATAAACCTCATCGCGGCCAAAAGTGGGTTGGTTGGGATGAAAGGGTATCTTAAGACTTACAACCATATGAAATATTTTTTGCCGTACTTAAGCCGTTTTTGACCGAGACCGTTTTTTACGCCAAACTTGCAGGGCGGTTTTTGGGTTCTGAAACCAAAGTCACGTAACCTATTGCCTTGAAATTTGGTACAAACATATAACTCATTAATCGCAAACTGCTGTCAAAATTTCATGTAGCTAGATCAAACCGTTCTCGAGTTATAAGCAAAAGTCTGAAATTTCGCACTAGTTAGTTAGAAAATGGCCGAGTAAAAACAAAGAAACACGCGACGCGAGCATTGGTCGTTCCAATTAGGCGAAACAGCTGTCTTAGCCATGCAACTTGTATTTTTTTTTTGTTTTTGTCTGCTTTTAGCAATGTCTTCCGTGAGTTTCGAGGTTTTTTCGATTGCTTTTGTTATGTACCTTTTAAATGGTGTTCCCTTTTAAATTTTTGTTTTAATACGTGATTACTGCACCCCAATAGGCTTAAATTGATTTCCTAAAGCTACATTTTTTTTGCTTCCTAATTCTTTGTTGTCCCTTTCGTTTGTAGCAAAATAAATAAAAAAGACACCTGATTGCCTTTCCGATGGATTAACACTTTGACGAAGTTTATGTCTCTCTTTTGCAAGTCTGCTTTTTTGTATGCATTGTGTTTCTCAAGATCATTTTCTTTTATAAGATGATCCAGCATTTTCAATGAAAGTTCTTCGTGCTAGAAAATTTGTAAAACAAAACGAAAATTTACACAAGATACATAACACCGTGTAGTTTTTCGCAAGAACAATGCCGGGAAGCTATTGTGTATTTATAGTTTTAAGCAGCGAAGCTACGAATACCAATCTTTACATATTTTGCTTTCAGATGACCGAGAATTGAACCTGAGTCCATTATTTTAGAAGCTAATATTCTATTCACAACACTAGACAAAATATGCTGATATTCTTTACGAGAATGTAGTAAGTGTTTGAAAATTGTTCGTGTATTAGCAACGTCTCCGAACATAATGCACATTGTACATTATCTAAAAAAAATCTTCCTTTTTTAAACAAAGAAAATAGGCGGGATAATGTTCTAAACAAAATTGGCTTACTTTTATGCTTTTTTTATTTTTTTTCATAAAACTCCCATCAAAAGCATGAGAAAAGGGACCATGACCTGCAACGAAAATAGTACTAACATTACTAACATGCAATTAATTTTTTTGAAAATGTTAGGGTGGTCTCAATCATTTGATTGGCGATTTCTGCCTAAGTTCATTTTAAAGAAAGCCACTTATGGGGTGGACCTTGCAAAGGTATCTACTCGATTCTCGGTAACGCTGTATTTGCGACTGTAAAAATTTTTATTCTGAAGTTTTTAGTCTTTGTAAATTTTCTTTTGTTTATGAATGATTTAACCTTAAAAACCCTGTTGATCCCTTTAGACTAAACCCTATTCACCTTTAAGCTATTTTGAAAAGTATCGAATTATTTAAAATTGAAAAATATTAGTTTAACTTAACACCTTTTTTCATAAAAACCAATAAATTTTAGGTTGAGACTAGCAGCTGTTCTTAAATTTTCACGAATTTTCAGCCTTGTTTTTTCTCAATTAGTTCTTGATTTTATAGGAAAAAAAGAATGATGCAAATGTTTGGGCTTGATTCAAAGTTGCTTTTTGTTTTAGATTATGATTATACTTTTAGATAAATCAGCAAATGCAACACAAAAAATCCCTACAAAACTCTGCTAATTAGGTAGAAATGAGTTGTACTAGCTCGTGTTTATAAAGTATTTTCTCAAGCTAAGACTGGCATTGTTCCAATTTGCTCTTAAATTTTAAGCAAAAACGAGCCTGGAGTTCGTATAAAATTGTTTTTATAGAAAAGATAAATGTACTAACATATGAAGCATTGTCAATGGATAACAATTATATACGGTTTGCGCGTAGTAAGCGGTTTTTTAAACCGTAAAAGAAACATAATAATGAGTAAAATTCCTTCAACAAATTAAAATAGACGTAATCTTTTTGCAGTCATTTAACATAGAAGGAGTACTTTTCAAGTCTTACCCAGGTCATGGCAAAGCCCAGCTAATTCAACGCAAAGAATATCCTTTGCATCTGGTATAAGTTTTGCTTCGTAATTATTGTCTTTCGTTTGTTTTTGAATGTGTCGAATAAGCTTTCCAGCCAAATGGCATGTTCTGTATAAAAATCGAAGACGCTTTTACAATTCTGCATTAATTAGTAAGGTTAGATCAAAAATTAAATTTGTCACATACCTTTAATGACATAGTGGTCAGTGATTGAGTAGATAGAGTGCCTACTTCTGAAAAGGTGAACTCGGATTCGATTCCTCGTCAAGTCAAATTAAAGACAATAAAAAATTGGTATCAATATTCACAGCTTCCCTGCTTGGCGTTCCGCAATTAAAAGGACAATGTGAAGCCTCCACCCCGGGAAGCCTAGCTGCAAGCCAGTTTACAATTTATTTCGGTAACAAACTAGAATAATATACGGGCTATTTGGTCAACGCATTTTACAAGAGAAGACAATAATGCTTCCCCTTCTCAAATTTCTAAACCAAAAGTCATGGGAGCGTTAAATTTGTTTAACAGGTAGTGATCACCAAACATTAAAAAATTATTATAGAGTTGATGACGTGATCATTGTGACGTCACCATCATGTTTTTAAAAATGGTGTCAATTTTGCGATGACGTCACAGGCGGCTCAAGTTTTGCTCATAAGTTTATTTTTTGATACTGAATTATCAAATGCCTAAGTCACAGTAGTTACGTCACAAATTATAGCAATTTCCATAGTCATTTGTCCAAATTTTTCCTCAAAGTTTTGT
Source organism: Trididemnum nubilum (assembly GCA_963965965.1). Taxonomy (NCBI): domain Eukaryota; kingdom Metazoa; phylum Chordata; class Ascidiacea; order Aplousobranchia; family Didemnidae; genus Trididemnum; species Trididemnum nubilum. Next base: position 5,004,272 of record OZ014472.1, read on the forward strand.
GATTCGTATGATTTTTAAAGTCACTCATACAAGATTAAAGTCTACGACCGTTTGTACACAGCAGCAGAATTATTGTTACACCGTTATAGTCAGTTACCCAATGCAATGTTCAAATCTATTGTGAGATGCTCCTGGATAAACATAGTAGACTCCGCCAAGTTGCTTAAGATTTCGAAGTCGCTGGAATTGCGGAGTGTCGATGACGGCCACTAGGAGAGGGTGGAGTTCGATGTGTCCATGAATCGGATCGTGGAAGCTCTTAGTTATTAAAAAGAAAAGATTGTAAATCGTAAAATAAATTGTGTACAGGAAATAACAAACAATATGATCAGATAAGTATTGTCAATTAGCCACCAAAACTTACATTTTCAGTATCATAAATAGGCTGGGCAAAAGATAAATCAAGTGTTAAAATTTCCATTGCTTAAAGTGATGGTCGCCTGATAATAGAAAAATTTTCTTTACAAAATAACAAATTTGTTCTAGCTGCATTTAGGTTTAGTGCTGCAAGCAGCAGCATGGTAGGTTTTGGCGGCTAATTGCACTTTTACGCTAAGCTTAGCATACTCCTGTTTCAGTCAATAACTTTTAAATACTTTTTCCGCAAATATCAGTAACGCACTACACCACAATAAACAATCTTAAAAAGCTTGGTTTTTCTCTGCAGCGATTTGGAATGTCCACTTCATTGAAATGCTATGTAGATTGTAGAATCGTTTTAGAATTCCACAGAGTTCGTCACAGAGCAGATAAATTTTGGTTTTTCTTCAACAGTAAATAAAATAAAAATCTTGTTTATTTTTTTCTGTAGACTTGGAATATTTTCTGTTATTTTTGATATGAGATTAGACAAGACGGAATCGATTTTGTCTAAATTATATCGAAAATTTCACAATTTCGATATTTCGTTCTTAAACTGCTTTTATGTTTACTCTTTGTTTAAATTTTAGCAATTTAAGTAAAGTGTATAAGTATATTTTTAGTTATTTACTTTCAACTCACCTTTGTCGACAAATTCTGAGACTTTGATTCAGTAGTCATAGTTAGTGGAAGGGGCTTTTGAAACTTGAAAACTTAAGATTTTCAATATTTAGCACGTAGATTAGAACAGGAACAATTTTCTAAAAAATTAGTCCGCTAATATCAGCCCTGTCTTCAGTACTAACATTATTACTTAGGATGGATTTATAGCGTATCCGTTTTTCGCTAGATCTTTTGTCCGTTTTTGTGCGTTTTGTCCATGAAAAAGTATGCGTTCTTTTGTTCGCGCTTTTGTACGTCCATACCCGCACTAACCAGACTGTTATAATATTGGACAAAAGTTTTTCAAAAAAATTTTCTATAAAGGGGTACACCTGTATTTTGAGATATTGTTCTGATCGTTCCTACCTGATTTTTCTAAACAAATTATTTATCAATATGTAGCAGTCTACTAAGCAAGAATATAAACTTACAAAAATGCAGACGAAAAAGTGCATACTTTTTCATGGAGAATAAAAACGTACAGAAGCGACAAAATACAAAAACTGCGTAAATTCGCATTTAGCTATATTTTGTGTTATAAATCTAGTGCGTATTGCTATATTATTTAACTAATTGCGAAATGAGAGTCTGTAGACTCTGCAATCTCGCCAGTTTTTTTAATCGAGACATTGATCTTATCGCAACTTTTGTCACAAAGACTTTCACTTCGTCATTTTTCAATCCGCATTGTTTTACTGTACATATTGCGTTACGTTTGCTATTTTGTGTGTTTGCCTTTTTCTACGCAAATAAACAGCAGAAAGAGCAAGGCCATTACAGCGTATGTTGCTGCGTCTTGGTCAAAAGAAATAATTGCTCGCAGCATATCGTCACTGTTAAAAATGTAAGTGGGCATCGGAAGCTGTGGAAATACTGTTATTACTAACGGCCGAAAACTACAGTATTCTCTTGCTGTTGAAAGCAGGTGCTATGACTAAATTGTTGTTGTTGCTGAATATTTATCTTCCTCTCACCGGACTGCGTCTGACTCTAACTACTGGATGATTCGTAGACTTTTCGTTACGATAAATATTTCGTGTTAGAAGGAATCCGCACCTGCTCTTGCAAGAGTATCGAATAATAGTCTAATGTTCTTGTCGATATTTTTGAATTCTTGTTGGTTGACTTAGCTACTTTTTCGAAGCCGCCAAACAGATACAATCATCCTAGAGCGTCTTATCAAAGGACTCAACAATGTGATCTGGGTGGTGATTGAATTCAGATCATGCGATGAGGGTTGTCGTAAAAACCACGCCTTTACCCTTTTGGCTAGGCAGAAGCATCCAGATCCTGACAAGTCCAAAAATGTTTATTCATGGCCTGGAAAACACAATTTTTGCTTTTGGAAACGCAATTTTACAAGAATACGAGCTCATATTTGCTCAAAACTTAAAAACAATTTAAGAACAATGCCAGCCTTGGCATAAAAAATCTTTAAGAACACAGGTCAGTAAAATGAATTTTATATTCTCGGCTTTTATTGTATTGCTATTTTCATTCCTTTAAAAATTATTTCAAGAAACATTATCTATTACACCAAAAAACAACTTTCGCTTGAGCGAAAACGTATCTGCTTAACTCTCTTTATAAATAAAATTTAAGAGCAAATTAAAAACAAATGAGGCTGAAAATTTATCAAAAATTTAAGAACAACCAGCCTCCACCTAAAATTTACCGGTTGTTATGAAAAAGTGCTTAAGGCAAATCGATTGCTTTTGCTCGAGTTAAACGTATTAGCGTTGCGTAAGTTACTTCATTTTTTATAAATTCTTGTAAACTTTATTAGCTCACATCAACAGGCTGAAAAAAGTTGAGGCGAAATTCAAAACAAATCAGAAAAAAAAGCTAAATTAGTTTTTTTTAAGTGTATTCTTAATTACTGTGCGTATGTAATCTTATGTGACATTATTTTAATTTTTAGATATGTTATCCTGACGATGGCTTTAAATTAAGCCGAAAACGTTTGATTTTATATTATGTTTAGACTCTTGGGTAAAAGTTTGAATATGCCAATCAATATTGCTAAGTTGTTGATACTTTCAGTTTTGCGATATTCTTTCTTTTTATAAAAATCTGTTATTTATTTTGATAAGAATCACATTATATCTTCAATAAAATTTAAGAACAAAATGAGATTAAAATTTCATCATAGCTTAAAAACAGCCAGCCTCAACCCAAAATATAGTGTTTTTTCAAAGAGTGTATGATCGTTCAAAATATCAACATGTACGTGCTCAATGTATATTATATAGTAAATATACTAAAAAAACTTGTTTTTGCTATTTTACGTATTAGTTGAATCAACTTCATTTGTTAATATACCACCAAAAATAATTAATGTATACTTATTTGCGTGAACTTCGAATTCTGCCTCTTTCCTTACTTTTATGCGCTGACGAGAGCGGCCTTTTCCTCTATCTCATTTTAACAGCAAAAGCGTCAGGGACGTCATTCATTAAACATAAACAATAAATAATGTTAAATAAAAGAACCAATAGCTATTACAGAAAAGTGGTAAAGACAAATATTCAGACAAAACAAAAAAGCATCAATTGGCATAATTTGCTTTTTGTGCCACGGCATTTATTTGTTTTTTCAAAAGTCAAGAGCAAGTTGCGCAAACTTGATCAACATGAATTTTGACCATTGCCCCTAATAAGCAAACATCAGAATAAAAATAACCCCGTCAAGGTAAACATGACCGCCGTGACGCAGCCATATGTTTAGGAGCACACAAAAAGACCATGTTTTTTTTGACATTTATGACATAAACAAATATTATTACTAGGACAACTTTTTGTTGCACTAAAATATTGAAAAAGTAGCATTTGGTATTAACAAAATTTGCACTAAAAATTTACCTTCATTTTTGGCGAAAGTTGCAATAAAAAGTTAAATTTAGGCCAATGCAGTACGAGTTTAAACTACATCGTTGGATGGCGCCTTGAAAGCTCCAGAGAGGGATGGGGCCCAGGCGCGTCGGTTTCTTCAAGTCTTTGGGGATCAAACTTAATAACAGGCGCGTAGCCAGACCGAAATCTTGGGGGGACAAGAGCCGAACTTGGAGGGCAAAGTTTTTTTTTCTGAGGTGATTTTAAAAAATGCTCTTCAGCACGAGAAGGCACCAATCACTGTGAGTTTTGAGAGGTGATCTCAAACAAAACAAATAAAAAAATCTTTTAACCGGAAGGCCACAAGAAAAGTTTTCAAATTTGTAATACTTTGTTTGAAAAAAATGGATTGGTGATTTACATCAGTGATTTGGGCAACAATTTTGAGCTTCAGTGACTATCAATGCAACTGACAATAAATGAGTTCTGCAACCCTTTTTCTCTCCATCTCAAAGGCGGTGAATCATCCAGCAAATTCCGGTGGTTTACAATAGCTAAAATTGAACTATAATGTTGGATATTTTTTGTTTTAATTTTGGGACTGCGGCTGCAAAGATATTTGACAAATACAAAAAGATATCCCCCGAAAAAAGTTTTTGGAAACTCTGAGTTTTATTCTTCTCGCCAAAACCACAGTTCTCTAAACTATTAAATCTACTGTAACCGACAAGTTTGACGTCCTTCGTGGTCGACTCCTGGGGAATCATAACGACTTCCACTAGCAGTTAGGTGGCCAGATCAACCACCAACCCTGCAGCTACAAAGCAGCTCGAGTCATAAGATGCACAGAGCTGGACAGCGCTGTTTCGAGCTTTTAGCTCTCATCGGCAGCCCTCAGCTTCTCTAACAAAGTTATTCCCCAGCTGGACAAGACTCTTGGCCGAACTGGACAAACCTTAAGGGCTTGCACAGCGGCAGAGACTTTCTAGGGAATAAATTTTAAGTACAGCAGAGACTTTCTATATTTTAAGTACCACAAGTGAAAAATCGTTTATTCCCTACAAAGTTTCTGCCGCTGTGCAAGCCCTTAAGGTTTGCCCAGTTCGGCCTAGAGTCTTGTCCAGCTGGGGAATAACTTTGTTAGAGAAGCTGAGGGCTGCTGATGAGAGCTAAAAGCTCGAAACAGCGCTGTCCAGCTCTGTGCATCTTATGACTCGAGCTGCTTTGTAGCTGCAGGGTTGGTGGTTGATCTGGCCACCTAACTGCCAGTGGAAGTCGTTATGATTCCCCAGGAGTCGACCACGAAGGACGTCAAACTTGTCGGTAATGATTACCGTGGTCACACAAGGGGAACCCTTGTAGTAGGGATAGCTACGGCTATCCTTACTGCAAGGGTTCAGCGATTTTTTCACTCGTTTATTTTAAGTACCACAAGTGAAAAATCGTTTATTCCCTACAAACTCTCTGCCGCTGTGCAAGCCCTTAAGGTTTGTCCAGTTCGGCCAAGAGTCTTGTCCAACTGGGGAATAACTTTGTTAGAGAAGCTGAGGGCTGCCAATGAGAGCTAAAAGCTCGAAACAGCGCTGTCCAGCTCTGTGCATCTTATGAATCTACTGTAGTTTTGGCGGGAAAACAAAACTCAGAGTTTCCAAAAACTTTTTTCGGGGGATATCTTTTTGTATGTGTTGAATATCTTTGCAACCGCAGTCCAAAATCAAAAAAAAAAAAATATCAAAAATTACGGTTCAATTTTAGCTATTGTAAATCACCGGAATTTGCTGGATGATTCACCGCCTTTAAAATACTAGTGGTGAAGTGAAATGTTTGGGGGCAACTTCACCCTCCCCCCCGACTACGTTCCTGCTTAAAGATCAAGCGACTAGAAAAATACGACACAAATGTTTTGGTTATTTCTAGATAGTAAAAGGGTAAACTAAGAAGTTTTGAAAATTTTTGGTGAATTTATGCCAACTCAGCGGAGATATTACGGTTTGAAAGACGCTATGCGCAAAAACTTGCCAACCATGGAATGACGTCATCTCCGCACATACAATCAGCTAATCATAAGCAGATCCTGTGTAACCAGCGGGTTGTCCAATTGTTGATGCTTTCGAAAACTAGATGGGAGTTTGCCAGCAAACCCAGTGAACGACCGAAGCATAGCTAATGCTGTGACGCTCAAAAGTACTTTTTGTCTACCGTAAAATCAGCAATTATTCAAAAACATCTGATTATGGAACCTCCAGAAAAGTGGAGTCAAAATATTTGTCAGCTAAATATCTCCTGATATCATAAAACACTGGCACCCTAAGTTGAGCCATTCAAAAATTGATTTTTGGTGGATCCATTTGGGGGGTCGCCGGAGGGGTGGCACCCCCAAACTATTTCAAAATATTTGTTTGTTAAATATCTGCTGATATCAAAACAAACTAGCACCCAAGTTGAGCTATTCAAAAAATTGATTTTTGGTGGGTCCATTTGGGGGTCCCCGGGGGATAGGCACCCCCAAACTATGTCAAAACATTTGTCTGTTAAATATCTACTAATATCAAACAAAAGTAGAACTCTAGCTTGAGTCGTTCAAAAAATTGATTTTTGGTTGGTCCATTTGGGGGGTCGCCGGGGGAGTGGTACCTCCAAACTATGTCAAAACATTTGTCTGCTAAACATCTGCTGATATTAAAAAAAGTAGAACTCTAGCTTGAGTCGTTAAAACATTGATATTTGGGGGGGTCCATTTGGGTGGTCCCTGGGGGGTGGCACCTCCAAACTATGTCAAAATATTTGTTTGCTAAATATCTACTGATATCAAAAAAAACTAGCACCCTAGCCTGAGCCGTTCAAAAAATGGATTTTTTGCGGCCCCATTTCGGGGGGGTTCCCGGTGGAGTTGCCCCAAAAAATTTAGGGAGAAAAAATTGCATTTGCAGCTCAACAACTTTACGCAAAAATTAGATTTTGATGTTTTGTGGTTTAGGAGAAGAAGAGCGTACAAATTATAATTAGGAAGAAAAAAAAGAAAAAAAGGAAAAAAAAAGAATAAAAAAAAGGAAAAAAATGGAAAAAAAAGAAATAAACCTTATCGTGGCCAAAAGTGGGTTGGTTGGGATAAAAGGGTATCTTGAGACATATAACCCAATAAAATACTTTTTGCCGTACTTATTCGGTTTTGACTGAGACCGCTTTTTTGACTGAGACTGAGAAAAAAAACTTGCGGGGCGGTTTTCGGGTTCTAAAACCGAAGTCATGTGACCTGTTGCCTCGAAATTGTGTACAAACATACAACTCATTAATCGCAAACTGCTGTCAAAATTTCATGTAGGTAGACCAACCGTTCTCGAGTTATAAGCAAAAGTCTGAAATTTCGCGCTAGTTAGTTGGAAAATGGCCGGGTAAAAACAGAGGAACACGCGACGCGAGCGTAGGTGGTTCCAATTACAAATAAGCTTAGCGGCAGTGATACAGATCAAATTTCTAGCCAAGTTTTGTTGATCAAAGCTGTTAGTTGTGGGCGCTAATGCTGAATCAGTTATTGCTAAGCATAAAATAAAGCTACTAACAGATAAAGCCAACATCTAGGATCAGACACTAGACAGTGTGTTACTTATCTATCAGCTTTGCGATCGTGGTTTGTGATAATAGCCTATACTATATACGTATAGTCCGGTAGAAATACGACAAAATAGATGCAAACCCGGAAAAAATTTATAATAAGCTGAAATTTGGCAAGATGACTCAGGACCATGTTCTGAGCCACCAAACAAAAATCCCCATGTTTTGAACATGGGACTTCTCCCTTTTTCGGCCTTCAAAGTCTGCCATCTAGTGTCAAAGAGTCTTTACTTTCCAACAGCCAATCCAAAAGTTATGGAAGAGTCAAATTTTGAATCGTAATCGATTTTTAAGTGCAGGTATAAACAAATTTATTTTAAGATTGAAAACGTCATTTTTGGTGACATCATTGCCGAATTTTTGTTTAGAAAAATGGCATATTCTGCATTGATGACTTAAATTGTGAATGAGAGTTAGCTGTATGGCTCCAAGCCAAAAATTGCTTAAATCAAATTGATGACGTCACAAACGCTTTTTGATGACGTCATCTAGCTGTCAAGAGTTTTGATCGTAAATAAGAAAAAGAGTGTTTGGCCAAACGAAACATTGCTCCACTTTGAGAATATCAGCATCATCATCATCATTTTGAGGTTCTAAGGCATTATTAAATTCTTGGCCGAGGAATTTCATCGTCCTCCTATACGCAATGGTTCTAAAAAAATAACTAGAGAAATTATATGTCAATTAATACGCAGTGCCGCATCTAGAACGTTGTTCTAAGAGGGCAAAATTTGTTTCTGGGGGGGGCCAAAAATTTTGGGTTGGTCTACTTTTCTCCGAGTTCTCTGTTGATGTCAAAAAAAAAAGGGTCATCTCGCCAAGTTGTTTTATTTATCTCCTAGTTTTCTGTCGGTTTCCAAAAAAAAAGCCACCCTCTTGAAACTGCCGCCGGGGAAAGAGGAGTTTGGGTGGGCATTTTAGGGGGGCGGAATTTTCGTTTAGGGGGCGCCGCCCCTTTTTGCTCCCCCGTAGTTGCGGCCCTGTTAATACGAATATGTCCCGAGCACGATGATATATCCGGTAGGAACAGAATTTTAACCGTTTTGCAATGTCTGACAATATTATTATCTCACGAAAAATGCTTTGCTAGCATACTTCTGCAATCTGTGGTACTAAATCTGTTATACAGTAGAATATGCTTGGCATCAGAACTAAACTTATCTAATCAATTAGAATAACATTTGAACAAACTTATCGGATTAATTTTAAACAACACCTGATAAAAAACTTATCTAACCGACCAGGGTTCTTGAATTCACATCTGAACAAAATTTATTTAATTAATTTATAATGGAAACGCTAATATTTGACAATTTGCAGCCTTGATAATTTTTTTATCTTTGCTAATGCTTGCATTTTAAAATAAAATTGCAGATTAACTTTAACTGCGCAAGGGAACTTTTGGATAAACATTTATAGGCTTTCTTGCTCTAACTGCAAAATGCGTTATTTTATCTTAATCCCATTTCGGGAGGTTTAAGTTTTATCTGCTTAACTTCTACCACTGGCGCAGCCAGAAATAAAAAAAAAAAAGGACAAAACTTTTTGTTGTGATTAAAGCATATGCAAATCGAAAAGTTCTTATTTACGCAAATTGTATCAGACTACTGTACAAAGGTTAAACGATAACAGATTGAAGTACTGCCGTCGTTCATGCAGCAGACACATAAAAAAATAACTAAACAAAAAAAAAAAAAGAATTAAAGTAGTTTTACGATTTTACTTTATTTAACGATGCAACATGGGATACAAAAAAGCGCGTTGTTTCACTTAGGCCATACGAGAAAATCGCAGATTGCCGTTATTGTTCAAGGAAGCTTGAGTAATAATATTTCAATTTTCGAATAATTATAATTACATTTCATTCATCAAGTTGCCTTGGCCAGGAGACAGCGAAGGGACCTTTCGGTCTTCTAGTCAAGCTGCCATCTGTCTACCACTGTATATTGTGACAAATTATTAAGAACAAATGAAATGCACAATTCTCAAAAACATACGAACAACTCCCCCCCTACACCCTGAAATGATTAGTTTTTGAAAAAAAAAGTGCTCCCCATAGGCTTAACCAAGGGGGGGGGGGGAGCCCAGGGGGCCCGCTCCACCCCAATCAAAATACCGCTAATGACAAAAAATTATGACAACATAGCCTAGCGATGTTTAGTTGCTGTTTTTTTTTTTTCAGTAATTACGCACATAATAGTAATTAACAATAATTTTAGTGACTACAAGGGAGTCCCGGGCCCCTCACTAACAACCAGGGGGCCTTAACTAACAACTAAGGGGCCCTTAACCGACAACCAGGGTGCCCCGGGACCCCTAACTGAAAACCAGACGGCCCCAGGGCCCCTAACTAACAACCAAGGGGCCCCTAACCGACAAGGGGGCCAGGGGCCCCTATCCAAAAACCAGGGGGCCCCTAATTGACAAACAGAGGGCCTTGGGGCCATTAACTGATTACCAAGGCCCCTGACTCACAACCAGGGGCTCTGGGGCTCCTAACCGACAACGAGGGGGCCCCGGGGACCCAAACCAACAACCAGGGGGCATCGTAGTGCCTAACTGACAACCAGGGTCCCTGAGGCCCCTAACCAACAACTAGGGGGCCCCTAACCAACAACCAGGAGGCCCCAGGACCCCCCTAACTGAAGACAGAGGGCCCCGGGCCCCTAATTAACGACCAGGTGGCCCTAGGGCCCCTAACCAACAACCAGGGGGTCCTGGAGTCCCTAACTGACGGCCATGGGGTCAATCTATGAGTTTTGACCTAAAAGTTGCCACTCGAAGCCTCGTTTAACGTTAGTATGAACTTCACGCTATAACACAGGCGGTAAGGCAAACCCCATCAACTGAAACACTACCAGTGATAAATATTTTAGCCATTATGTTGTCCTTGTCCGAAATTACAATTTCTTTAATTTAGGATTTAAGCGTACAAAAGTAGGCAATACTATTAAGGACCACATGTCCACGTCATAATAATGTCATGCAATTCTTGGACGCTTCAAAAAACTGTCAAGTGACTTGACTCGAGTCCTCCTCGTTTTGGAAAAAAAGTTATTTCAATTTTGATTTAAAAGTTTTTTTTTATGAAAGAACTTATTAGGGGAGCGATCTTGTCTCAAAATCATTGGCGTAACCAGGGGGTGGCCGAGGAGACCCGGGCCGCCTTAAACAAAATGCCACCGATAGTGATGTAAATAAAAAAACGAAGCTTGTTTTTAAAAAAAAAAGTTTTTTTTGCTTGTTTTTTTGGTTCCAAAAAAAACATTATTTTTTTTGTTTTTAATTGTTATTTTTAAATAATATCACATTGTTGTTTTGTAACACCCTTTAGCGAGCCGGTCCTGAAAACCGTGAAAATCTTTAACAGGTTAAAAGCTTGAAAAAAGACATCAAAACTAATATTTCCTTATTGATGGATTGCACGTGACGTCATCACGATGCTAGTCAAACCGCTGGACGTCAAAATTGCGCATCGGCTCTATGTAAATGCATGCAAAAACAGTGTTAGTTAAGATATAGGGCATATTTTCAGGCTTTAAATCGGTTGACTCTTTGTAACATCAAACTTGAATAGCAGATAAAAGCTTGCAAAAACTGAAAAAGAATTTAATTAGTCAGAATTCGGTTTTTGTTTGCTTTTTTCAGTGATGTAAATTCGGCTTGCTGTCTAGTAACCACGAGAATTGTGTATTTAAGATGGTGGTATTTATCTTCGGTTATCAAATCATGATCAAATTTGAGGTTATTATTGACGGCGCTGAAATAGAACAGTTGTATCTCCTTCATTTGTGACAAAATCAGCACTTCTTTAAACTTTTGTAATTTTATAAGTCTATTTTGCAGGATCTATGTTGATTTTTTGGATTTAGTGTTGTCATTAACGGCTAGCGCTACGGTTGCTTATAAGTCAAAACGCATAAACTGTTGTTTTCATTGAGTTATATTTCGTAGGCATAGGCGAAGCCAGAGGGGGCCAGGGGGCCCGGGCCCCCCCAATTGAAATACCACCAATGATATAAAATTATGATAACGTAGCCTAGCGATGTTAGTTGCAGTTACTGACAACGAGAGAGCCCAGGGGCCCCTGACTACCATCCAGGGTTCCCCTAAGTAATAACCAGGGGGCCTTAGGGGGCCCCAGGGCCCCCAACTAACAACCTGGGGGCCCCAGGGCCCCCAACTGAAGACCAGGATCCTCTAACCAACAACTAGTGGGCGCCAGGGCCCCTAACTAACGACCAGGGGGCCCAGGGCCCATAACAAACAACCAGGGGACCCCGGGACACCTAACTAACGACCAGGGGGCCCAGGGCCTATAACTAACAACCGGGGGCCCTGGGGCCCTAACCGACAACCAGGGGGCCTCGGGGCCCCTAACTAACAACCAGGGGGCCCCGGGGCCCCTAACTAACGACTAGATGACCCCAGAGCCCTTAACGGACAACCAGGGGACCCCTAACTGACAAACAAATGCCCCGGGGCTTCTAACTGACAAACAGGAAGTCCTGGGGCCCCTAATTGACAACCAGAGACCCCCAAAGCCCCTAACTAACAACCAGGGGGCCTAGGGCCCCAAACTGATGACCAAAGGTCCCGGGCCAAGAGCCCCACAATTTAAATTTTTAACAATACATACACAAAACCTGTGAAAAATCGAAAAGTTTTGTGCTAAAAGTTGCCACTCGAAGCCTCGTTTAACGTTAGTATGAACTTAACGCTATAACACAGGCGGTAAGGCAAACCCCATCAACTGAAATACTACCAGTGATAAATATTTTAGCCATTATGTTGTCCTTGTCCGAAATTGCAATTTCTTTAATTTAGGATTTAAGCGTACAAAAGTAGGCAATACTATTAAGGACCACATGTCCACGTCATAATAATGTCATGCAATTCCTGGACGCTTCAAAAAACTGTCAAGTGACTTGACTCGAGTCCTCCTCGTTTTGGAAAAAAAGTTATTCTAATTTTGATTTAAAAGTTTTTTTTTATGGAAGAACTTATTAGGGGAGCGATCTTGTCTCAAAATCATTGGCGTAATCAGGGGGTGGCCGAGGAGACCCGGGCCGCCTTAAACAAAATGCCACCGATAGTGATGTAAATAAAAAAACGAAGCTTGTTTTTAAAAAAAAAAGTTTTTTTTGCTTGTTTTTTTGGTTCCAAAAAAAACATTATTTTTTTTGTTTTTAATTGTTATTTTTAAATAATATCACATTGTTGTTTTGTAACACCCTTTAGCGAGCCGGTCCTGAAAACCGTGAAAATCTTTAACAGGTTAAAAGCTTGAAAAAAGACATCAAAACTAATATTTCCTTATTGATGGATTGCACGTGACGTCATCACGATGCTAGTCAAACCGCTGGACGTCAAAATTGCGCATCGGCTCTATGTAAATGCATGCAAAAACAGTGTTAGTTAAGATATAGGGCATATTTTCAGGCTTTAAATCGGTTGACTCTTTGTAACATCAAACTTGAATAGCAGATAAAAGCTTGCAAAAACTGAAAAAGAATTTAATTAGTCAGAATTCGGTTTTTGTTTGCTTTTTTCAGTGATGTAAATTCGGCTTGCTGTCTAGTAACCACGAGAATTGTGTATTTAAGATGGTGGTATTTATCTTCGGTTATCAAATCATGATCAAATTTGAGGTTATTATTGACGGCGCTGAAATAGAACAGTTGTATCTCCTTCATTTGTGACAAAATCAGCACTTCTTTAAACTTTTGTAATTTTATAAGTCTATTTTGCAGGATCTATGTTGATTTTTTGGATTTAGTGTTGTCATTAACGGCTAGCGCTACGGTTGCTTATAAGTCAAAACGCATAAACTGTTGTTTTCATTGAGTTATATTTCGTAGGCATAGGCGAAGCCAGAGGGGGCCAGGGGGCCCGGGCCCCCCCAATTGAAATACCACCAATGATATAAAATTATGATAACGTAGCCTAGCGATGTTAGTTGCAGTTACTGACAACGAGAGAGCCCAGGGGCCCCTGACTGCCATCCAGGGTTCCCCTAAGTAATAACCAGGGGGCCTTAGGGGGCCCCAGGGCCCCCAACTAACAACCTGGGGGCCCCAGGGCCCCCAACTGAAGACCAGGATCCTCTAACCAACAACTAGTGGGCGCCAGGGCCCCTAACTAACGACCAGGGGGCCCAGGGCCCATAACAAACAACCATGGGACCCCGGGACACCTAACTAACGACCAGGGGGCCCAGGGCCTATAACTAACAACCGGGGGCCCTGGGGCCCTAACCGACAACCAGGGGGCCTCGGGGCCCCTAACTAACAACCAGGGGGCCCCGGGGCCCCTAAATAACGACCAGATGACCCCAGGGCCCTTAACGGACAACCAGGGGACTCCTAACTGACAAACAAATGCCCCGGGGCTTCTAACTGACAAACAGGAGGCCCTGGGGCCCCTAATTGACAACCAGAGACCCCCGAAGCCCCTAACTAACAACCAGGGGGGCCTAGGGCCCCAAACTGATGACCAAAGGTCCCGGGCCAAGGGCCCCACAATTTAAATTTTTAACAATACATACACAAAACCTGTGAAAAATCGAAAAGTTTTGTGCTAAAAGTTGCCACTCGAGGCCTCGTTTAACGTTAGTATGAACTTAACGCTATGACACAGGCGGTAAGGCAAACCCCATCAACTGAAATACTACCAAAGATACATATAATGAAGCATAGCCAGTATGTTGTCCTTGTCCGAAATTGCAATTTCTTTAATTTAGGATATACGCGTGCAAAAGCAAGTAACAATAATGACGACCACCTGTGTCCACTTCATCATAATGTCATGCAATTCCTGGAGGTTTCAAAAAACTGTCAAGTGACTTGACTCGAGTCCTCCTCGTTTTGGAAAAAAAGTTATTTTAATTTTGCTTTAAATGTTATTTTTTTGTATGAAAGAACCGAAGGGTATGATCTTATCTCAAAATCATAGAAGTAGCCGGAGTGTCCCAGAGGGGTGGCCCAGTGGGGCCCGGGACCCCTCAATTAAAATGCCACCAATGACACAAGTTTGACAAAAAAACCTTGTTTTTTCATATTCTGTTTCTTTTAGCATGTTTGCGTACAACAGTACACGCGTACAACAGTAATTAACGATAAATAATACTGACGATCAGGGGGCCCGGCGTACCTTTTTAATTCAATTTTTTACAACCAATTTAAACGTATAACCATGATGAAATCTGGGATGTTTGTCCGAAAGTTGCTATCTCACGCCCTCATCTTAACTTTTCATGAACGTAATGCAATAACCAGTGCCATGTTTGCCATATGGCTAAGTGCCAGGGCCCGGCCCTCAGATGGTAAGACTTTTTTTGGTCTTCACTTATATTTGCCAGGAAGATGTTGCAAAAATTCCCTAAGTGCCAGGGGCCCCGCGCAAAGTAAATCCGGCCAGGGAATAACATGTTTAGTAAGCGTAACTATCTGTTTTACCAACGATTCATCTCGCCAGTTTTTACGAACGAAATACTTTTAAAAAAATAGCTAGGGAAAATGCTGATTGAACAAATTATTGAAATTGAATTTAAGGGGTCCTGGGCCCCCTGGCCGTACATGTAATCCTGTAGCTGGTTAACTTCATGACAAAACAAAAATCTTCTAGGAAAATTTTCGAGTGAATTATTATTTACTGGTAAAATATTGGAGGAGGCAATGTGCCTTACTTTCCCCTACATAGACCAAATCACCCACAATTAAAATTTTACACTGTAATGCATGATTTTAAACGTGTTTTGGAATTTAATTGCAAGTAAAAGGAGGATTGAACAATTAAAATTTTTCGATTGGGTTTCTAATGTTAAAAATCTAGTTCTTTGAAATGGCTGTGAACTCGTGCGAAATGTGATCCAATGGGATTAAAACAGCTTTTTTTCCCAAAAACTTACAAAAATCGCCTAGCGGCTGGGGGCTTTGCCCCCAGACCCATAGTCACCGGCGGCTGAGGGCAAAGCCCCCAGACCCCCTTCTGCGGTACGTTTGAGCACACTAGCATACTCAACACGTCTTCTAAGTTAGACATTTTCTAACGATTAGTTTTCGCCCTCTACCTTTATCAAAATCCTGGTTAAGTGCCAACAGACTACAGCCAGCTTCAGATCTTCCATTCTATGATATCTTTGTCCCACAAAAACTTTCTTTTTTGAAAGTTTCTAATGACGTCATTGCATGTGATTTGTGGTTTGGGCCCCCCCAATCAAAAATCCTGGCTACGCCTATGTTCATAGGTATGTCATTTAAGTTTAAACTAATGATTTAACTGCCCTCAGTGTAATGTTTTCCGAGCCTTAATTTGCATCTATTTCGACTTTAACTAGTGGTGTTAACAATTATTCGTATTTACTAATTAGTGCTTGATTTAAACGTTAATCTATCGCATGGTATTGCTGTGGCGTAAAATTTTATGTATTTTAGGATATGGCCAAAATTACGGTGTGAACCAAAGCCAAAAACCGGGCAAAGTAGACAATAGCAGGTACAATGGACAAAGAGATTTCACAAAAGGCATAACTTTCTAGATCGGTTAAGTTATATAAGCTGCTTAAAATGCTCCTGGTAAATTTCAACTAAAGTCGGCTACCTACAAAAGTTTAAACTTTAAAATCAAATGCTTTAAATATGCGCACTGAACAAATTAAACATTGGTTTTTACCTTTAGTCACTTTCCATATAGCCACTGCCCATGTATGCAACCAGTTTAATGATGTTTTTTACCGCTAATTTTTTTGCCACGTTTCAAAAGCATCAATTTTTGTCAAAATAGGCCAAAAATTAAATTATTTTTGCAAAAAAATACAAAATTTTTGAGCGCTGAGCTCCGCCCCCATACTCCCAGAACAGCCCCATTGCAGATTTCTGGTTAAGAGTCTAACCATGTTTTTGCTCATTTCTATGCCACCAGAATTCTCCCTGATGCCACGTTTTAAAAAGATTTTATCAAAATAGGCCTAAAATTAAGCTATTTTTGCAAAAAAAAATTTAAATTTTTCGAGTGCTCGGGGCTCTACGCCCAGACTACCAATGGCCTCCGGCGGAGCTTACAGACCCCCAAAACAGCCTCTCCGCCATTGCAGATTTCTAGTTACACGCCTGAATATAAACGTGTGCTGCTCATACTCTCTAAGTCATCGAATCTTACAATGAGAATTTATTGAGCTAGCCAAATAACAACCGCTATCTATGGAAATAAAGTAGTACCGTTATCTTTAAGATAACACCTTTTGCAGCTTGCTATACATTATAAAGGGTGACACCACAAAATTCCATCCCGAGTGTCACTATCCTTAGCGACGCCACTGCAAATTGTTGTGAAATAAACCAGTCAGTGAGTAAGAAAGTAGCAGAGTTGCCATTCCACCTTAACTACCGAAACTTCCGCATTTTATTCTCTCAGCAAGCAATTGTGAGGTCTATGTAGCTCAAAAGAAGCACAGTACCTAACCAAATCTTGAAAAACCATTTAAGTATTCTCAATCATCTAAAAACTACAATTACATATAAAAAAAAAAAAAAACAAGGTAAAAAAACGCCCTTCAAAAAAACCGTTTTTTTACAACACTAGCCACCGATGACAAAAATTTGTCAAAAAAGCCTTGTTTCCTTATTTTCAGTTTCTTTTAGCATCTTTGCGTACATCAGTACACGCCTACGACAGTAATTAACAATAAATAATATTGACGACCAAGGGGCCCGGCGCACCCCCTTATTTCAATTGTTTCCTATCAATTTAAACGTATAACTACGGTGAAATCAAGACTTTTTGTCCTAAAAGTTGCTACCTCAGGCCCTCATCTAAAGTTTTTTTGAACTTAATACAATAACCAGCGCCGTATTTGCCATATGGCTCAGTGCCAGGGCCCTGCCCTCAGATAGTAGGACTTTTTTTGGTCTTCATTTATATTTGGCAGGAAGATGTTGCATAAATCCCCTAAGTCCTAGGGGCCCTGCGCAATGTAAATCCGGCCCAGGATTAGTAAGCGCAACCATCTATTGTACCATTTTTTAATAACGATTCACCTCCACCTCACCAGTTTTTGCGCACAAAATACTTTTTAAAAAATAGCTAGGGAAAATGCTCATTGAACAAACTACTAAATTTCAACTGAAGGGCCTGGGCACTTCGGCCGTACATGTATTCCTATACCTGGTAAACTTCATGACTAAACAAAAATCTCTCAAGGAAAATCTTCGAGAAGATTATAATTTACTGCTAAAGTATTGCAGGAGGCAATGTGCCTTACTTCCCCCCATAGACCAAATCATTCACAATTAAAATTTTACACCATAATGCAAGATTCTAAACGTGTTTTGGGATTTAATTGCCAAAGGAGGATTGAACAACTAAATTTTTTCGATTGGCTTTGAAGTGTAAAAAATCTAGTTCTTTGAAATGACTTTGAACTCGGGCGAAATGTGATCCAATTGGATTTAAATAGCTTTTTTTCCCAAAAACTTACAAGAATTGCCTAGCGGCTGGGGGCTTTGCCCCCAGACCCCAATAGCCACCGGCGGCTGGGGGCTCCACCCCCAGACCCCCGTCTGTGGTACGTTTGAGTACACTAGCTTACTCAAAACGTCTCCTAAGTTAGGCATTTACACTTTTTAACTATTAGTTTTCGCCCTCTACCTTTATCAAAATCCTGGTTAAGTGCCATTAGGCTACGGCTTTAGATCTTCCATTCTACGATATCTTTGCCCCACAAAAAGCTCCTTTTTCGAAAATTTCTGATTGACGTCATTGCATGTGATTTGTGGTTTGGGCCCCCCCCCCCCAATCAAAAATCCTGGCTACGCCTATGGTGCTCCCTATTATAATTTATGTTAATTGACAGTTGACACCAGTCACAACATACTGCTTGCTATCTTCGACCAAGGAAAAAAATGCGCTGTACTACGGTTTGCCAATATAAAGTTTCGTTTAATTGATTACTGTGCTCACTGTTATTATTATTGTTGGTAGGAAATGGGAGCTAAGCATTAAGCAAAAATAACGCGATAGCGACCGACCAATTCCTAGTACGGTTATCTTAATCAAATAATGCGAATCTGAACGCGGCGTTCGCGAAAAAACGATCATAACGAAATACAATGGGTTTATTTATATTTACATGGTACGCCCGCAAACAAAATTTCGTTCGCGCCGAAAATTGCGTATAAAATTCTTTCAGAACAAATTTTTAGGCCCGGCCGCGAAATCGTAAACTAACGGGCATATTGTTAGTTAATTTGTTTGAAACAACTGGCTGCCTGTACGCCAGTTAGGCGATACGCCGAGCTTACCGAATTTCGGTTTAAAATAAACTAAAGACGAGCTTTTGCGCTCACGATTTTACGCACAGTGTAGATCGGGATAAGGCGGACGGTGTCTGCGTGACTTTTTGCTCTCAACCAATCACAACCAATCAGCGCGCTCAATTTAGACCTCGACACAATTTGGGCTAAAATTCGGCCAAAACAAGACTCTCAACCACGGAAAACTAAACCATGGATTTTTTGGGCATCTTCTTTTGTAAATTTTTAAAACTCAATTCCACAGAAAAATTTTTTGTTCCAGATGCTGCTGTAGTTTATCAAAAGCCTCCAACACTCCTAAACATGCTCACTAATTACCGCAATATTGCACATAATGAGTCTTTTCAACGTGATGTTAGGGCCGGCTTGTCTCATCCCTGCAACAAATGTGCATTATGTGGAAATTTTAGAAACTACAATGGCAAATCAATGGTCCATCCAGTCAATCACATCAAAACTGCTCAAGAAAAACTTTTCTTTTTGAAACAAAATCTCACATGCTCCAACTACGGAATTTACGCAGCCCAATGCAAAATTTGTCAAAAAATCTACGTTGGTCAAACAATAAATTACTTTTCTACTCGTTGGTCTGAACATAGAACATTTAGGAACAACAACAACAACAACGATAAAAAACAACAAAACGATAGAGCATCCCTACTGATTCATTTTCAAACTTGGCACAAAGAACTAATGAATTCTCTGCCGGATATTTCTGATTGCTTTGAAGTAACTTTTCTCCAAGAACCTAGAAACCAACAAAAGCTGGATGTTTTGGAAAGTATGCGGATAAATAAACTTGTTGCGGAAATTAACATCAATAAAACGATTTTACCGAAATATCTCTAATTTTGCAACAGCCTACTGTTTTTCTGGTTTGCTTTTATTATAATCTGTTGCAATAAGCTAGTCACGCAAAACATAGGTATTTTGCTTCAACATATTCTGCTTCAAAATAATTTCCATATTGCATATATTTCCATATAATTTCAATATTCCTCATTCCATATTTCTATATTCCATACGTATAATTTCCGTACTCCCAGGTTTTGCTTCAAGGCATGCTTTTGGAAAAGATTTTGCTTAATTTTACAACTGATATTGGTTTTCTCTTTGGTTAGCCATCTCACCAAATTTTTAGCAGTATGTTTAGAAGAAGTTAGTTTTTCCAATTTTTTTCCAATAGTTTTTCCAATTTTCCAATCCAAATTTTTCCAATTCCACCTATTTTTGAAAAAATTTTTAAGTTTGCTACATTTTAAGGTTAGAAGATATGTTTACTTTTTTGGTTGCTTAGCAACGCATTTTATCATTGAAAAAAATTTTTTTTGTGTAGAGGTTTATTATTTTAAACAACTTTTTTGTATAGTTTTTTTCTGATGTTGTGGTGATGTAGATAAAACAAGGTTTTTAATATATTTGCTTTGCAAAAGAGGTTTTACTATATACAGTATTAATTTTCCTTAATTTCGCTGTTATTGGAGTCCATTTTATGTTCTTTTTAATTTGATTGATGTAATAGTCTATTTAGGTTTTATAATGATTTTGGTTTTAAAGTATACGCGGATTGTTTTTTTATCTAACTGGTGATGCCCCGCTGGGGTGAAATTGATTTTAATAAATGAAACAGTAGTATATAATTTACGACTGATTTCGTATATGCCCGATAAGCTTGTGGCTATACTATTTCAATTTGGGCTACGTCGCCGAACTCGGTGTTCTGATAGACAACATGAACATTGTTCATAATCAACACAGCTATACGATGTAATATGCAGACATAAAAATTGATTGGCACAGTTTTCCCAAAAATAAATTTGCGAACTATTTACTGGACTAAACAATTGACATTGCGCAGATTGTAGCTGTTTAGATTAATTCAAACCAGCCGATCGCGTTCCCCAACTTCAACTGAAAACAAAACTAAAAGATTAAGTTGACAGTGGTTTCGTTTTGGGTAATTAATAAAAACTTTTTGAGCAATAACATTTTGATTCCGTCATTTTTCAAATAAACGGATTCACTAGACTGTTGGTCTAAATGTAGGCCTACATAAAGCAGTTTAGACCAATTACGTCTGATATCTTATTCCATGTAAACGCAAAAAAATAGGTAAAATGCATGCAATTAAATGACATGCATATATTTATACGCATAAATAAGCATGATCGGTAAAACGGACACAATACAGTATAACAAAAAAATCAACTTCGACGTTCACAATAAACGGAGAATCATTCTCGTAGAAGAGATTTGCTTTCCTTATGCGATTAGCGTTTTTTCCAAATGCTTTCAAATAAAATATTCTCGAAATTTATTTGGGTCGAAATACGATTCGTCTATGGTGACGTTTAATTTGTGTACTGATACGCATCAGATCTCGACCGCCCCGAATTCTTGCCGGTATCTGATTCTACTTGTTTCATTTTGGAAAATGATGAGTTTTGAAACGAATGAATTGAATTTTTTGGTGCGAAATCGCGCTGCTTTCTGCCTCATTTGCATTCTGCCGCAAATGTAATGCGGTATGCTGACTAGACATTATCATTCTACGACAGCGAGATACGGGGTACGTAATGATCTTATTTTACCAAAATTGATTTTTCGATAGTAACTTCATTTTCTTTGCTACGTTAAAAATGATTCACTTTGCCTTTTTTGCTGCAAACGTTTTTTCATTCCGAGTGTCTCGCAAACAATACAAGCTAAAGCGCTGAAATTTGTTGTAAAAGATAGAGAAGCTAAAGACCTCAGAAAAAATTTTCAAAAAAATGGAAAAGTTTTGACGATGTTTAGTTGCAACTCTGGGCAAAATTACACTTGAGTTGAGCGTTTTTCAATTACCGTAGTTTTTTCACATTTTGTCTTTTAAATAATTTTGTGAAATTGTGCACTTTAAAAAAGGGAGGAACTGGTCCCCCTAATCCTCCCCCTGGCTCCGCCGGTGTCTGCTACACCAGACTTTTACTGACAACACAGTTTTTAACTTTCAATCGACTAAATTCACAATATAATTCTCCCAAGTTTAAAGCTAATAAAAAAAAAGTTATAGAATGTTCGGTTTGGTCAAAGGCTCTTTTAAATTTACAATCAAAACTCGTGACAGATGACGTCATCAAAAACGTTTGTGACGTCATCACTCTGATTTAAGCAATTTTTGGTTTGCATCCAAAGACCTAACTCTCATTTCCAATGTGAGCCACCAACACGTCATTTTTTCAAAAAAAAAATGGCAATGATGTCATCAGCAATCACGTCGTCAACTTCAAAGAAAAAAATTTTAAACCTGAACTTGAAAACCAACTTTTAGTTAAAACTTGGCACTTTTACAGCTTTTGGATTCGCTGTTTGATAGTAAACGCTCTTTGACACTAGGTGGCAGACTTTAAAGGCCGAAAAAGGGAGAAGTTCCATGTCCAAAACATGGAGATTTTTTTTGGTGGCTCAGGGCATGGTCCTGATTCATCGTGCCAAATTTTAGCTTATTATAAATTTTTTCCGGGTTAAAGCTATTTCTACCGGACTATTACCGTACTAGCAGATTATTTTGATTAAGTAATAATCAACACCCTAAGATCTTCTGGGCTGATAAACCAGATAAACTTTTGGCAGAGAGTATAATGACGCTGCAACAGTGTAAGGTTAGGACGCAACGCAGCTTGCTTCACTTCAAGAGAAACTTTCAATGGTTCAAATTGTCGGGGGTTCATATTGATAATACGAGCGTCAAAATTTTTTTTAATCCAGTCGTTCGTTCGTATGAACCAAGCACTCTGCGTCTGTGTAGTCACGCCAACGCTGATGCACTTTTTTTGGTTCTTTTTGCAGGTCTTTCGTCAGGGTGGGCCACCACAAATTTTTGAAACAAAATTTAAAAAAAAAAACTTTTATCAAAAAAATTTCAAAAACTTTTTTTTTAATTTTATCAAAAAAATTTCAACTTTATCAAAAAAATTTCAAAAACTTTTTTTCAAAAAATTTTTTGTTTCAAATAACACCTTTTTTTTAAAAAATAACAGTTTTTAAAAAAATTTTTTTCAAATACAAATTTTTTTCAGATATATCTTTTCTTCAAAAAAACCTTATTAAAAAAAATGTATTTCAAAAAACTTTTTTTTAAACTTTTTTTGAAAAAAATACTGTTGTTTCAAACAAAAATTGTTTTTCTAAAAAAATTTGCTTTGAAAAAACAAAAATTGTTTTTTTTGAAAAACAAGATTTCTTGCTTTTCATGAATGTTCAATATTACAAAGTTGTAATATTTAGCAGCGGAAAGGCGAATAGTGACAGTATTTCGAAATACAAAAGCTGAATGAAAACCCCGCGTGCTAATTGCGGTAAGGCCGTGGTATACGGCTGCGTTTTTCGTTGATGACGTCTATCTCACAGAAGATAAAAATCGCAATTTTGAGTTTTCGCTAGCCAAAACGACTGTTTAACCGCAATAAACCTCTAAATGTTGCTGCTGGATCAACTTTTTTTGACGTAGCTTTAAAAACTGAAATAGCAAATTTATCTTGCTACTTGTTCTTTAATAACCAAAGCTTTTTTGGGGGAAATCTCGCGAATTTTGGTATCAATGTTTGTACATCGTAGATTTTGTTTGCATTCTTTGTACGTCGCGATAACGCATACGATACAGTTTTGTTTTATTGTTGTTGTTTTTTAATTTTTTTTTTTTTTTTTTTTTCGGTGGTATGCCTTTTGGAAGATCAGCCTACAATATTTTGGAGGAAAAAGGAAAAAGACCTCATTGCGACCAAAAATGGAGTGGTGGGGATAAAAGAGTATCTTGAGATATGTAACCGTGTGAAATATGTGGTATTTTTTGAATGCGACCTCTTCCACGCCAAACTTTTCGGGTCTTAAGTCCATTGTCACGTGACCTATTGTGTCCAAAATTGGTACAAGCAAACATCTTGTTATTCTAAAACTTGAGTAACTTTTTGGTTAAAAATATTTTGACTTTTTCCGCTCTACTGTTCCGCAGCGGCGTAGCTAGGGGTGTCGGTCCGCTTCAGGTGGCGCCATTCTAGGGTGACACTTCTCTATGATGATATAATCACAATTGTAAAAATTCATAAAATTGCAGCAAAATTTCTTTAACTAAAATAACAGCAAATTCATATAAACCCCCAGAATTTATTTTGCAACTCTGTGAAAAGGTAAAGTTTTTAAATCTTCATGAAAACGTCGTTTCAACAAAAAAATAATATTTTCAAGATACTTTAAAAAAAAAAAACAAATACACACAAAACTACATCGATGCCGTTATACTGCAATTAATGTACTTTGTTTCAAAAATTATCAAATTTTTTCAGCAGCGGCCTTTCTTCCCTTTCCCCAATATTTTCTGAAAGGAGCCGGGGTTGGATCAAAATTCTCAATGCGGTTGTGTGCCAAGTTCTCCACTTTGAAAATCGTTTTGCCTAGTCTGTTCATACTACCATAGTCACTGTATATTGATACTACTTCAAAGGATGACACCGTCCATTAAGTCCCCGCCTCGATGGCACCATTTCTATCGACGCCACTGCCGTTTTGTACGTGCTAGCGTTGCGACTTCCGTTACTGAACTAAATAATCAAACTGACTCACAGGAAGTACTCTTTTTCCAAATACCGGAGGCCTGTTTTATCCTCAATGGTGAAACGGAGCAGTAATTATTTCCTTCATTCGAAGATCTTTTTTGGTTTCTGTGCAACAGTTAGCCTACTAACTTTCTACTCTGCGCCAAACAGCAACGGAAAAACGTTCTTTAGCCTACTTTCCTCTGACGCCGCAAGTCTCAGGTTGCCCTCGCCCCTCGCCCTCAGTGCCCTGCTATAATAGTAAGGACTTTTCTCATCTAGACTTTGTTACCTTTAGTGACAGACACACAGTCACAGCAATAAATTTGTGACGTACACAATTAAAAATTGTGCAATATAGTGGCTAAGTGCTATTACATACTCGTATTGTGATTATTATTATGAAAGATTGGCCTAGCGCTGTGATTTGCAGTTTTCAATATTTTGAACAAGAAAAATCTGACAAGACAGCTAAACATTTTTTTGTTAGTATTCATGATACGTAGCAATTGTGTTCCATTTTTATTGGGGGGTTCTTTACTGTTTGGACCCCCTAATGCATATCTTTGGGGTGTTCCAGACCTCCCCGGAATCGATGCGCCTGATCACAGCGCTAGGCCAATGTTTTATAATAATAATCACAATACGAGTATGTATTATCACTTAGCCACTATATTGCACAATTTTTATTTGTGTACGTCACAATTTCATCATTGTGTCTGTGTGTCTGTCACTAAAGGTAACAAAGTCTAGATGAGAAAAGTCCTTACTATTATAGCAGAGCACTGAGGGCGAGGGGCGAGGGCAAGCTGAGACTTGCGGCGTCAGAGGAAGGTAGGCTAAAAAACCTTTTTCCGTAGCTTTTTTGGGCGTAGTAGAAAGTAAGTCGGGCTAACTGTTGTTCCAGGGATCGGAGATGGCAACAGCACAGCGTACGCGGCCGCGCGCTGTTGTTGGTGCACAGCGCCGCGCAGCTGGCAACTAAAATCTGCATTACGTCTCAGCGTCAGCTCAGCGCCGCGTACTATAATTTTTTAGAGTTTTTTTACAATTATTGCCGGTGAATTATTTCTTTATTTCGACTAAGCAAATTAATGGTTCGAATAATATGGTTATTGTTCAAATTGGTATGTATATTTGAGTGATTGGTTTGTTTTGCAAGCTTTGCTGTGTTTGCACTTAAATTTCTCTCTCTCTCTCTTTTCAATGGTTAGTCATGACCTAACTATAACATGAATTGAAGACAATAACAATATCATCTTGTGACGATACCTAGGGTTAGGCTACTAAAACAGTAAAAAGTGCCTTCAGTTCAAGTTTATTTTTTCAGAATTCGGAGCATCCTAAAATAGGCTATTTTGGCTACAACAAACTTAGTTTTGATTTGCTAAACATGTTTCTTGACACCAACAAAATGATTTTGGTTTCGGTAGGCTAGACAAGGAAGAGTTTAGGACGTTTGATGAGAAGATGAAACAAAGGCAGACAAAAAATGTAGATGAAAGAGGTTTGTGGGAAACAACCATCAGAGCAGAGGCACAAAGCCTAGCCACATACCCTCCCTGTATGCAGTAGGCCTATGGTATTGGAACAACACTTGCATTTTAGAGTAGCAGAGTTAGTTCAGTGTAGCCTACAGTATTCGTCAATAGGTCATGGCATAAGGCATTAGGCTTTCAGTTTTAAATGTCTGTAGCCTATCTGGTATGTGGTAAAGTAGGAAGACTAGGCTACACAAAGTTGCAATGACGCAAAAGCCTATGTGGTAGTAGCAGATGATTAGAGGGTTCCAGGTTCACGGATAAGTAAGGTTCGGTAGTTTACCCAATATTGAATAACCATATATAGGGTTACGTTGGGAGGCAACAAAATTGTTCTTATCAAGTTAGACAGTTAAATATGAGTGCAGTAGCTTGTGACAGCATACAGAGCACGTGATATACCAGTATTTGGGCTATTGGTTCAGGATTAGTACAGTAGTTTCACGAATCATCAGATAGACAGGTAGATTGTTTTTGATTGCTGAAACATGGTGCAGAAAAAGTGTTAGAAAACACACACAAGGCAGATGAAACCAGTATAATTAGAACAACTGACCTCGCACCGCGCGTTTCTTTGTTTTTACTAGCCCATTTTCAAAGTAAACGAATGTAAAGTTGCTGAGTTTTACTTATAACTCGAGAACAATTGGGTCTTAGCTGTATGATATTTTAACAGCAGTTTGAAATTAATAAGTTATATGTTTGTGCCAAATTTTGAGGCAATGAGTCTCGTGACTTTGGTTTTAGGATCCAAAAACCACCTCGAAAGTTTGGTGTAAAAAGCGGTCTTATTCAAAAACGGCTTAAATACGGCAAAAAATATTTCACAGGGTTATTATATGTCTTATTCTTTCGTTCCTACCAACCCACTTTTGGCCACGATGAGATTTTTTCCTTTTCTTTTTTTTTCTTTCCAATTCTTGTGTGTTCTTCTCCTAAACCACAACACATCGAAATATAATTTTTGTGTAATGTTGTTAAGCTGCAAACGCAATTTTGTCATCGGAAATTTTTTGGGGCCACTTCTTCAGAACCACCCCAATATGGGGCCCAGAATTTTTTTTTTTTAATTGCTCAAGCTAGGGTGATAGTTTTTTTTTATATCAGTAGATATTTAAGCTACAAATGCTTCGACATAGTTTAGGGGTACCACTCCCCCAGAGGCCCCCAAATGGACCCCCCGATAATCAATTTTTGAACAGCTCATTCTAGAGCATAATTTTTTTTTTATCAGCAGATGTTTAAAAGACAAATATTTTAACATGATTTGAGAGGGCCACCCCTCTAAAAACCGTCCAAAATGATAACCCTAAAATCAATTTTTTTGTATGTCATAAGCTAGAGAGCTAATTTTTTTTGGTGTTTGTGGAAATTTGAAAAATAGATAACTTGCGATGCGGTGTAGCGTGAACTTAGTTGTGTTTGGATGCGGTGCGGTGCAGTGTGCGAACAAGGTTTGCAGACACAGTGCACATGCGGATGCATTTTTTGTTATCCGCGCCATCTCTAATCTGGGGCTCCTCAAAACACTCTCAAGTGTAGGCAAGGTCTCAGAAAGAAAATTTGTCAGGAGGTGCGAAAACTGATCATTGCGATTTGAGCTTTCGATGTGGGAATGAATTCATGACTTAATTTACAATCATTTGATTAAATAGCTCCTGAGCTTATAGATTGTAATGTCGTTTCTTAAATAATGTACAGGGTTGGCCAAAAAAAATTGCACCCTTGGACAAAGTGTCATAACGTTATTTTGGAATGAGATAACATTTTAAAATTTTTACCATTTCTTTACGACAATATATCTGCGTAAAATTTTATTAAAAATTTCCATAAAATAAAAAAATTACAGTTGCTTAAATAGTGAGTATCACAAACTGCAATTGCATGAAAATTAACACGGCACAAATAGTAAGCGATTGTTCATTCGTTCAATATTTTTCGATGTGTTGTCCGTTTTCTGCAATCACCAACCGCACACGAGATCGAAACCCATCGATGGCGTTATTGATTACCGCTTGGGGCAATGCTTCCCACTCTTGAAGAATGGCTTCTTTCAACTCTATGGTGTTTTCAAATCTTCTTCTTGGATCTTATGGATAAATCATGCAGTTAAACTGAAAACTGAGGCTACTAGCCTCTCGGGTCAATATCATTAACACCTTCCAGCGCGGTCACTTACCACTGTGGAGCTTGGTATTTCAAAGTTATTATCATTTGAAAAAATATTTGTTAGCATTCAGGCATTGTTACGTCACAATGAGTATAGAAAGGCCAATTATAAAAAAAGTTACTTTACCTGCAAAAAAACCTTTGAACGCACTTTGTGAATAGAGATTGCAATCTTCAATGTTTAAATGGACGTGATTTTATAACTTCTTGGAATTTCATTCTAAAATTTTTAACAGCTACGCAATATATCGTTGTAAAAAAATGGTAAAAATTTTAAATTGTTATCTCTATGCAAAAAAAAGTTATGGCTCTTTGTCTAAGGGTGCAATTTTTTTGGCCAACCCTGTAGCAGCTACAAAACTGGAAACGTTTTTGTTACAAATCTGCGGGGTTATATTGCCTGTGCACAACTCTACTATTTAAAGTGTTTTAACCACTATTTTTTTTCTCTTTCTGTGTTAAATTTTTAACACTACTAGTGATACTTGTTGAAGTATTCGCATGCAAAAGTGCTTAAAAAGTTAAAAAAAGCATACCATGACAAAGTGCGGTTGAAATGGGCTATTTGCAACTTTCACCACGAAGACATTGCACTTCATCAGTTGCAATTGTATCTTATTTTACATGCTGCTCTACGAATGGTATTTAGTGTGTGCGTCTTTGTTAATATGCCTTTGCAGCCAAAATTTACGTTTTCACTAAATAGGTTTGAACAGCTGCTCAGAGGTAAAAAAATTTTTAAATGCTCTGATCTATATCAAATTCAATTTGGATCTTTTAAGTGATTTTGGTAGCCTTAAAAATGCTGTTGAAAAATTGATTTGAACTGTTTTTGTCTCGCCCGTGTCAAGAATCAACTCGAGAATAACTGAGAGTTAAAAAATGAGGCGTTTTATAGTTTTTCGAAACGTTGAAATTTCTCCCTAAAAAGAATAAATATATTATAGAAGAATAATTTTGATTGCATGATTGTCAAACTTGTGTTTCCGCCATTGGCCCCTAGATTCTTGACGCGGATGAGACGAAAACAGTTTGAATCAATTTTTCTACAGCATTTTTCAAATTTACCAAAATCATTTAAACAATCCACGATGAATCTAATAATGATCAAACCAAAGTTAAAATAGGATTGGTAAAGGTCTTTTCAACTGTTAAACTTTTCATTGATTAGTAGCAGTAAAATCACAATTAGCGCCATTTGAAACAATTTCACCCTATTCTGTAATTTACATTATCATGCAAACGAACATAAAAGGTAAACGCTGCGAGAGAAAAAATTTAATTTGCACGTTAGATCTGCATCATATAAATGCTTTTAAAAGATTAGGAGCGTACAAAAACACATTGTACAAACATAACACAGCAAAAACATTGCTGCGTTTCAGTTACGCTGCTAGAGCTTTTCTACAAAACTGCTTCTGATGAATTCTGCAACAATGATTCTATGCAAAATCGGAACAGCATTCAGGGTTGCCATAGAGGATATGTTCCATTGACTCGGCCTACCAACTTTTTTTTGGCAGGGTGGGTTCATGTGGACTACCAGTTCTTTAGCCTCTTGAATGCCCTCACTAATTACTTATTCTAGCTGACCCCCAGCTTTTAATTGACTGAAAACTCAACGTAAATTGGGTGAAGACGGTTTTTATACATTGTTTTGGTCTTCACTTAAATTTGGCAGAAAAATGGAACAAAATGTTGCAGATCTTTTTCCTTTGGGGATTCACTTAAAATAAAAAATAGTATGCAGCGACACGTTCAAAGCCTACCAACTTATTTGTTTAGGGTGGTAGCACTGACACTAGCCAACAACTTCTTGTCCAATTTGCGATAAAAACAACCACAACCATAACAGGCTGTTAAATTATGCACCGATGTACAGTACTATCTACCTTAATTGCGGAAAAAAACGACAACTTTAAATTGATAAAAAGATTGTACCTGTAGTAGGCTGCGACAGAGTAAATTAGTTTTGGGATAAATTAAATTCAACTCATACTAAATGACGTCACCTCCCCCGCCATTTACCCCTCAAAATAATTCATCGGATTTGAACGAACTCGAAAAATTAAACGTGATTTTCCTCCACGCTCCTCCCCATGGCGCCGCCTATTGCCAAACTTTAATTCTGAATTTAATGTTATTCTGAGGTAGTTGGCAGAATCAACTTGGAAGATGATAGTACAGTTGATTTGAAGATTAACGTTTAAAAACAGTTTTTTTTTCAATTTTGAGGGTATAACCAGGACATTGGATTTGCTTGTGCATTCCAGAGGTGGAGTCCTCGAGGACGTCCTTGGCCTCGAGGACGTCCTCGAGGACACATTTTGAAGTCCTTGGCCTTGGCCTTGGCCTCGAAGGTCAAGTCCTTGGCCTTGGCCTTGGCCTCGAAGCCTCAAGTCCTCGAAAATTGCCCTGTCCTCGGCTCGAGGACAGCACTATTTTTTAAACAGTTGAAATTTCGTTGGAAAGCGCCAGAAACCTCGCGGAAAATTTGCGAGCACTTTTTTTGTTTTCCTCACTTGGAGCATAGACGTAGCCAAGGGGAGGATGGCAGGGGGTCCACCCCCTTCCCAATTGAAATTTCACCAATGACAAAAATGTGACAAAAAATCCTACAGTTCCTTCAGTTTTAGTTTCTTTTTAGCCTTTTTCGTTTACAACAGTATAACTATAACAACAATATTGAAGGCCAGGGGCGCCGGGTCCCCCTCAATTCAATTTTTGCCAGCCAATTTAAACGTATAACCCGAAGAAAATGGAGAGTTTTTGTCCTAAAAGTTGCTATCTCAGGCCCGCATCTAGCCTTTTTGTGAACGTAATGCATTAATCAGGGCCAGATTTACCATAATATGACGCAGTACCAGCAGTAGCGTAGCCATGGGGGAGGCGGGGGCTATAACCCCCTCCATTGGCCTGTCAACCAAAATGCAGAATAAGAAAAATATCACGTTTTTAGCTTTTTTGAGTTTGTTTTTTGCGCTGGAATTGACTAAAAAGTGATTTAAAGTATCATTGGAAACATATATTCAGGGGGGGGGGGGGCTAATTGTCAAAAATAAAAGTCACAAATCAATGAAAACTTTGAAAAAATCCCCGAAAATAAGCAATCAAATTTGATCGCTGATGTAAAAACGCCCAACATAGGTTTTATCAACAAATATATTATAAACTCAAGAATAAGAGGAGGGGGCTATTCAGTGTTAGTTAATTACCATAGTCACTTCTCTCAAATATCTTTCCATTAGCCCTTCTCCCAATTATTTTTTTTATAAAATATAGACGAAATAGATTACACCGAGTGAGTTTTATTGAATAATAGGATTTTATGATTTACCAGCAAGTAAACAAGAGAACTGCAATGTTATCATTAGCCAGTAGCCACTCCCCATACAGCCCATTAATGCAACCAGTTGAATTATGTTGCGCTGCCAATTTCTACGCCACGTTTTAAAAGCAGTATTTTTTATTAAAATAGCTCTAAAAAAGCTCTAAAAATCTACGCGCCTGAGTACCAGCTAGGGTCCTCGAGTTAAAATCGTAAGACTTTTTTTGTTCTTCACCTATATTTGGCAGAAAGATGTTGCGAAAATCTCCAAAGTGCCATGGGCCTAGCGCGAAGTAAATCCTGCCGGCAATAACATGGTTAGTAGACATAACCATCTATCGTACCAATTTTCAATAATAATTCAGTAATTCACCTCCAACCTCGCCGCTTTTTATGCACAAAATACTTTTAAAAAAATTAGTCATGAAAAATGCTGAGTGAACGAATCATTGAACTTCAATTTAGGGGGCTGGCCGAACATGTACTGCTTTAACTGGTTATTTTCATGACAAAACTAAATCTCTAAGAAAAATCTTCAAGGGATTATTATTTACTGCTAAAATGCTGCAAGAGACAATGCACCTTGCTTTCCCCTACCTGGACCAAATCACTTACTATTAAATTTAACTCCAAAATGCAAGATGTTAAACGTGTTTTGGACTTAAATTGCAAGTAGAAGGAGTATTAAACATTTTGATTTTTTCAATTGGCTTTCAAATGGCAAACATTTAGTGCTTTTAAATGGCTCTGAACACTTGCGATATGTGATTCAATCGCATTAAAATAGCTTTTTTTCCAAAAAACTACAAAAAATCGCCCAACGGCTTGGGGCTTCGCCCCCAGACCCCCAAAGCCTCCGGCGGATGGGGGCCCCCACCCCCAGACCCCCGTTTGTGATACCTTTCAGTTACACCAGCTTTCTCAGCACGCTTCCAAAGTTAAATATTTGCGTTTTTCAGCTATTAGTTTAAGCCCTCTTCCGTTGCAAAATCCGGGTTACGTGCCAACAGGCAACGATTTCAGATCTTCCATCCTACGATATCTTTGTCAAACAAAAACTTCCTCTTTGGAAAAATTTTGATGACGTCATTGCATGTGATTTGTGGTTTAAGCCTCCCCCAATCAAAAATTCTGGGTACGCCAATAAATTGGAGATCGCCTGAAAAAAATTTTTGAAGACTTTTTTTTCGGAGAACACTTGCGGCTGTGTCCTTGGTCCTTGGCCTTGGCCTCGAGCGTTCCTGTCCTTGGCCTCGAGAGGTTCTGTCCTCGAAAAGGCTGTCCTTGGCCTTGGCCTTGGCCTCGGATTTTTTTTGTGTCCTTGGCCTTGGCCTCGAGCCTTGTGTCCTCGACTCCACCTCTGGTGCATTCATTGTTATTTTGTTGCATGTGAATCAATTTCAAATATTCGAGATATTTTCTTTTATTTTTTTTTCTATATGTGGTTTTTGTTTTTAAAAGTTTTCAACTTTTATCATTTTATTTGAGGTGTCCAACATTTTTTTCCAGCATCACCAAAATCGATAAACAAACATTAAACAAAAACCATCAAAACTTTTCATTGTTTTGGAGCTTCATCCCATTTTTTTCCCTATGAATTTTGCTGATTGGAAATTCAATCAAAAACATGATTGTATTTTCATAATTTTATTTTATTCTGCATTTTGGATTAACTAAAAAGATGCTCTTTAATGACCTTATTAAGTATAATAGCTAATTAAAAATGTCTTCAGCTGCTTTATTAAGTATTGTAATCTCAGCAGTTCAGATTAACACTAGAACGCATAACAGGGGTCAAAATGACCCGGAAGGTGGTTCTCCGATGGATTTCTCCAAGCATAGTGGAGATATCTTCCTGGTTTTCCTTGACTTTGTCAGCAATTTATGCCCACACATGATGGTGGTACAGCTTTTTCGATAATTTTTACTTTCGCCAAGAAAAATCTAATTTTTAGTAAATACTCCGAAAACGCATAACAGGGGTCATTTTGACTTGTAGCAATTTTTCATAAAAATGCATTGATTTGGGTCCTTTAATGCAAGTGCATGAATTTCAAATCGGCCTGCCAGCCGACGTGACTTTACCTGACTGGCGAATAGTCTGTTAGACAATCTGTCCGAAGCAATAAAACAATAAATTTCCGTACTTTGGTGACAAGTTTTTGTACATAAAGCAAGGTAATGATAGTATCCCAACGCGGCTATAGAGAGTAGACTTTCATCTTGGACATAGCCGTTTCAGCACTTTTACGTCACAAAATGTCTTGCTTAGCACTATCGTATTATCTCACTAATTATCTCTCAGAGGCTATGAGCCAGTAAAAACGCAACGCAGTCGGTTAAATTTCTAGTTTATGTAAAACTCGATAAAACCTTTAACTTTTTCAATGAACCAGAAGAATATAGTTAAAAAGTGTGTAGCAATGTGTCTTTACTGCAAGAAGTGAAACATACTGAAAGGTATATATAATAGTGCTGAGGTTTATTCTCCCATAAAACCCGATGCATAGAGCAGACGTAGGCAATAGATTTATCACTGATAGAATTGTGTGCTGAGAGTAGCCTATAGGAATAATTATTGTTTGAAAGTATGAACATCTAGAGCTGACGTCAGTTTCTCCAGGTTACTCAACTCTATTTGTGTTCGTGACGGGCAATTTGTAGCATATACTGCCCTAAATTCGTGCCAAATTTATTTGTTTGTGAATGGTGGGCTTCAATGTTATTCATGGGTGCAATTTCATGTCTCTAAAATTTAAGCCTGCCTCATGACTTTGCATTACTTCCGGCTACGATGCTTATCCGGCTCTGGTCGCGAAAAGTTTAGAACCCCCTGCTCTAAAGTAATCCTGCAACTTGCTAAAGTTTCATGTTTGTTTCATTGATTAGTATTTGCTATCCTCAGTTGCAACAGGTTTGATGTGTGCCAATAATAGTCGCAATGGCTGAGTCTACTAGGATCCATGGTATGAACGTTGAAAGAACTGTAGAGCAAATACTAAATGCAATGGAGGATGACGATGAAGAAATATACAGAGAGACTGAGAATAGCGACTCCGATTTTTCAGATGAAGATTTTCAGATTAATACGCCTCCTTCTCTTGGAAGTCCTTATTCTGATTCTGAAGCAGTGATTCCATGTTAGACCGATTTTGAATCAGAGAGTGAGGATGAAAATGAGGATTCTGTCAACGCATTACCGACAACTTCCGTAGATTCATCTGCAACATCTGGATATTCGTTAACACCTTCTGACTTAAATACTCGAACAAGAAAAGATGGAACTGTCTGAAGTTCGTTTTCGTCTCCGCAGGGTAGAATTAGATCGCACAACATTATCAACACAAGGTTACACGTAGTTCGTGCATCCGACATTTACACTCCAAAAGATGCTTTTCAGATCTTTTTTAGTGAAAACATCGTTGAAGAAATTATGTTGTGTACAAACTTGCAGGGTCGACAGGTCGCTACGAAATGGAATGCTGTACAAAAAGACAAACTCTTAGCTTTCAATGGTGTTCTGCTTTTGGCAGGAGCAGAAAAAAACTAGCAGGAGCAGAAAAAAACAACGAAAACTGCTCTTAGACCACAAGTTAAATCCCACCTACAACGCAAGCTTCGGCGTCAACAGGTTTGAAAACATACGACGCAACGTGCGATTTGATGATAAAAGAACACGAGTTGAAAGACTAAAGCAGGATAAATTGGCTGCATTCAGCTATATTTGGGGCCTATTCATTGAAAATTGTAAGACTCAATTTTCTCTCGGTGCTTATACTACAATAGCTGAACAACTTTTGCCATTCAGAGGGCGTTGTCCCTTTTTGCAATACATGCCAAACAAACCTGCCAAGTACGGCATCAAAATCTTCTGGCTGTGAGATGCTTCTCTAACTTATGTCTCTAATGCAAGGATTTGCGTGGGAAGACAGCCAGGATCACAACCTGAGAAAAATCTGGGTCAAAATGTAGTTATTCAACTAAAATCCCCTCTACAAGGCTCTGGACGGAATGTGACAATGGATAACTATTTTACTGGTGTTCCGCTGGCAAAAACAATGCTTTAACGTAAGTTGACAATCGTTGGGACCATGAAGAAGTGCAGAAGAAAAATTCCAGAGTGTATGAAACCTGCAAAGTCTCGAGAAACGAAGATATCGATCTTTGGTTTCAACGACCAACTCACAATGGTTAGTTACGTCCCCCAAAAAACAAAGCTGTGATACGGTTAAGTACAATGCACCACGAAATAAGCATTGACGAAGAAGACCACAAAAAGAGACCAGAGATCATCAAGTTTTGCAACAAGACAAAGATCAGTGTTAACCTAGTTGATCAAATGGTTGGAACGTATACTTGCAGAAGACAAACTTGACGATGGCCGCTGAAACTCTTCTTCAACCTGCTGGATGTCGCAGCGCTAAATGCTTTTACCATATACAGGCAAGTGCATCCTGATCAGCAGAGTAGACTACTGGCGGTTCGAGACGCCGTTTTCTAACAGATCTTGCAGACAGCCTCGTTTTGCCTCACATCAAGACAAGACAGAAAATTCCCCAGCTCCAGAAAGCCACAAAAGAAGCCATGATGAGATGTGGCTTATCTTTCTCCAATACGTCTCCGCCTGAAAACATATTGCAGAAGAGGAAACGGTGTTCGCTATGTCCGCACACAAAGGATAGGAAGGTGAAAAAATGTTGCTCACGATGTTCCCGACCTGTGTGCCCAGAACACAGCATCACCACCATTACATGCAATGAATGCTATGAATGAACGGAGAATTTAAAATTGCAAACTTTGCAGATACCTTTCAAGAACGTTTTTTCCGTTTTATCTACTATTCTGTTCGTTTGTTTCGTTTAAATTCTTACGAATAAAATATCGAAAGCACTTTAGACATGCAGCCATAAAGCAACTATCAAACAAAAAGGAAAGAAAAAGAAAAATATGCAAAGAAATTGTCTTTAGAGTGAAAATTACATGTAAAAGCAATACGCGTCAAAATGACCCGTGTTATGCATTAACGTAAGTTTTTTTCATGTATGCGTTCTAGGGTTAATCTACTACAAAACGAAAGTTT
Source organism: Trididemnum nubilum (assembly GCA_963965965.1). NCBI lineage: Eukaryota > Metazoa > Chordata > Ascidiacea > Aplousobranchia > Didemnidae > Trididemnum > Trididemnum nubilum. The sequence continues at coordinate 5,040,738 of OZ014472.1, forward strand.
GAATACACAGTATTTACAATAACTACAGAAAAATAAACTGCATTATTTTATAAATTGAAACTTGACCACTACGCGAAAAAATTGAATAAGCTGTTCTGTTAAAATTTTAGGTTCCATTCACTTTCGCACGTTTTTAAGTCAAAACTAAACGTTTTCTACTACTATATGACGGCATTGACCATACTATGAATAAAGCCTAAGGCATGTTGAAATTTATTACCTGTAATTAGAATATTGTATTCGAATACACGTATGGACATAATAAGCTAAACATTAATACATTTTATGATTTTGACCGCTAGGAGGAAACAAAGAAAAATTAGGTAAAAGAAGAGGAACGTAAGCAAAATGCCTCAAGAGTGTCACAATGGAATCAGTTGAAAAGAAAGGTTGACTTCACCTACCATAAGCAATGATTGCCTACACTGACAAGCAACTAATCATTTTAAAAATAACTTGATTAACATTATTTACAGAAATTACGCTGAAGGTTTTCGGCAAACAGAGGTGGGCAATACCGCGGTACTGTAACGCGGTACTTTTTTAGTACCGTTATCGGTAACGTCGGTACTTTTTCAAAAAAGTACCGTTTTTGGTACCGTCGTTACTTTTTTAGCACGTTTACCGCGGTACTCGGTACTTTTGTGTGGAATGGAATTAAAGCCATTCAAAATGAGTTGAAACTACGGAGAAGCACTTTCAAACCTTGCCCACGTAATAAGGAGTTGTTTAGTGGATGATTGCGGATGACTGACAGTTTACCGACACTGCACTAAGTTGCTTTACAGAGCAAATCATAAAAGTTAGCTGTATTGCGTTATGTTCTTTGCTCTTTTGTCTGTCCTGAAAACTGAAGACCAGCCTGTCCTCTGCATAAACTCATTTTGAAGTGATATTCTTTTCCAAAGAAAATTTGTAGCAGTACATAACTTCATAAGGGGCTGTCCAAAAAAGACGTTCGCAAACAATTTACCCCCTCCTTCTTGTCCGTAAATTGTTCTCATTCAGCGGTGCCGAAATGCGGGGGGATGGGGGAATGTATCCCGCCAATAATTTGACTATGGTCTACATCTGCATCCCCCCCAATAATTGACTTTGATCTGCATTGTTCGCGCGGACACATCAGAGAGAACCTATGAAAGGTATGGAAATGACCTAGGCAATTTTATTGCTTGATTATTAAGTCACTAAAAACCTGTTTTGAAACTACGGGATTTTAAGACAAAGGGATGCCACCAATGATAAAAATGTGACAAAAAGCCTTTTGTTTCTTCACTATCAGTTTCTTCACTATCAGTTTGCTTAGTTTGCAGTCAGTTTGCTTAGTTTGCAGTCAAAGACGGACGTGTTTTTCAGCAAAGTTGCGTGACTTCTTGGAAGCTGCAGCAGTTTCGCAATAAGTGCACAAATTACAGCGCAGCAATGGCGTTCTCAATTGAAGAAAAACTTGATAGTTTTATGTCTGAAATAACCAATAACTTTACAAAACTTAACGAACGTCTGAATAACTATGAAGCTAAACTTGAAAAAAAATATTTTGAACTAGAAAAGAATTTCGAAGAGAAATTTGAGACTGTTAATCAAAGGTTTCTTGAATTGGAAAAATTCAAAGCAGATTTTGAGAAAGCTGCCGTAATGCAAGAAAGTTATCAGAAAAGAATGAATATTCTAGTTCACGGCATCGAAGAAGATCAAGAATGTGCATAGGAAACGAGACAGAAGACGGCAGAGAAATTTGATCACTTTTTATATGATGCGCTTAAAATGGACCCAGATGATGTGGAAATAGAAGAAATACATCGACTACCTCAAAGACCAGTGATAAAGGACGGAAAAAAGGTAATTAGATCAATAATAGTTAAATTGGCTAATGCGACGACTAAACATAATATTTTTGGAGACTTGAAACGGCTTAAAACATACAACAGAGCAAAAAAGCTTGAAGATAAACCGTTGCTATTCGTCACAGACCACCTACCAAAAGAGTTTTTGGAACAAAAAAAATTGTTAATGCCTCATTTTATTCAAGCAAAAAAAAATCAGCAGAAAACATCATGGCGGGCTGAAAATGGCGAATATGCTCTCTACGTCAATCAAAAAAAGATTCCTTTATCAGGAGATTATTCTTCTAAAAAATGACAGTCCTATAGATAGACTGCCGGACTTTTTTTTTTGATAGGTGTTTTAATGAACTAAAAATCGCCGGTTAAATTTGCTCTTTTATTTATTTATTTATTTTCTTTGCTTACAAATGTGATAAATGCCATCCTTGGTGTATGTATATGCTACCATACAGTTGCACAATTGCGTTCCAGGGAAGTTTGGTTGGATTTGAACATAGTACATCTAAAACTAGGAGAGCTTTAATGCGCAATTTAGGTTATATGCAAATCACGTTTTTCAACTGTGCACTAATTGCACCTGCTTCAGTAACCTTTGTCGCTTGCAACTTTTTTTTTGATTTTGAACCATTTCTTTGATAGCAGTTTCAAATGCTGCCTTGCCTTCAAATAACCTAACTCGGTTTACTAACAACTTTGAAAGCAACAATAATGCTGAAAGATTGCTTGATAAAACAACTGATGTAATGTATTCGAATTTTGCCCCCTGTCGCTTACTTGATTGTAGTGTATTGCCTCGTAGTTTTTGCTCTAATAACTCTACAATTCTTATGCATCTCAATATAACCTCACTAAATAAACACCACGATGACCTAAATGAATTATTGCTTACTCTCCCATTTTCCCCTAAAGTTATTTGTTTAAGCGAAGTTAGACTTAAAAATGAACTCTCACAAAATTTAAACATGCATGGATACAAATTTATACACAAACCTTCTCCAACGATAGTAGGTGGAGTCGCAATGTATATTTCAAGTACCTGTTTATTTGAAATTATTCATAAATACAACCTTAATATTCAAGGTTGTGAGGACCTCTGGATTGAACTAACAGTTAATAAAGTTAAACGCTTAATTGGAGTTATACAGGGTGATCTGAAAGTAACTCCCTATTCTAAAAAAACTATAATTTGTTTTTGAAGCGTAATTTCTCCAATTAATGAATAAGAGAAGAAACTATATTGCTTGGACTTTTATTTAAAACTTAATTAAAATTCAAAATTCAATATGCATGGACTTTTATTTAAAATTTAATATGGGCACTATGATTCGCCACCAGCTTTCCAAGTCAACCATGAACCGCATCAACTGATTTCACAAGAAACTCTTGGCGGACGGAACTCATAGCAAAGTGAACTTTCCTTTAGCTGTGTACGTAATGTGCTGAAAAATGAGCTTAAATGTCATGCTTGGAAGCCCTACTTTTACCAAGCACTCTCTGCCAAAGATTGCGACATTCGTATGGAGTTTGGAGAGATGATGTTGGCTTGGTTTAAAAATTGGCCACATCTCTTAAAAAATATTCTCTGGAGTGCTGAAGCTGTATTCCTCATACGTGGGTTGGTAAACCGTCATAACGGCCACTACTGGGTGGGAGAAGATTCTAGTGCTACCAATAAAAAATGCAGAATCGACCCAAGATAACGATATGGTGTGGAATGACTTCGAATAGGATTGTGGGTCCCTTCATCCTTCATGAGACCATGAATGCCAAAAGGTACCTCACTATGCTGAAAGACGAAGTTTGGCAAATTGATATTGCTTGGGATAATATTAAAGATTTAATTTTCATGCAATATGGAATCCCTCCTCACTTTGCTATTGTTGTTTGTGAATGGTTGAATGCCCAATTTCCTGGAAGTTGACGCGGTTTATGGTTGACTCGGGAAGCCGGTGGCGAATCATAGTGCCCATATTGAATTTTAAATAAAAGTCCATGCATATTGAATTTTGAATTTTAATTAAGTTTTAAATAAAAGTCCATGCAATATAGTTTCTTCTCATACTCATTAATTGGAGAAATTACGCTTCAAAAATAAATTATAGTTTTTTTAGAATAGGGAGTTACTTTCAGATCACCCTGTATATAGACTCCCGAATAATTCAAATGTTGAACAATTCTTGTCAGTGCTTAATGATAATCTTCAAGAACTGACGCTTCATAACAAACATTGCTACATATTAGGTGATTTAAATCTTAACACTTTTGGAAGTGTCAATAATATTGGCTTGAAATATCTAAACATGGTTAAAAGCAACGCTTGCCTTTCGTTAATTACAGAGCCTACTCGAGTAACCCCAACTTCTGCGACCACAATAGATCATATTATATCAAACGAAGCTTGTTATGAGGTAACCCCTGCGGTTTTGCAATGCAAAATCTCCGATCACCATGCAGTTCTCTGCTCTATATCCATTCTAGACCAACAACAGTCTAAAAAAGAAACACAGAAATATTTTGACCTTAAGAATTTTGATAAAAAAAAATTTTGTGAGGATTTACAAGATTCTTTGAATATGCATTTTGTGAATATTTTCTCAAACATTGAAATGGATCTAAATTCCTCTTTTACCAAATTCCTCTCAGTAGTACGCAATGTGATAACAAAAAACGCACCTATTAAGATTGCTAGTCGGTCACAAAAGCAAAAGCAAGCTAAACCGTGGTTGACTAAAGGTTTACTTATTTCTATTCGCCGCAAACAATGGCTATACGAAACTCAATTCTTAAATGGTAACTCCCTGGAAAGGATCAGTTTAAAATGTATTCTAATACGTTGAATAAACTAAAACAACTTTCGAAAAAAATGTATTATCACAATGAAGTTGAAACTAATAAGAATAACCCAAAAAGAATGTGGAACGTTCTTCGCACACTACTACCTAATGGGAAAAAACAGGTCACACACGAAATATCTAAACTCATATACAAAGGTACACAAATTGAAGAAACAAACGAAATCCCCGAAATTTTCAATTCACATTTTTCAACTATTGGTACTCTTTTAGCCAATCAAATCAACTCCAACTCCCAAAATTATCTGAGATATCTATCTAACCGTACCTCATTTTCCATGATGTTAGATCCTCCAACCCCTAATGAAATTTATAACACAATATTCACACTAAAAACGAAAGTAAACCCGGATCAAGATTTACCTTCTTTTTTCTAAAGATTGCGGCCCCTATACTTGTTCCTTATCTAGCTATTATTTGTTATCATTCCTATCAATCAGGCATTTTTCCTGATAGAATGAAAATCGCCAAGGTGATTCCTATCTATAAAGCGGGTGTTACTACTGACGTGAACAATTACCGTCCCATATCTGTATTATCATGTTTATCAAAAGTTTTTGAAAAATTACTTTTGAAAAGATTGAACTCCTTTTTTGAAAAAAATGATATCATTCAACCCCACCAATATGGATTTCGGCAAAAACATTCGACAGTTCATGCTCTAATGCATACAGTTACTCGTTGTTTTGATGCAATGAACGAAAATTTTTTCTCGAGCTTAATAATGGTCGACCTGAGGAAAGCATTTGATACCGTTTGTCACAAAAAGTTACTAAAGAAACTAGATCATTACGGTATCCGGGGTATTGTAAATGAACTAATTTCAAACTATCTTTTTAATAGAAAACAATATGTCTATTTAAATGGAGTAAGATCTTCTTCACAACCGATAAATATCGGGGTGCCTCAGGGATCCATTTTAGGACCGCTGTTGTATCTTATTTACGTCAATGATCTTCCAAACTGTCTTGAATGTACTGCAAGTCTTAATGCGAACGATACATGTATGATTGTTCACGATCAGTGTTTAAGTGAACTTGAAGGAAAAGTTTGTAAAAACATCTCTGACCTTAAAGTTTGGCTTGACTCAAATGAATTAACTTTAAATTTTAATAAAACAGCCTGCTTGCTTATTTCTCCTTACACTCACTCTCGTAATATTATTTTTAACCCAATGATAAATGGAAAATTATTAAAAGTGGTTAACCATAGCTTTAAATAAAACCGGATTCATCTTTTATTGATTGGGTAGCCTTGAAAAAGGCTGTTTTAAGGTTTAAACGCTTTCGTCTAGCTCTCTTCAGAAACCATCGCTAGAAAAAGATAGAATGAAAATAAAACAATGCGGATTCATTTATAAAGGCAGAGAAAATCGCTGATTGGTTGAATAATCATCGCTGATTGGTTGATTTGTGTCGTTTCGTTTGCGTACAGAAGTGGCGCTGTTGCGAAGAAAACAAACTTTCATCAAGATAGATGCTGATTGGATCAAATCGTTGCGTTTCGTTTGCGTAAGAAAAATAAATGACTTTGTGATGAATCTAAAATAAAACCTAAAACAGAATTTGGTAAATTGTTAAGTTTCGTTTGCGTTCGAATTATCAATGAATTAATTGAAGGGAATAAACAAATTCCTTTTGCCTGCACAATTCTGGTTTTAGAATCCGAATGAGTGTTGCTTCCAGTGTAGATAGGTGAAATTGCGTTCTTGCTTTAGCCAGAATAGAAAACTGGTTGGTTACGTCTTACAAATATTTAGGAATTACTGTAGATAATCAACTAAATTTTATAAATCATATCAAAAACTTAGAGAAGAAAATTGCAAGTGGAGTGGGAGTATTAAGGAAACTAAAAAAAATTCCTTCCACCGGATACGTTGCTTCTGCTTTATTATGTTCTAATCCAACCACATATACTTTATGCTATTACTGTCTGGGGTTCTACGTGCTCTACTTACAAGAATAGACTAAGAACACTTCAAAATAGTGCAATTAGAGCCATAGCCAATGTCAGAAAAATGCAAAGAATTTCACCCAACTACTTTAAGTGCGGTATCTTAAAGCTAGATGACCTCTACAGATTTGAAACTGCCAAATTAATGTTCCAATACCAAAAAAGATCTCCCAAAGCCTTTTAAACATATGTTCCAACAATCTTCTCACACCCATTCTTATAATACCAGAAGTATTACCCGTAAGAACTACAACAATCCTCCCTTTAAAACTGCAAGATTACAGCGATCCTTTAAGTACCAGGGCATAAGTATTTGGCATAACTTACCATTGAACTTAAAAAATATGTCTTTTTTTCAATTTAAAAAACAACTTCAAAATTTCTTGATTCAACAATATTAAGTTCTATGTGAAACGGTTCATTATTGTTTTGTTGCTCATTTGCATAACTTTAAACTACAGCGTAATTGAGGGCAAGGCGGCTCATTTGTTCAATGCCGACTTTGTGAGGTACTTGTTTGTATTACCATGAAAATTATGCCTTTTTTTTTTTTCTATATTATCACTCAGGGGATCTACCGCTCGAAGACTTCGGTCACTCGTAGCCTCCTGATGAGTATGCGCTGCTTATTTTATTGTTTGTTTACTTTGATAGTAGTAGTAGTACGTTTATTTTTGGTTAGGAAAACACACATACATATTTTCAATCACACACTGTGAAACACAAAAGAAAGAAAAAAAAAAGAAATAGTGATATCCTGGTGAGAGGCTGCGAAAGACCTCATGTCAAGTCCAACGGCTGAACTTGCGCGGTCGTCGAGTCTGCAGCCTCTCACCTAAACGTCGATGCAACAAACAGATATGAAAGTACTCAGACAAAAAACAAAATGAAAAAAGGATAATCAAAAGAAAAGAACGAAAGCAAAATTTAAACATCACGAAATAAACACTCATTGTTTGTAATATTAATTAATTTTTATGATATCATCATTTAATGTTAGAACATACGTATATCAAATTTAATAATTATGATGGTAGGTGAAATTGGGTTATATAGGTTAAAATTGTTTGCTTTGAAGGTATGTTTTTATTTTTTTACAAAAAATTTTGAAGGTTAGACAATAATTTTTTTTAACTTCAATAGGAAGTTTATTCCAAATTTTGTTTCCTTCATAACAAATAGATCGTTGAGTGCTTGTTTTATTGCAAGGCATTACAGTCCAGTTAAGAGCCAAAGCAAATCTAGTTGGGTAGCTGTGTGTTTGGGAAGCGGACCGGAAGTAATTGTAGAACAAGATTGGAAGAGTTTTGTTTTTGAATTTGTATACGTATTTTATAACCTCTAGTTCAAAAATGCTACTAAGATTCAAAAAATTTAATTGGCGATAAATTGGTGAAAGTCTTGTTTTAAAAAAAGAAGTTTTGGTCATAATTTTCAAAATGAAATTTTGTTGGACTTGGACTTTGGTGATGTATTTGGAGGCAGAGTTTCCCCACGATGTGATTCCGTAATGTAAATGAGGGTAAGCTATACCAAAATATACACTTCGTAAAACGGATATAGGAGCATAATACCTAAGCTTACTTAGAATACCTCTGGCTGTACACAATTTTTCTTCAACATATTGTATGTGTTTTTCCACGTTAATTTGTGATCTATAAAAACCCCCAGGTATTTTATGACGCTTTTGGGAGTAATAGGTCTGTTGTTAGTATTTACACAAAAATTGTCATCACAATTGCTTTTGTTCTTCATACCAGGAAATAAAACTAAATTGGTCTTGCTGTAATTGAGAGTAAGCTTATTTATTCTTATCCAGTGTTCGATTTTGCAAAATTCATTTTCACTTTTTTTTTTGAGGTATTCTAAGTTTTTATCTGCACAGAGAAGCACGGTGTCATCAGCATATAAGATCATGTCAGAGTCACAACAATTAGGCAAATCATTTATATAGACTAAAAACAAGAACGGCCCAAGGACGCTACCTTGCAGCACGCCAATTGTAATTGGTAGTTGATTAGATCGATTTTGGTGGTCGCTATTCTCAGTGTATTGAAACCTGTTTGTCAAATATGAACGCAATAAACAAATTGCATTACCTCTAACGCCATAGTGTTCTAATTTGTCCAATAAAATGTGATGATTTACGCAATCGAAAGCTTTGGCAAAATCCAAAAAAATTCCACATACTGAGTTGCTCACATCTCTTTCCTTAAGTATTGTTTCATGCAGGTAAGTTATTGCAAGATTAGTTGAATGTAATTTTCTGAAACCAAACTGATAGTTTGTAAAAAGATTATACTTTTCCCAAAAGTCAACCAAACGTTTGAGTAAAATAGTTTCAAAGATCTTGTTTATAGGAGATAGAATGGAAATAAGCCTATAGTTGCCGAGATCTAGTTTGGACCCGCCTTTATGTAGAGGGATCACTTTCGCATTTTTTAAAATGTCAGGGTAATTTCCTGTTTCTAAACATTCGTTAAATGACCTAGCTAAAAATCGGGCAATTAGAAATTTGGCTTCTTTAATTAAGATCACAGGGATATCAATGTGACCAGGTGATTTATTGATGTTCATACCTGCAATAGTTTCGGCAATTTCGAATTCGTCTGTTGGTCGCAAAATAATTGAAGATGATTGCCTGTTACGCAAATATTTGATATAATTTTTGTCAAATTTTTGATTTTGGTTAGCACTTAATTTTTCTCCTATGCTGACGAAATGCTGATTAAGTTCTTCACAAATTGTTGGATGAGAGGAGATTAGTTTACCTTCAACTTTTATTGTCTACGGTAATGATGATTTCGGTATGATATATTTTATGTCTTTTGCGTTGCTCGTGAAATAAAATTATTTACTTCTACTATTACTATCTTAGCATTTTTTGCTTACAACAATACTTAACAATAATAATGACGACGAGGGGCCCCGCTTAATCCAATTTTGCCAACCAATTTAATTGTATAATCCGGATGAAATTAAAGGTTTTTGTCCTAAAAGTTGCTACCATAGACCCTTTTTATGAACGTAATGTAATTACTAGGGTGGATTTTAAAAAATGGCGCAGTGCCAGGGGCCTCGTGTTTAGAATAATGGTAAGACTATTTTGGTCTTCACCTCTATTTGGCAAGAAGATGTTGCTAAAATTTTTAAAGTGCTAGGAGTCCAGCACAATTAAAATCCAGCCCGGGCAATAGCATGATTGCAAGGTGTAACCATCTATTGTACCATTTTTCAGTAGCAACCTACTGTACCTCCACCTCGCCAGTTTTTACGCGGCAAAATAACTTTGAAAAATAAATTAGCTAGGAGAAACGCTCATTGAAGTAATCATTGAATTTAAATGGAAGGGGCCTGAGCCCCCTGGCCGTACATGTACTCCTACTACTGGTTATTTTCAAGACAAAATCATCTGTAAGAAAAATCATCGGCTGAGTTATTATTTACTGCTAAAATATTGCAGTAGTCAAAGTACATTACTTCCCACTACCTGGGCGAAATCACTTACAAAATTTGGCCCCAAAATGCAAGATTTTAAACGTGTTTGGGATTTAAATTGTAAGTAAAAGGATGATTGAACATATTGATTTTTTCAATTGATTTTCAAATGTTAAAAATCTAGTTCTTTCAAATGGCTTTGAACAGGTGCGAATTGTGATCCAAAAGCATTAAAATATTTTATTTTCCGAAAAATTGCAAAAAATCGTCCAGCGTGTGAGGGCTTTGCCCCCAGACCCTCATAGTCTCCGGCTGGGGGATCCGCCCTCAGACCCCCGTCTGTAATACGCTTGAGTTATACTATAGTTTACTCAACACGTCTCCCAATTCAGACGTTTTCACTTTTTAACTTTTGGATCAAGCCCTCTCCCTTGAGCAAAATCTTGTTTAAGTGCCAGACACTGGCCACGGCTTCTGATCTTCCATTCTACAATATCTTTGTCTTACAAAAAGTTCCTCTTTCGAAAAACTTTGATGACGTCATGATTTGCCCCCTCCCCCATAAAAAAATCCTGGCTACGACTAGGTTTGAGATCCTTCTAACGTTCGTTTGTATGAGCGACGCAGCTGATAAGGCTACTGAGTCCAGGTTAACAGAATCTAAACAAAAACTGCACTTTATTTCGTATTAAAACGCACTGAACATACGTTTTCAGTACGTTTAGGTATCATAGCTCATAAACCAAGCGTGAAAGAAATTAAAAATGTGTTGAAAAACAACGGAATCGAAGTTTCCAAGCAATGAAGGCGACTGAATTGTCATGCTTTGTAATTAAGAAATACGGATGTCCACAATGCAGGAAGCCCTCTCTCTTCTTGCCCGCGAAATATCCGCGCTAAACAACTCCCTTGACTTTGGAGTACGTCTTTGATGGAGAGCCTTTAATAATATCTGTTATGCAATTCTTCCACCTGCCAAATAGCCTATGTGGCAATGTGCTTGGCCCTGGTGCCAAAGGTCATGGGTTCAAATCGAACACAGAGTTGCCAACGACTCGCCACCGTTGTAACTTTTCTTCAAAAGGAACTGTGTTGCCCAATTGCATTGTCGCGGCGACGGACCAAGCAAACTCGTTATAGGTCTAGGCGTTATACAGTGAGTGTTTCCGTAGATTCATTCACTGAGCATGTTATACGAGTTACCATTAGGAAAGTAAGAGACTCAATCATTGTTTAACTCATAAAATCATCATAAATATTGTTTGGAAATTGAGAAAATTTTTTCGTTTGGAGAGTACCGAATTACGGTATCGAGTACCGGTACCGTCTGTACTTTTTCAAAAATGTAACGAATAAAGTACCGGCGGTACTTTTTTAACAAAGTAGCGGCAAAAGTATCGTCGGTACGTTTGAAGTACCAAGTGCCCACTGCCCACCTCTGTCGGCAAAACACTACGCCCATTTCTATGATCGCATGTGTTGACGTAAGTAGTTGTTTTCAATTCGAACTGAGCGACAGCAAAACTTGGCGAAAGCGTAAATTAATTTTATTCTATGAAGGAACTAGTAATTCGTAATATTTGTTTAGATACTTTGACAAGGGCATAGATAGTATTTTGCCAAAAACTTTCAGCGTTATTTTTGTAACTAGTGTAAATAAAGTTGGTTATTAAAACGATTAGTTGCGTGTCAGTGTTGGTAATAATTTGTCAATCATTATAATAATCGAATCAAGTAAATTTTGTTGAAATAGATTCAGAACTGCCCAAATCTGTCAAAGTATTTTCAGCGTCTTAAAAGTAGAATTCCATAATTTCTCAGCCAAGATTAAAAGTAAGTCTAGGTCTACTAGGATGTATTTATTAGACAGCTATGACGTTTTATATGCATAAAATCATTTACAAAGTTCTGCATTTTACCAAAAAATTGTGTTTTGGTTTAAAATTTTGTTTCACGTTAATGAAAATGATTTTTTATTTCAATGAAGAGCCAAAATTATAGTTTTATTATTATTAACGTCATCATTAAATTATGACGTCATCAGTAACTTAATTAATTTAATCACAAAAGCGAATTAGTTATATAAACTGTTATAACTTATTACTTTTTACCGAATAATAGACGTTTTAATGTTGAATTAAACGTTTCTTTGAGATATTAATCCAGCAAAAGGTAGAAAATGACGTCATGAAAGAAAATACCTTTTAAATGGTCAGATTTTCGCACTTTTAGTATGTCATTTAGTAGCCGTAATACCACTAAAATCCGCTGAAAAGCGATTTGTTGAATTTTTCTGGGTTAAACCATGAATGCACTCGACAAGCTATTTAATTGCGCTTTTACTGAATTTATCATGTTACAAATACTGATACACTTTTTTTTTATAAGAACCAGAAAATTTTGAGTTGAGGGGAGCTGTTCTTAACTTTTTGCCTATTTTCAGCCTCTTTTGTTCTTAAATTTTGAAAGCATCAATGTTAATTTTGGCGGCCATGTTTGTAAAGCTGTTTAATTTCGAATACTTTTTGCAACTTTCGCAACATCGTAAAACTGCAAAAGCCAAAAAGCGAGCTTTTTTCAAGTTGAATGATTGCCAAACATTTTCTCAGCTGACCGAGCATTGCGCAATAGCACTCTATTGAATGATGCATAGTTTTCTCCACTCACGAGTTAGCGACGGTGACTTTTATAATTTTGGAATCGTTGCGATTTCGTTGGCAAGATCAAAAACGGGAAAATCACTAAAATTCTATGGTTTTGAATCAATACAAAATACAGTTTCTTTTTTTATTTGATATTTCTTCTTTGTTTGTTCAAATTTTTTGCTTTTGCTGTTAAGGCTGGCATTGTGTTCTTAAATCTTCAGCAAAAATATGTCTCATGTTCTATATAATTGTTCTTACAGAATACAAAAAACGCATGTACGTGAAAGAAAAAAGCTAGCACCCTATGCTTTTCTTATACTCAAAATATTGAAACTAACTAAGCTAATTCTTTGTGCTTCAGCTAATTTTAAATAGACAACGTTCAGATACTAAAAAGAAAGAGCATTGTTGATAAACAAGATTACATTAAGATTATTACACTGCGACTTTCTTGTTTGTGCATGCTGCTTCTGCTATAAAAGGAGAGGTAAATTGATTTGGAACTTCTGCCAAGACACAAACCTAAAAAATCATCCATTTTACAATGCCTATTTTCTGAAATGGATGAGAAGATCAAACTTTACTTTTACGTGTAGTATATAATTTGCGAGGGCTTGTGGCTATTGATAAATGTTATTCAGAGCCACTATATAAAGAAAACCTATCTAATTTAACCGTTATGAGCCATTGTATTTTGAACTTAGTCGCTGAGAGACCTTGATATTGTACACAAACGTCTATTTTACACAAAGCAAACTTCTATTCAATAACAGCAATAACATAATTGACTGAAGCAACAAAATTTTTGTTTTCATTTCCGGTTTTCTCGGTTGCCAAGTTACGGCAGCTGTTGTACACAAAGTTGACACGCACCAAATTTCAACCATTTGCGGTTTACTAAATAACTGCGCTAAAATAGAAATTATTTGTTCATGGATGTTAACCAGTAATTTTAGATGGATCAAACCACATAAACGTTGAGCAATCTATTTGAGTCGTGCATGAAAGTTATTTTTTGGCAGACTGACCAACCACAACCGATGGGCTGCTAATAAAACCTAAACCAGTGTGGAAAAGCGATAAGAGTTTTATTGATTGGCAGACAAACCAGCAACTTACAACTAGTGTAAGTGCTCGAACGTTTGAAAACACATAACTCTGTGAATGATGTCAATGGCTTTTCGATTTCTGTGCACAGTTTTCTTAAATTCACTTTAACCATGAGTTAGCACTTCACTCACATGTCCGCAGTTGGCAATCACTCACTTGTTTGAAAACAAAGAAGTGAGCGCAGTGCTAGCTCATGGTGGAAGAAAATTTATGTTGAAAGTCTGCTATATAACTTCTGACATTGTTCTTAATAATATAACTTAGTTCTAACATGCCACGTCATCATTTCATTGCCAAAATGAAATTAATGTATAATTAGTCGGTATTAACGGTGTCATCAAACTTTGCACCAAACAACGACCGCCAAACAGATCGGAAGAAATACGATCGTTGGACGAACAGACTTTGTCCTGGTTGATACACGAGGCACCTTTAGTATTGTCTGTGATTTGCAGCGTCAAAAGCAAAAAGAACAGTTGTTAGTTGTAGGCATAATTGAAAGTACGTATAAACATTAAACAATTAAAAAATATTGCAGTAATAAACAACTGATATTCTAAATTTTTAATTTTGGGGGAAGAGGCATTTGTAAGGAATTTCTCAGCGTGGCATTCCCAAATTTTGTCATTTATCGTTTTTATGTATTGGGGTGTCCCTTATTTTGACATTTCGAAAAGTTTCACCTTAAACCTTTCAAATGGTTCCATTTCATGAAAAAATGATATGTATGAAATTTTAAACTTTTAAAATGAAGTTTAGAGGTGGCGCAAAGCCTTTCAAGTTTGAATGGTTATTTTTAATTTCTATGCAGGAATACCGCCATTATGAACAGCAGAGTTTATTTATTTCATTGTGACCTCAATACGCATAACAACAGCGTTTATTAAAATCTTTTGAGAGCTAACTTAGGAATTGCAGTGACGTATCGGTTCTGACATACAGTAATTATGTGCAGTTTTCAGTGCTTGTATCATCAACCAGTTTTTTAAAAAAAAGCTTGTTTACCTAAGATGGCTATTGGCTACTTCTGTGGTATCTTGGAGAGGATTCAAATTTGCTTGGCCTATTTGATCGTAAAGTAGGTTTGACTACAAAATGTGCCATGGTGAAAGTTTCTGAGAATGTGGTAGAAGAACGTAGAACCGGTGTCACAAACTCGAGTGGATATGACCCGTACGCATTTGACAACCAATTAGAATTTCTTCACAGAACTGCAAGCAAGATCGTTAGTTGATGCCTCTCTTCCACCCCTATGCCATTGCTTCTCATTAGGACCCAACATCCTTTGTTGAAATTTACGCTGAATTTTTTTGAATACCAATTTTTTGAACTTTGAATACAAAGCACTTTTTTGCTTTGGACGTGCTCTGTGCCTCCTCCAAGAATCACTTAACCTCAGCACCATAGCTCAAAATCAGTTTTGAGCCGTTTAAAGAAACCTTCCTGGTGATCATATTGCTTATCCACTAAAGAAACACTTCTATCCTTGCGCGAACCATTAATTATATGTCTCCCAGTTCCTTCTGGACTCCAATCAAGTTTACAGTATCATCTTCCATACCTAACTGCAGTTGCTCTTGCTCATCCCAGCACCATGAATACGCCAAGAATCGATTACTCTCCCTCCCTCAGACGCGTATTTACGGGCCGATAAATCTTGTTCTTCCCTCATTAGACGGACGGCACTGGAGTGTATGCCATATTATCCAAATGCAGTACCTTCGACTCTTTTTCTCCGCTGGATCAATTGCTTCCAGTTTCACAGCTGAAACCCATTTTTTGGAGTACGGGTTTGTCTGGTGTAACAACTGCAAGACAACTTGCCACTTTCAGTATGTCCTTTTACGGACTTCCAATCGACTCTTTCCCTACTTTCAAAGACCCCCTTATATCTCTGACCAAGAACCCTCTAAAATGTCTGGTTTCATGTCTCCTTACTTTCCAACAGTGCCATTTTAAACTTCCAATGGGTCCCCGGTCACGCTGGTATCTCTAGAAATAAGCATGCTGATTCTATTTCCTAAGCTGGAACCTCCCTGGCTACTGCGATGGTTCCTTATTCCTTTCCCTAACCATTGCCAAAACTCGTTACACCTTGTGTCACAAATGGAGACGTCACGTTTCCACATTCTCCCTCCCATCTCAACTGCTCCACTCCTACTGTTTCTCCGTTGGAATTGGTTTTCTCACGCCCCATACGCTTTGAGCTTTCGGCCTTCGCTTCCAAGGTCAAAGCCTCTGATAATTGTGTAAGGAAAACTCTTACTGCAGCGCCTGTGAACATCTTCTACAGGGACTTAATCATCTTTTTCCGGACTATCTTTCCTATGAGCCTCTATGCAAATCTATCTTTGGCTCTGCAGTCTGCACGTTGGCGTGTGCCTCAACTGTTTGGTCTCTGCGAAGTTCCGTTGCTTCTTCATCCCTAGGAAGGGGTTGGGTGACACCACCCCTTAATCTAGCCGCTTCAAAAATAAAAACAATGCAATACGCTTTACAGATTGTTAAAATAAACAAGCCATTGTTCTAAATATGAAGAAATCTACTCTTCTGCAGCAATAAGTTTCGGTAAACATGACTATTGTACTGATTAGAAAACTTCTCATATGTCTAAATTGGTGTTTATTAAGCCAAATTTGAGATCACTGCGCCACCTCTAAACATCAAATTTTTGCAGCAAAACTTTGTATGAGGCAGTTGTTGGTGCCATGGAAACTTTTGAGAGGGTCAGACCCACAAAAATGTGTATTTTAAAATTTAACCCCAAATAAAGGACACTCTATTGTGTATTTACCTATCTCAAAAACGTGTTTGGAATCATCAAAAAATCCAATTCAATTTTTTTATTATTCTCATTGTTTTCAGCAACGATCATTTTAGTGAAGTATAAAATAACTTTCGAGTGCTAGGAGCAGGGCCTCAGAGAGAAAATTTTCCAGGGGGTACGAAGGTCGATACCGAGCCCCCAAATCTTATTGGGCCCCACTAGCCTTATCGAGGCCCATGCCGTTAAATCATATTTTGTCCGATGGATGTAGATCTTCGTTTAAAAGTGAGGGGATAACGATATTCGCATACAGTTAGGACCTATGAAAAACACAACTGGACATAAAATTGGTTTATATCCTGCTCCGGGTTCCGGGGAGCGCTGAGAGCTCCCACAGCGGGGTCCGGGGCGGAGCCCCGGAAGCTTTAGCACTTTTTATGTTTTTCGAGCGTAAAATAAAACATTTGATCAACACCCCAGCACCAAACTTGCTTAAATTGACAAGCAAAAAACGTGATATACATGATACAATATAATGACTTTAATATTGCAAATCCAAATATTTTACTGATAAAAGTCATAAGAAGTCATCTGCAATCATAGACTTTACAAACCCAAATATCTATTAAACTCATACAGATAGAGTGAGTTACTCAATGATAGTAGTACAGTATAGTATGTCAATTTTGACTCCGCTCTTTGAGGTTGAAATACTTTTGGATCTTTGGAAATGTGGGCCCTCGTACATTGTTATACTGTAGAATTAGGGCACTCAAGTCAGAGAAATGTAACAAAACGATAATTTCGGTGCAAGTGTATGGCTTTTGATACATTTTCCTCTTTTTTTAATTAAAACCGGCCACTATTGGATGCCCTAAAGGCTGTGTAGCAAAAATAGCGACCAATTACCAGTACTGAATAAGCTGACTGATATTTTTGCTGTAGGCAAGTTTGATAACGGTGTTATGGTGCTACACCAAAACTTGAGGTGGAAACCTGAACTCTTCCGGGCCCGAGTACGATGTACTCCCTAAATCCCCCTCTCGCAAGCCCTGGCTAGAAGATGTATGTTACCAAATAATGTGGGTAAGAACTAGTATCTTTGAAAACGACAAAAATAGTTGGATTTTCGACGTCATCAACAACACTATCATATTTTCGATCTTGGGTGTTTGGCTTATTTGGGGGAACTTTCATGTACGGTTTTCCTTCACATTAGTCTCCAGTAAGAACACGCGCCACCAGCATGCATTTCTCTCCACACGAATTTTCGGAGGTGTAACCAGCAGAATATCGCGAATGTAGCGCAAAATAACATCCTTTGCCAAATCTCGTTGCTGCAACATAAAAATAAACCACTACTTTCAGTCTCAATATCGAGCTTGAGCGGTTAATAAATCCTATGAAATTGTGGTGCCCCACAGACTCCTGTTCTCTCTTTTTCTAAGCACTCTTTACTCTCCTCTTTTTCCACTCCGTTCTTGCGACCACTTTATTATGGAAAGCAAAACAATGATTTCTTTGTGGCGTTTTTTTAGTAGTATATAAAGTCGAGTTTCTCGAACGAGGATCCCCTTTTTTGTCTGTTTGAACTGACAGCAAATTAGATACGTGTGTTACTGATATTCAAAATCGCATGGCAAGTGACTACGAATCAATTGGTATCAAACGTACAGTAATGCTATTTAAGGGGCGTTTATACTGGACGCTAAGCAAAGGTTGGCAATTTTCATGAGAGGTCGCTTACGTCACTTGCTTAAAATAGGACCAACTATTAAAAAAAAATAATTTGTTTAAGTGAAGTTACGCAACCGCTAACTAAGTTTGCGACCGTGAAACTTTTCACAAGTTGTCGATGACTCCAAATTTTGGTGGCTTCGCTTTGCTTCGCATCCAGTGTAAACTAGGCTGGCTCATTTTTCTTGATGTTCTTAAAAATGTTTGTAAGTTTGCAAAATTATTCCATTTTGGGTACTGATAGCTGCAATCCAAAACTTTTTGCCGAGTCTGGACGTTTGACCCTGGTTCACCCCAGTTGAAATTTTGAAATTTTTTGAAAAATTATCAATTTGGCTGATTGATTTAACTTCTCGCCAATATTTTATTCGGATGTTTCAAGCAGCGTTTTATCGCTGTAGTAAGCAATGTTTGCTTGCTGATGACTAGAAACCAAAATATTTGTTTTGCTTTTGGTGTTTGGCCTTGGTTCAGACATGTTAATATTACGAATTTTCTTTAAAAAATGTTGTTTTCGAGTCTTTGCCAAAAAGTGAAAAAATCGCCACACTGATGTTAAATAGGCTACAAATGCGGGAATCAGCTCAAAACAAGTCAGTTCGGTGTTGATGAAGGGTGTTAACATTTAAGTGTCAGGCTCATGTGCTTCGCTTAAAGGTAGTTTGGTTTTAGTTAAGCAAGCTCAAGTTAATTGTAGGCTAGCTGACATTAGTAAGAATGTGAGTGTAAGGAATTTGCTAGAGCGAGTTTTTGGGCTGTGCTACCTATTAGTTTTGGCCAATAGGCTACTACCATTATTTGGAAAAACTGAACTGGCAGCACCGAGCCTTCGAATTAGCTCTAAGCAGTGTTGCCGTGCCATAAGCCAGCAACAGTACTTACCGAAAATTTGGAATCTTTAGTAAATCAGCTTAATATTTCAAGTTCACTTTTTTCTCTCAGCCTGATTTTAGTTCATGTTTTGACACCTGTGTTCACAGTACAACCTAAAGATGGTAACATATGATTAATGTGCAAAGTAACTGCAGTGCTTAATTGGCGTAGTGGCTAGTACTACAGATATAACAATTTTCTAGTGAATATTACTTTGCAGAAAAATAGCTGTACAATAATTTGTAGAATTTTTGGTAGTAAATTTTTCTAAAATGACAACGAGATCCAAAAGAACACTAAAAATTTGGCTGTTGGAAGAATGCGTTGTGGATGAAATTAGGGTTTCGAAACCTCCAACAAATAAAACTGTGTATTTGCACTTTCGATCTTTGCATGGTGAACTGCAGGAAAACCAACCGGGAACAGCTACTGTCCGCAACTCTGCCAAAGCTGCAGTTGAACATGTGATGAAATGGTGGTTAAGTAGAGCTGGCATACCAAGGAAAAACTCAAATCAATTGATTACCATGGTTCTGAAAAAGCACAACAATTGGACAGTTTTGTTTAAACAACGGTTAAAAACAACGCAGCTGCAATTGGACAAAAGAAAAGTCTATTTGTAAGAAATGAAGAGAACGTTTTGGGCGCCCCAACCACACCGTGAGGAAAGACTAAACGAAGAAGATAGAAAGTTTTTGGAGATTATAAAAACTAGTAGAGAAGGTGGAGTGTCGTCACTGGATAGAAAAACCCTGGCTAAAAACAAGGAAAAACGAAAAAGAAGTTTCTAGAAACAAGAAAGGATTTACAAAGAAGAACAAAGAAAGATAAATTTAGCCACAAAATCATCTAATTTTGCCACACATTCCGACGAAAGCAGTAAAAACAGCACTTTAAGTGAATCTGCAATGGACAATGATATGTATGTGTCGACATCGTCTAAACGACAAAAGCAACAAAACGAAAAACGAGGTACCGCTAGTTTAAAAGTTGATGCCAAGCACTGGAGTGAAACTGTTCGTCTAGAGGCAGACAAACATTCTGAGGTGGCAACATTGCTGACATATCATTGTCGAAAGATACAGCTCGTCGACACCGCAATAAAATACGAGAGCAAAAGATACGTGTTGCTCTGGGATGGAAAAATGCTGCAGAATATTGAACATGTTGGAACATCCAAAGAAGTCATTGCCATTCTTTTGGCTGCCACTGACAAGAAATCTGACGTTTTACTCCAAATCAATCCTGTAGATAAAAAGCACAGCACAGCTTTTGAAGAAACAAAAATCATTTTGGACTCCCTTGATAAATGGAAGATTGAAAGAGATATAATCATTGGTATATTGTTTGACATAACTTCTATCAACACGGGAATTCGCAGTGGTGTTGCTGTAACCTTGGAACAAATATTTGGCACTAAACTTTTATTATTGGCTTGTCGACACCGTGCAGTGGAATTGTTGTGTGGAGCAGCTGCTTCTATGATTTATAGCATAACCAAATCACCCAATGAAGCAGTGTTTTAAGTACATGCTAATTGCTGGTCTGTCCTTGATAAATTAAACTTTCAAGTGTTCAAAGCAAAGTGCAGAAAAGAAAAAATCGAAATTCAAAATATTGTTGAGTTTTGCCAAACTGCACTTGTGGATGATTTCTTAAGAAAAGATTATCAAGAAATGTTGGAGTTGACTATCATTTTTCTAGGTTATACGTAATATTGCAATCTGACTTTACCAAAGCAGTTAGCCTACCGATGCTTTACTTTAGCATATTGTCTACAATTATGCATGTCTAACTTTCAATCTTTAATTTTAAATTTTGTATGAGTGCTATTCAACCTTTGGTTAAGTGAATTAACGCCAAAGCGAATGAAGTAGTTTATGAGTGCATACAATTTGCATGCTTATATGATATTTCAGGCGGAAAATTACCAGCAGAAAAGGAATTCAAAATGAAGGCACCAGGTGCAAGACATCACACACGCTGGATGTCAAAAGTCATCTACACCATCAAAATAGCGATGCTTCAGGATCAGTTAAAATGTGACATTGCAGAGAATCTGTTGACAAAAATCTTGGATCTTGCAAGATTTCTGTGCTTGTATTGCAGTGTGTCAAGCCGTGGTCAAGAGCATCGCTGCCGTTTCAAGCTCCTATTGAAGACTTAATCCTGTATAAAACCATGGCTACCAATGCCAAACAGCACAAGTCGGAAAGTCTACGGCAGCTTAATCAAGCCGTAGCTAGCAAGTTCGAAAATCACTTCTGGTATTTGACAGAGCGATTGGTGGTTCTTGCATTTTTCAGCACAGCAAGTGTTTATGAAAAACAAGGCATGGCTAAAGCCATGAAGAAATACCAAAATAACACTTCTTTCGACCACGCAGTGCATAGGATGCCGACAGTAACTGCTTTTACCCAACTAAAAGATTTAATTGGACCTGAGTCGTGGGTGCTTTTCAAACTTATCAATAAACAGCCACTATTTTAGTCAAAACCGGCCTAGCTGTGGGAGAGGAACGAATGCTACATCAGGATCAAATCCCGACTTTAACATTTGAAAGTAGTGAACGATTCTTCAGAAAGGGCTCTTGGACTTGTCACAGATTACCACTCATCTATGATTACAAAATCACCATCCCAAAAGCAGTTTCTGTACCAAGTGGTAAAAAAGCCTTTGAGAAAAGCAAAATGAACTGTTGACGACGCCAAATGCAGACTCTTGTACGAAAAAAATCATGTCTAAAATATGGTGAACTCAATTGTTGGAGTATTTTTTGTATTGTTGCAAAAGATGTTGCTAAAAAGGTCATAATTTGTGTACTATTGGTGTGAGATAATGGTTTGAATAACATTATATTGTATTTTTACAATGTACGCACAGCCAATGACCCCGCAACAAATAAATTCGAAAAAATTTTAAAATGTTGTAAATTTTGAAATTTTTGCAGGGGTGAACCAGGGTCAAACGTTGGTATATTTCCTTGATGTTTGGTTTTTGGGCTTTGTTTACCAAAACGATCATTATTGCAAACTTACAAAACAAACAAAGGATAAAATTTTTTTTGCCTGTTTTTGCGCCAGCCTAGTGTAAACGCACCGTTACTCTGTCAAATTGTGAAGGACTCCAAACCACACAAAATAAAACTGGATATAAAGCAGTAATAAACGGGTAAATACGAAACTAACCATTTTTTCCGGCAAAATTTCTGTTGAAACCGTCGGAACAAATTTTTTCTGCGTCGCTTTCCGAGGTACCGTGGAACAAAAGTCTCTCAGCAGCTTGATGGTGTGACGTCATATGCTTTTGTACTTCATTCTTTTTTATTAAATACTGCTTGTACTGTGATGGGTTTTGTATTCGTTCAATCTGAAAGCAACAAGGAATTACGCTTCTCCAAAATTATCGCGCTTTTAATAGAAGGATACTCTACTAGTGAACAAAAAAATACGACACCAATGTACGTGTATACAAAGTATCTTGCTTTTTATCACGGCACAACACAACAGTTACAAGTGAGTCCAAATTCCAAAGACTACTCCAGTTGTTGTATTATTGCTCCGTGACGTGGATTCATTTGAAGAAAACAGATCAACTTACTTAATTGAATTTAGAAGTTAGAAGCAGATTTTTGGTAAATATAAATTTAGATATTTCTTGAACTTTCGGTCCTAAGTCTAAACGGTAAATATCTTCTTTAAGTTCATGTAAGCTCTCATAACAAGACCGAAATCTCACTTTGACAACTCTTTTATGTGGTGGATCGCTAGCGACAAAGACGCCCATCGCTTCGTTGAATTCTGCGGAGCGTGGATCCAAAGGAACTTTTATCCATGTTGTTTCCACCATGTCCTCCCACTCAGGAGGAATATCTGCAATAATGTTAAAAACATCACTTTTTGCCTTTCACACAATAACTCTCTTAAAAAATATATTTATTTAAAATATTTTTATTAATTGGAATACGCTTCACTAAGTACTGGTCGGTACGTATAATAAAACGGTTCCTTTAAAGTGCTATCTTGTCCTCC
This sequence comes from Trididemnum nubilum, assembly GCA_963965965.1. Taxonomy (NCBI): domain Eukaryota; kingdom Metazoa; phylum Chordata; class Ascidiacea; order Aplousobranchia; family Didemnidae; genus Trididemnum; species Trididemnum nubilum. The sequence goes on from OZ014472.1 coordinate 5,063,988, forward strand.
ACTTAGGCGAAATATAAAAAAATCTTATCCAGAATATTTTTATTAACTGGATTACGCTTCACCAACTGGTTGGTACGTATAATGAACTGTTCCTTTAAAGTGCAATCTAAATTCTAAAGTAAACTGTATGAAAGCACAAAAACATTATTTCCACAATTATTACTCCCGGTAAAACAGCTCCTTGCATTTAGAGTATAAACTAAATTGTAAATCGAAGACTTTTTTAATTTAGTGCTATAATGAGGGCAATTTTAATGACGTCATCAGTGATTTAAATGTTGTAATAAAATAAAATTTTAAACTTTTGGTTGTTAAGTCAGTTATTAAAAGACTAAAAATTTAAAAATTTCAATTTATATCCATTGCTTTGTAACCCAACGATAACCTACTCTATCTCTGCATTATAGCGGCTTTTTTGTAAAGGTTACGTGGCAGCTGCAGCTTCAATATCTGACTTTTTGACCAAAAATCTTAGGCTATGATTTCATCTTCTTACGCTGTTGCGTTACGATAGTAACTTCTCAAAAAAAAAGTTGCAGGTGACTAACTTACGATTGCATTGCTTCATAATACTTGTTACACTATATTTACCGTTATTAACAGTTTCATTAGTGGTATTCCTCATAAGGTGTCTAGTATTCTGGTTACAGGTGTAAGTTATTTGCAAAATATTGATCTCCAAATTGCAACCAAATACCGGTACGCAATGAATAATTGTTTCGTTAGTCTGCAAAATATAAAAAGATAAAAACAAGTTTAAAACAAAAAAAAGAAAAACATTGCAAAAAATACAGTAATATTTTGGTCAGAAGCAACCGAGCAAAGACACCAACATTCTGGAAGGCAACAAAAACTGTTGCAATTTGTACTTAATAATTTCCTCCCAACACTTACCAAGTCTAACTTCTCCATAGCAGCATGGGCTTGATTTACGAAACATCTTTTGCCGAACAACGTGTAACTTCCATCATCATCATAACATAGGAGTGTCACCCTTCCTTTAAGATTACCGCTGACTTCTTCCCAAAAACCAAACGTAGTTACTTGCTTATATAAATATAGCAAAAATGCAATAAACTAGTCTTAAATGATGATTGATTATTCCAAGATTTCTGACCGAAGAGTAGTTCTACTGGTATAACCCAGATTATTATAGCTGCGTAGTTGGTGAAGTATATCCATATCATAAATTATTAAAATTAAAACAAAAGCAACGTGAGTTTTTATACTATGTATTGACGTAAACTTCACAACATTGTGCACATCAAGTTTAACTAATAATGTAAATAGAGTTAAAAATTCAAATCAGTAAAATTATCAATAAAATAATGTCCAAAGAGGCAATTTCGCGCTAAGGCTCTTCAGGGGCGTGACACAGACAGTAAATCTAAATATTAAAAGCATTAAAATTTAAAAACATTGTAAGTCAAACAAAATTCAAATTTTAATGTTTTTAATTTTTGAGTTTACCGTTATCCCTCCTCCCCTGAAGAGCCAAACTGCAAAGCAACCTAGAGGTGACTTATGTATAAGGGTTTTCACTGATTTTATTTTTTTTAACTTGCTGCTCTGACCAATCATCATCAAACTCTTTTTTTGGTTCGCGGCAAAACAAATTATTGTATAAATAAGTGATTTGCGTCGACTACACTGATGCAGATAAACTTTAATCAGCGAATTGACAAAAATGTTGGATTAATGGCTAGGCGAATTGCCAAAAGCATTGTTGCGATAGCACGTTTTGCCGCTTCCATAAATTGCACCATTGTTTCTCAATTACAGCGCACCAATCAAATTTGCTCATTCTTTTTATCACTGTGACGCTCTTGTCAACCTGACGTAACAATGATATACAATGGCGGTTAGTATATAAAGCTGAAGCGAGCCGTCATTGTCCCACTAAGTCATAGTACAGCAGATTGCTGGAATAATTGTGGGTTTGATGAAACATGCATGAATTTTTTTCTGTAAGTAGTTAATCCCTCAAAGATGATTTTTGGATATAGGGCCATCTCAAATTCGACCTGTAACAAAAATGGCGGGAATTTTCAAGATGGCGGCGATTGCGTGTTTGAAATTCTTCATTTAAGACAACCAAAGATTTTCCTTTTTATTATATAAATGCACAACAATAGAAATTGCAATTAATTACTAGCTTGAAGTTAAAATACAATTTAAAAATAAGTAGGAGCAACACCAGACGTTTAAATAATGCCCCAAATTTTGTAAAATGCGGGGATTCCCCGAAAATAAAATTTGCGTTTTTTAAAAGTTTTTGTATTGGTATTTCCAAGGCGTAAATGCAGATTTACGCATTACACATAAATGCCATTTCCTATGGACTGCCATTGCCAAATATAAAAACATCAGCTATGACATCACAATTTATGACGTCATATCAAAATCTTATAACTTGAGTTTTTTTGTCAAGGTTTCAAATACATTTTACACAGTTGGGCAAAGGTAGGCAGCGCTGGACATTGCCATAAAATTGCAATAAAATTAGTTTTGGCCCGAGACCAGGCCCGCAACCAGAAGGGCTCCGCCCCCCCCCCCCCCTGGAAAAATTTTCGCCTCCCTGGAAAAACTGTTGTCCCCCCTCCAAAAAATCGGTTACTAATACATGATATCAGTATAGGTAATTTTATCCCCCCCTGAAATATTTTTCGCCCCCCTAACCATTTGCTTCTAGTTGCGGGCCTGCCCGAGACTCTACATAGGCCTACTGTAATTTTTATGCCAGACAAAGCTATTTGTATAGCTGAAGATATTTAAAGCACTAAAATGAAACAGCTAAAATGTCAAAACATTGAGAGCCACAGCAAAATCAATATTTGAAAAATATCCAACATCATCCCACATCTGTGGAAAAATAGCCAGACATTTATCTGACCAATCAGGAAAAAGTCACAAAAATCAATAATTACAATATTTGCAGTATTTTTTAAACCCAATGTATCAAACATCCACGAAATGGATTTGTGCAAAACATGGTAGAGGGATACCAAAACACCTTACTACAGTCTAATACCTTAAAATGATGTAAATAGCATGATAAACAGTATGAAATGTATTTTCTCAGCCATGTCAATCAGAACAGAGTTCACCGCACTGACATAGAGTAGTACACTCTAAAGACACCTTATGACATTTGCAGCGTCCACGTTTGCAGTCGATCTTGCAGCCACAACGCAAGAGTTCCCTGCATGCCTCTGATGCTTCCGGTAGGGTCGTCCAGATTACATCTCATCCACCAGAAGCCTTCTTTTTCCTACCCCAGTCATTTGGTGACGGAAGCTTTGAAGCAGGAGTGATCATTTGGCCCCAACAATGACCAACCTGGTAGGCAGCTCTCTTGGTGTGTTCAATAAGCGCAGCTAGTGTAGGAGGCAGACCAACAATAGCTCTGCCTTTCTTGCTGAACAGCTGTTTTCTTGCCCGATTCACACCCTCTTCTATGCTGGTGCGATCATACAAAAGAACCACAAATCGCTCCAGCTGTTGTATTCACTCGTAAATGGCACTTAAGTCTGGCATATTACCCAAGGCCATGAATGCTAGAGCAATATCTTCATAGGTGGTCCAGATGTCCCATGCAGTTTTTTTTCCTCTGCCCCCAAAACAAGACACCGTGTCATATCCAGTGAAAGCATGAAACATCGGCAAGGCTTTACATCGGTCGGGACCGAGAGTGTTGGCAATTTCGTGAGCTGCGATAAACCTGAAGCTCTTTCCAGTTCCAAAGGCAACCCATAGTTCAGATAAATTTAGGCGATTGACTGATGTTATAACCAGGACCACTACATCTGTATCGACTGTGCGTATCGATGCATTGCTATATCCATGTCGTACAGCATCTTTCAGGTGCAGGAAGATACGGGTATCACCTTCCTCGTGCGTACATGGAACTAGGGTAGAGACATCCTCTTGATTGGAGGAAAGAACACCATTGCCTTGTGTAGTGATGAGATGTTTGTTAGTTTCAATTTCAGCCACGTTAGAAGCCAGGAAAAAGAAAAGCTCCGTCTTGTTGTCATCGATACACAGAAATTCTTGCCAATTTCCAGGAATTGCACTTCGTGGTTCGACTCTTCGCCTAATTCCCTTTCCTCCGTTGCTACGCGTTTCCGATTTCAAGCTGTCAGCAATGTACCGATCCCAGACAATATCTAGTCTTTCCACATGTTGAAGCTGGGATAAAATATCAAGGATGCTGTAACGTCGCTTATGTTTTCTTGTTTATACCTGGTTTCGAACACTCGCTCTACTGCATTTAGCTTTTCGTGTATATTTGGCTGCTAAGGATTTCCAATGATGTAATGCTACACAACGCACGTGATGTCAGCGATTAAGCGTTTTACCGCGCCTTTTCTACTGTATGCAAATTATCTATTGCGCAACTTTTTGAAACTGTTTTCTTGAATTTTCGCGTTATAACTCCTTTGTTCTGGGTCAGTCAAATTTGGTTGTAGTCGAGGAAGGACGTTAAATTTTTACACTCAGAATTACCAAGAATCTTTAAATTTGAAATTATTAAGTATCAGATTGTTTCAGAAATTTAGCAAGCTTTGGAGTTTCAGAATTGCAGTCCTTCCTCGAGGTCTTAAACTTGTCCTGGGTGGGTCCCATCTTATTTATATTTGGACCTTTTGTCCCCTGAGCTGTTGCTCAAGTTTGAGAAGAATTATTTACTGGACTATTGTCCTCTCTTATCAAGTGTTTCCGTACCGTTTCCCGGGGGCCCACTTCAGAGACTGCGTTCTTTAAAGACTTCGATTGGAGTTAAAGCTTACTGTCTGCCTGAAGACGAAACCATTGGTGAGTTTGGGTTTTTATTGCAATTATTCTAATCAGTATTCTCAGTCTGATTCTTAAATCGTAATTATACCGTAGTTGTTACTTTCTGTTTGGATATTTGGCGTACTGTGTGTGTTCAAATTGTGGGAGTTATTTGGTGCTGCGCAGTAATATTTACGTTCGTTTTTGATTCCGAAATTGCTAATTGGCGTACTTTCTACAGAAACCGTTGACAATATAAGAAGATAAGTTAACGCGTGTAGAGGCGTCAGACACGGCAGACAGAAGAGATTTCGCGTCGTCTACAGATGCCATAAATATCAAGCCAGCACCATCAAGGATGCTGACCTGTGCTCTGGGAGTAGAGAGACACACTTTGACCGCAGCAAGATTTTCCAGACAAGGCATCAAGTCCGACTTGTTTCCAGTTCTTAGTTTGCCCATATTAGATAAAGATGGTGAATATGCGTGGTTTTCGTGCTGAAAGAATTTGTCTAAATCACCATGGCGTATCTGGGAAGCAACGTAAAGCCTGGAAAAGAGTGAACAGTCATTCTTCAGGGATGAAATCTGTAGATCTTTTGCTGATTTTTCTCTGCATGGTGGGCGGCTGAAAAGGTGTAGGTTGTTTTTCTTAATAGGATCTGTAATAGACATCGTCTGGTTCACAAGCCTTTTTTCAACATACGACTCGTATTGCTCAAGTCCTATTTTCAGAATCTGCCCTACTGTTTCTGCTACTGCTGCGTCCACAACGTCTCTGCTATTCAGGACAAGAAGATCACTGCTGTATTTAGTGAATGGGTTTCCCATCTCTTCTATGGCATAGGTCACTGATCGCACATCTTTTTGAAATGCTATCTGAGCATGACTATTTTGTTCGTGGTGACGTCTATCAATGCTTTCGCTCTTCTCAGTTGCTCTCTCGAATTCCTGGAGCAAACGAGCCATCTCTGGACCACACACCATCCAGCGACGTAAAGTTGCAGGGTTCTCAGTTAAGCCCACAGCACCACCGTCTCCATTTACGGAAGCATTATTTGTTCATGGGCTTGATCAATGGCAATAGCTGAGAAGGCACGCTTTGATTTCTTGACAACAAATTTTCCTTTCAGAAACTTAGTGTAGACATCAGAATGGAGTTGCTTTAGCGACATCATGTCTTGCAAGTGGATTGGCACTCATCTCGAATAGTGCGTATGGTCTAAAGAGAAGAACCAAGGAACGATCTTGGACAAGGCTTTTATGTAAAGCAGAAAATTAGCTTCCCGTATCGCCTTTACATAAACCATCACAACCAGCTCCAACTGCAAGATCAATGACCAGAATTGGAATTGAGGACTTGAATCAGACCTTGCGTCACACCAATCTTCAAATGACATCACCTCACTATCAGTTCCCAAGGTTTGGATGTAATCCTTGTAGGCATTCTGCTGAAGTAGATACAGGCTACTGGCTGTGATTTGGTGAGCTCGTCTTGTGCGTGTCACGTGGGATGCCTTCAGAAACGAATCTGCTTTACCACTGCTAGCAACCCCATCCTGAACAAGTGCTTCTGTCCAACCGCTTCCTTTCAAAATGTTCCCAAGGACCTTGAGGGACGCCATCTCGATGTGCAGGCCTCCAAACATCACTACGAATTGATCTTCGTCATATATATCAGGCCAGCTCAACTGAATTTGTTTAGCGATAGTGTACAGAGGCTGGTCACATGTAAGGACTGGAACTTGGCGTGGGTTGAGAATGTGAACAGCCGTCTTCACAATGTCCATAGAGTGGCGGATCATGGCTACAGATTTTGCCTTGTCTTGGAAAAGGGGTAGCAAAGACGTGAGAGAAATGTTTATGTCTGTTGATGACTATAATGTTTGTTGCCTTGCATGATATGCTGCCCAGGAGATCGCTTCGTTCTCTCTCGTGAAGTCAGAATCAGAATCCACCACCTGCTTCAGTTCCTTCAGCCAGCTGTAAAACATATTCTGAAATATTAGTACCGATTTTCATTTCTATAGACTGTGTGAGATAATGCGGTAAGTTAAAAAAAATGTTTATTGAATAATAAAAAACCTACCAGTATTCGTTTCGCAGTGCATCCGGCATAAGATGACATTCTGGTTGATTTGGACCTTCTCGTTTTGGTACTATTAGCTCTTGCCTTGGAAGTCCAACAGGAGGAATATTGGTATAGGTCTGGGGGAGAGCTGCTGACATCTTCTGGTCGCCTCCAACTTCACGACTGGTCTGGGCAGTTGCAACCCTGGAAGTTCCACAAATTTCTTGGTCTGGATGTTGAAAAAGCAAAATTCCAGTTCCATGGAATGAGTCGTGGGAATTAGTTGAGCTGGGGTTGTGGTCTATGTTATCAACTGCTGCTGTCGTGAAGAGACCACCTTTCAGTTCAGGAGGACAAACGGCTTTTTCCATTTCGTAGTAATGGCATATATTGTCGACAAGCTCAGCTGAGATGGTCAGCACCCGGTCATATGAAATACTCAGTCCCAATTCATACAAACGATCCACTAGTTCACGCTTGCGAGTTTTTGTGTGAACTAAAACGCCCAAGTAGATGGGAAGAGGTGTTTCTCTTACTTGACTGCGTTTTGTGCGTAGAGAATGCTGATTCTCCCGACGCCGTATTATGCTGGTAGACATCAATGGTTGGAAAATCGTGAGCACTGGCTGGGGAATTGTTGAAGAGCTTGAATGTATTTTGATGTTTGGACCAGCACCATAGCAACTAATTCCAACAAAGACATTGGAACAGATTCTTCCTGGCTGTTGGGTTCAAAGGAACCAGCAAACTGGTTTTTCATCTTAAGCATGTCTCTTCTCACTATCTTTGCAGCCGTAGCAAGATGAACGGCTTCATCATCAGCATCATGCTCACAAGCTTTCTTCAGTGCATGACCGACGCATTCGTTGGAAACAAGTATTATATCACGACCTTGCTTGAAAGGTTTCATATCGAGAAAATATGCCAGTATTCTTTTTTTGAGGTCAGTAGAATGAACTCGTCCAACAACATTACTGCCAAGTTGTTCTAGCCTTGTTGTATACAGAGTAACCAGATCACTGAGTTTGAAGATGGGTGTAACTGAAGTGTCCGTGCGAGCTTCTTCAATATAAGATACCAGCTCAGCGAATGCAAGGCCGTGATTAATTCTATCCCTATCAGAATCTTCGGATGATTTTGTTTCTCTTGCTCTGTTGTACAAAGAGTTTAAGCAATTCAGATGATACTGGGCGTCTTGTGCAATCAAGGCTCTTGCACTCAGTTTGGCTAGAAGAGATTTGTCCTGTAATTTCATCGCAGCCTTCCGAACATTCATGTCAAGACCAAATGTTGATGCTTTTCGAGTCAAAAATTCTCCATCTGGTGCAGGTTTGTCGCAGAAAAAGCATGTTTCTATAGAGGCACGTTTCTCACTCTTGTGGGTGGACTTCTTTAAGCTTCCGGTGTCGTCATCATTAGCTTCTTCTTGCGATTTCTTGCGTTTTTCTGCACGCTTTAATTTTGTACTGTTGTACAGCAGCCTGCAAGAGTCGTCCCACTTAGCTTCGTAACGTTTTAATGTTTCTTCTATGCCACTTCCATCATCTAGTCTTGAAAGTTTGATTGATGGGGGCAAACAACCTATCCTTTCAAACCCTACAAGAAGCTCGGTTATTGTCTTATACCCTGATCCCTGCGTGATGCATTTGGATTTAGCTGGACAGCGAAGCACTTTCGACGATTCTTGTTGGCAAAGGATACACTTGGTACAATCTGTTTCTGGATGCTGCTTTGATCTCCCTGGTTGTGAAGGATCCACAATTTTGCAAACTCTAGCCATACTGTAGGCTACTCACAGTAAAATTCTAACTCTGAAATTTTCACAGTAACAATACACCTAAAAAAAAGCGAATGCATAATGTGAAGTACAAAGGTTAAATACCGTCAAATCGAAATTATTAGAGAACAATGAACATCAATAGGTTGTTTATGTGTTGGTTGCAGGCTACTTAGGCTTTTGCTTTAGCTTTGGGCCTGCATTTTATCGCTAAACTTTGCTGGCTTTTACGGAGTTATTATAATTATTAATCCCAGTGTCTAAGGTAGCTTACATTTAATCCGTAACGGTAACCTGTATCTGTCTTTGCCTACCAGCAAACTGACAGGCCACAGTTTAGTAACCACAACATGGAGTAACGTTTAGTTTAGTTTTCAATGCCTAAAAGATCGGCAAAAAACAGCTAGCTATAAATTTAGTAACGTGAGAAGTCATTTCTCTTGTGATGACGTCATCAAAATTTTGTTTTGTATTTACAAAAACTTATTAGAGGAGCTACCACCATGCAAAAATTCAGATCTCTATGTCATCTCAAATACCTTTTAATTAAGGTAAGTTGCAAATTTGCCCCCCCCCCTCAAAATGCTGGTTTTGATGATTTGGCAACCAGTTTGTAAAATGGCAAAAACTACGTTCATAGAATAAATCTGGAATGGCCCTATATCCAAATGGCTTTTCATGGACCTATTTTAACAGCCTGCCAAGTTTCATGCTTGTTTCATCAAACCCACAATTCTTCCAAAATTTTTCACCAATCCGCCGTACTATCAGACAGTCAGAGAAACGAAATTCGTATGCTGTGTCTATTACGAATAAATAAGCGGTTTAAACTTATCGGTCTGCTTGACTTTTTGCTAGAATGCGTAGAGCCGCTAAAGTATGAAGAAATTTACACGTTACTCTTTTAATGCTATTTTTGCTTTACTGATATGCTTAACGGTCTGGAAGGTAACAAATTCTCATAAACAGCTAGTGGAAAATCAATTAATTATCTTAATCTCCGTTAGTACCTTCCACCCTTAAATTGTCACATTAATCTAAGTTCCAAAAGTAATGGCAACATTCAGTTGGTACAATGTCAGGTTAGTGATCAAAAGTTGCGGGCTATACAGTAGGTTCGATTCCAAGACTGGTCATGTTTTGTTGTGTTCTTGGAAAAGATTTTTAACGCTAATATCTCATTAAAACCAACTAAACTATTATAGTAGCAAGCCTGACAAAATTCTTGCAAACCAAACCCAAAAAATGACGAAAAGAATACTCTGGTTGTACAGAAGCATCAAGTTAGGTTAATACACATGTATAAATCAAATAGTCTCCAAAAATTGTTTTTGATAGTATCTGCAGCAAATGCCATGACACATGCGCCGGCTCGTACTTTGAAAGCACTTTTTCTTAAATCTGACCTTGTACAGTAACGTACCGCCAAAAATCTCTGCTTCTTTTTATGACCGTAATTTCTTCGATATCATCATTCAGAATAGCTTCGTATTCAGTGGCGTCGTCTCTCATGCCTTTAACAATTAAACTGGGTTTTTGCAAACTGGAAAACAAATTTATCATTAAGGCTACTAATATAATTAATTGAGAACTCAAATACAATAAAAGTGTATTTTATTTTCATCAAGAGTTTGCAATGCCGTCACTAAGAGTCTTAAGATCTAGTCTTCAGCCGGCATTTCAGCGGAAATGAGTTGCTTTTGTAATTTTTTAGAAAAGCCTGGCATGTCGCTTTTCAGACGCCCTAGTCGGTGTTCTTGCGTTGATGAGGTAACTAGCTCGGCGAATGTTTTATTTTTAGTAGCATTTTGAAGATCATTCGCCTACGCGGGTTTGCAATAGGCATTGCGCGACTGCAAACTGCGCAGCGAGCACTGCACTAAGCACACACAATGCATTTGGCACAAAAGATTTTAATTTTTTGACCCACCCAACCTCAAAAATATCTTGAACCTCTTTTTCTACTTATGGCGCTGGAGAAAGGACAAAGAAAGAAACAAATGCACTTGAAAATAAGTATGCATTGTGACGTGATAAATGACCAACTTCTTACTTTAAACCATACATGTAAGGGTAATGCCGTGCCTGCGTATTCCAATAAAAAATACTGCACTGATGATAGCGGTAACGCGTGAAATACATTTTCAAGGGATAAGTGATGCACAGTAACTGTCAGCCATTAATTAGTCTACTGTGATAATTGAACTGCCCTGAATCTTACAGGAACATCGATAACTGTTCGGGTTATGCCAGCAACGCAAAGCTGTTATTGAATAATTATAAAGAATACATATACTGAACTTACTCAAAAATTACCAGATTGTTTGAATCGTGTAAGTTGTAAAGCCAGTTCTCACTTTTACATAAAAACATAATGATTTCATTATCAACGCTTATGCTTGCAATTGATACCGAATCCAAAAAGCTTTCAATTATTCGAATAGCCTTGTCTCGCAAACCAGGGTTATGTCGCAATTTTGCAAGACGAATTAGAAATCGTCAATAAGATTTATCAATCGTCAATTAAAAATCCTTGATTATTATTAGTATACTGTAAATTGTTCTAGCAAAATTACAAAAAAAACTTTCAGTTTCCAAATTCAACTACAGTATTAATTCTTTCTACAAACTAAAAGCGCATTAAAATACTGTAAATGGAACCGCAATTGCCCTCATTATAGCCAAACAATATGTTAGTTTGTTGCTGCAAACATTTTGTTTAAAAGGTTTTAAATGTTAGTAAAATGCGATATTATAGCAATACGCCAAAATTGAAGTAAATGAGTTCAGCTTGCAGCTTATCGCTGTATTCTTGTAGCCAACAAAACTGCGGATTCATGAAAAAAGTACCGTATGCGGTTTTGAGACAACGCTATTGGACGTTGTCTTCAAGTTTACCGGGTTATCATTGTATGTGCAGTATTTTACCCAAACTATAATTTAATTACCGTAATTTACGGTTCAGTGGAGCACTTTTTGTTCTCAATCATAATGAATTTGATACAAGTTTGCTATATATATCAATTCATACAACGCATGAATAAAGCTTATCATATGTCATCTAACTATTCTGCATCATTATATCAGTTCAAATAATTAAAATTGTCCGGAAGTTTTGTGGATGCTTGAATAATTTCGTCAACCCGCAATAGGCGTAGTGTGTACGTCGTTAACTTAATTACTACCGTTCATCAAGATGGTATATAATATTTCCTAGCACAACTGGTATAACAGCACAGGCAAAGAGAACCTACGAAAAAAAATCTTGAAATAACGAAATGTCTCCACCCACGCCCACAGTATAATTGCAATGGATTTAACATTTTCTCATTGTTTGAACCCACAAACTTTTTCTTTGCATTATGCCACGACAAGCGCTTCATACCATAATTTGTAAAACTAAAATTTGCAAATGTCCCATTTTCAAAAAAGAGAAAGGCTAAGAAAGTCATCCAAATGCGTAAAAAATAACGTTTTGTCCTAATACGAGTGCTGAAAAGCATCAAGAACAGCCCTCTAATTACTGCAGCGTAAATAAGATCACATTCGACATCGCCGTATCTAACAAATTCACAAAACAACGCTGTGTACACTTTTTTAAGGAAGCTAATTGGCAAAATTAGTGGTTTGTACATATCCATACGTTTTTCAAAATTTGGCCACCCCCAACTTTACCCCCTATTTAGTAATTTCAGGAATTTGTTTTTTTAGCGTCCTAGGATTTACAGCAAACGGTTTGACAATAATCGACGAAGTATGATTAAGTTATTGCGATAAACGAAAATTATATCTACCTTTAGCTTATACTGTAACTACCCTTAAAATTACATCTACCCTTTATTTTAATGTCGCGTTAAATTACTATAAGCAGCTTTTACTTCTTTCTTCAAAAGTTAAAAACAAGAAACAAAACCATCAGCATTTTTGATGAGCTTATGATTTGACAGATGAATATATTGTTCAAGTAGGATTTCTTGAACTTGCTTCTCGATCTTCTTTGTTTTGGTGGATGCAGAAATTTTGAGAGTACAAGTTTGTGATATTACAAGGGCGTTTTTCTAGTACTACCACTTTAGCGGTTATACTTTGACAACAATGATGCTCACGGTAAGACTAGAAGAAATAAGTATTCAACGTTAAAAAAGCAATATTAGCAAACTCGAAACTGTGTGAATAAGTGATATACGGTAAAAATCATTCCAGCAGCACAGACAGAAGTGTTTTGAACAGCGTTTTGAAACTACATTACAAACGCTTTTGTAATATCTGAATTTAAGAAGATAAAAGTAATTTTAACAGCTAAAAATTATAGCCTACGTTTGCATTTTGAGATTTAATTCTAATATGTTAGTTAGGCTTCTGTATTCTGTTTGAAGGTGTATGCATTAAGCTCAGCAAAAAGATAAGGTAAAAAAAAATTGGTGAAGGACTAAGTGCTTACATCCTGAGAATTATGACACGTTTTGCCTGACAGCAAACGGAAGATCAAGGTAAAAAATTATAAGCTGCAAAACTCGTCATACAAAGCAGAAGAATTTATCGTTTGATTAATTGTTGTTTCACACGCGAAACTTATTGTTGTCTTGATACGAATACTGATTTACAAAATAATTGTTTGGTTTTGATAGCAAATACTGCGTGAAACTTCATAACGTTGATATAGTCTTTTGTCAAAGCACCAGGAAGACAACGATCAATCTTGCTAGTCCTTTATTTTAAAACGGTATTCCCAAACACGCAATTGCAATGAGTTCATCAGTTTAGTCAGCATGCAAAATTGATACGAGTTTAGCAACATTTCCATTCTTGATTAATCTGCTATTCTAAATTCACACGGATGGAATGCACAAACGGCGATTAAAGTAATCTGCAGACTAAATGTTTGGCTATTCCTAGTCATACTGATGAAACATGAAAGGTGTAAAACAGAGAAAGAGCCTATTTCACCGGAAATTTTATCTACTTTTTTATTTAGTCTGGCCCGAATTTAACCCAAACTCAAATCTTTACTGAAAATAACCCTAAATCTATGCTTAAGTGCAGTGCCAAGATACTTTCAACTAGACTTGCATTGCCTGCATGTGGATGTTCATCAATGCAAATGTGAGCCCAGCGTGGGCGCATGGCGCGGTGTTTTGCAACGTTTACACACACCCAGAAAAAAAAGGAAAAATTACGCCTAGTGCATTGCCCTTACCCCCGCCAAAATCCCAAAGAGCAATAAAAACCGATTTGTCTCATTACCTATAGTAAATTTGTTTTGCTGCGCTACAGTAATTTAACCTGCAATGCATAACACGGTATGTACTAGTTGACATGCTATCGATTTGGTGAAAACTGATTTGCATTTGCAATGGTACGTATTCATAAAAAGCGCTCAGCCCTTTCTTATCAGTTTGAAAAAAACGCAATCTCAAGAAAGCCTAGTCCAAAGTAAAATACCGTTACCACCACTGTCAATAATAAAGGTTTAGGTTGCTACGTCAATAGAGAATTTTGGGACAAATCATGTACTCTTACAGGCAGGCGCGTAACCAGGGAATTTGCATTGGGGGAGGGTCTGTTTTGGAGGCTGAAAACAACATCAAACGATCTTGAACCACATTTTGATTGGTCTTCACTCAGATTGAGTCGGTTTTTCTGTCCAAAATCAGGTGATCCCCAAAAAAATAAAAAATAAAATAAAGGTCTTCATCCAGCTGAAACCCATTTCTTCTAGGCAATATCACATCAGCTTCTTAACCAACCATGATCGCCAAAACCGTTGGGGGGGCTATTTTCAATTTTACGGCAAAAATCCGCCTCAAAACTGCTAAAAACAGGGTATTTTGCACACTTTTCAGGCCCTGGCTACGCTACTGCTTACAGGGACTTTAGTTTTTTATGTTACTATGGACTATAAGGTTACTTAGCACAAAATTATTAAATAAATGAAAAAAGTTTTGAATGCGGTACCGTATTACATTAATTTTTAAACATTAAAAATTTACAACAAAAGTTATACAAAGTTACATCATTTTTAAAATTATAATCGTACATATTTTAAGCAAATTATTACAAAATCGCAAATGTTTTGGTTTAGTAAAAACATATAAAGTATCCGTGTTGCCCCGCATTTCCCTATATCTGTTGTTATCTATCTACAGTAAAACAAAATCGCAGACCCAAGGTTATCTACAGCTATAAACCTTCGTTCATCACTATCAAATTAACCTGGCAGCGTTCCTTATGGGGCGCCGTTTGGAAAAATATTATTTATTGTTGTGACAGAGTTTTTGTAGCTTATTTGTGTAATTTTTTGTCCAATTTATATATCGGATATATCAGCTTTATTATATCTGACAAAATGTTCTACAAACACGACAAAAAACGACTACAAAATAAATTTGAGGTATCAAATTTATTATATCTGATATATCAGCTTTATTATATTGGACAAAATGCATCTCAAAGATGCCAAAAAATGACTGAAAAATAAACTAGATATATCACATTTATAAATCTAATATATCAGCTTTATTAGATTGGACAAAATGTATCTTAAACATGACAAAAAACGACTAAAAATAAACTTGATATATCACATTTATAAATCTGATATATCAGCTTTATTATATTGGACAAAATGTATCTTAAAAATGACAAAAAACGACCAAAAAAATAAAGTTGATATATCTGATTTAGATCATGTGAGTCAAATCGGACAATAATGCGTGATCAAATCACGAGCTTGAAAATGTGCATTGTGGGTAGCTTTGGGTCGCAGATGTCGCTATAGAGTCAACGCGACAGTGAATGAGAAGCAGCGGGTGGTAGCGTGATAGCAAACACGCGGCATGATTTCAGATTCAGGTGAGAGGCGGCGACTGCACTGGAAGTTTATCCCACCATAACAAAATTGTCCAACACAAGCTGGACTACAGGAGTGTAGCAGTAAATGACTGCAGCATTTACTGCTGCAGCAGTAAGTGACAGCTGCAAAGCCAGATCACATTTTTGTTTTGTCCTCTGCCAGTTCTTGTTTTGTCCTCTGTCCAGTAGTCCAGCTTGTGTTGGACAATTTTGTATAAATCAAATGGTGGGATAAACTTTCAGTGCAGTCGCCGCCTCTCACCTGAATCTGAAATCATGCCGCGTGTTTGCTACCATGCTACCACCCGCTGCTTCTCATTCACTGTCGCGTTGACTCTATAGTGACATCGGCGACCCAAAGCTACCTACAATGCACATTTTCAAGCTTGTGATCTGATCACGAATTATTGTCCGATTTGACTCATATGATCTAAATCAGATATATCAACTTTATTTTTTTGGTCGTTTTTTGTCATTTTTAAGATACATTTTGTCCAATATAATAAAGCTGATATATCAGATTTATAAATGTGATATATCAAGTTTATTTTTCAGTCATTTTTTGGCATCTTTGAGATGCATTTTGTCCAATATAATAAAGCTGATATATCAGATATAATAAATTTGATACCTCAAATTTATTTTGTAGTCGTTTTTTGTCATGTTTGTAGAACATTTTGTCAGATATAATAAAGCTGATATATCCGATATATAAATTGGACAAAAAATTACACAAATAAGCTACAAAAACTCTGTCACAACAATAAACAATATTTTTCCAAATGGCGCCCCATAGGTTCCAACAGTTGTAATAATACTGCATATCAAAGTAAAACAACAAACCACCGCCATGAATAAAAATATGATCCACAGCAGCAAAAGTGAACCTTAACATTCGCTCAATGGTATTAACTGAGTGTAGATTTAATGGAAACTATGTTGCTTTGGATTAATATCTCGTTTGGACAAAATTATGAAAATATGTTGGTTTCAATCGCAAACACAACTTCGCTAAGAGGGGAGGGGCTTGAACACAAACTTTTTTTTTGTTTAAAGAAATGTATCTTTGGGGCAGAGTGATGAGCAAACTTGTGCATTGTACAATTTAAGGGTATCACAGACGAGGGTCTGGAGGCAGAGCCCTCTGCCGCCGAAAAACATTGGGTCTTGGAACAAAGCTTCCGTTCGCTGGGCGATTTTTGTAATTTTTTCAAAAAAAAAATGCTGATTTAACGCCATTGAGACCAAATTTTGCTCATTTTTGAGCCATTTGAATTAACTACATTGCAAGGATTTTTAAGCCAGTGGAAGAATTACACAGCTCACCCCTTTCAGCCTTCCCTTTGCTTAGAGGTCAGGTCCAAAACATATTTAAACTTTTGTATTTTTGGATTAAATTTAGAAAACCTTGGCTAAGAGGCTGAATCTCCCTTAGTTCTCCCTCCCGCCTTCATAGTTGTGTTACTGGTTGGTTATTTTCGTTTCAAAATTATCTGAGGTTGTTTGAAAATTAATAAAACATCTGCATTAATTATAATTCTGGCCTATTAAAGAATATCATGCGGCTATCAAATCTATTTTCCTACACCACATGAAGGCTGGGGAAAAGTTTCCGCAAACAATTTTAAAATTTTTTAGAAAACTGAATAATTTTTACGTGTGTATACACGCTTATAACGTCATTTTTCCAAAATATGGCCATGATGTCGTTATGTTGACGTCATCAACTCAAAATTAATTTTTTCCGAGAAAAAATTTGGTGAACAACAACACGCATGCCAAATTCGGTCTTCACGCAATTTCTGGTTTAGGGATTGTGTAGGGGGAGCATTTTTGCCCCCTCTCCACTGTGTAAAATAAGTTGGTCCAATATCCCGAGTAAAATAGCGTTAATAATTTTTGTTTTTCAGGATTAAGGCTTTTTTGGTGGAAGCCCAATTGCGAGCCCCAATGCGCTTTAGTATGAGAAACTTGATGTTATTATGCTTTCAAACATGTCGCAACATAAAAATTAATATTTGACGTTGTTTTGGGCTTTAAAGTTTACGTACGGTGAGTCCTTGTAATTTGGAACTGCAGCCTAGTAAAAACATAACAGCTAGGAAATTGCTATGGTCTTGCTCTTGCAAGGTGACTTTCATTGATAAAAAGTTTGCACGCTTATTACTGCCAAACATTGACATCTTTGCGTTATTGCGCCCGGGCAACACAGCTTCTTTCGAAGAAATGTCGCAGTGGTGGCGAGCCGTTGGCAACACTGTGTCCGATTTGACTGGCCCGAGGTTTAAACCTCAGACCTCCCGCTCCAGAGACAAACGCGTTACTGCTCGACCAACTGGCCGGTACATTGAAAAATTTGGTTTTTTAATTGAGATAAATTCTTTCTGTGACGTATCAACATCGAAGTTCGATATTTCCAAATCACTTCTTAGTTCAATATTTTCAGATTGTTTCTATCTCCAAAACTACAAGACTTAGAAACTTTGTTCTTTCAGCAAAAGATAGAAAAAATCATAAAAAAGTGACGAAAAAAGTTTTCCGACCAAAAAGAAGTTTCATATTTTTTAAATCACAATAAACTTGTTCACTGCCGGTGCTGATTGCAAATACAAAGATAAAACTGTTTACTTACGCAGTAGGTTAATAATGATGCCTGAATAATTTTGTCGACCCGCAATAGGCGTATTGTGTACGTCGTAATCTTAGTTACTACCGTTACCGCTTCTCACGGCGTATCAATCATAATCGCATTTCACGCTTAAAGAGATACTGTTAGAAATCGGTTTTATTTAAGAAACGATAACTACTTGAGGTGGTAAAGAGGTACCCCAAATATTCCTCCCCAATTCCTCTCATTCGCGAAAATACGATTTAATCCGCTTGACTTCATACCAGTTTGTGACATTACAACAGGCATGAGTTGGCAAAAATTTTTTGCTGACGAAGAAACGCGATGTTCGATGTATATTCGAGTGTAGGCTAATCTCAGAACTGTAATCAGAAAGTAGCGCAATAATGCAGTAGGCCTAATTTAATATCCACAACTGACTAACTAGATAGCCTAACCAAATCTGAAAACTTGGCTTCTGCTGTTGGTACCTGCAGACCTTGGTTACAAGTACTGATCTTATGTATGATCGTATTTTACTTCAAATTTATATCATTTATAGGCTAAAAACATCACCAAACTGTTCCAACTTTGCTACAACCGATTATACGAAAATCAATTGTATAATGCCACCGATGAATTTAGTTTGAATTAGAATTGCTGTTTAAACCAGAAATATCCTTTTACCTTTCTCGTCGAACATGGTGTTCCTTAGCCAGCAAGTAATTTTAGCAAACTCATGCCGGTAGTGATGTCACGAATTGGTACGGAGTCAAACGGATTAACTTGTATTTTCGCGAATAAGGCGAATTCGGAAAAAATATTTAAGGAACCTCTTTATTATCTCAAAATGTTCTCATTTCTTCAATAAAACCGATTTTGAGCAGTAGCTCTTTAATCATGATTCCGCTCAACTATTGATGCGCTTTTGATCAGGAACTTGATTACATTCCACAAAATGCATATTTTATTAATTTTCGAAAATAAATTCTCAAGTTGTTTTTGCTATAGTGAAAGATGAATAAATGCGCTTTACAATGCAATAAAATTTTAAAATTTCTAGCTTGGGTGGTTTTCAAATTATTATCGAAAAACCATCATCGTGGGCTTCAGAAGCCCTGCCGTTGCGGAGTTAATGCCCTGAAAAAGGTTGAGGAACAAGACAGGACAAATTTACTTCATCGCTAAAAAATAACACGAAGAAGAAATTATTATCTGCATTCTTTAAAAAGGTGTCAGGGAAGTTGCAAAAGACCTTACGGTTATTGAGTCAAGCAACCACCTTCTTGTCAGAGAGGCAATTTACGCCAGTATCATGGATGGTTTTCATTACTTTGTCTAAGTGAATTGCGACATTTTGACGATTTTAAAAAATATGACTATTCGTCATCAGAATAAACTTTTTCATGTTACCAAAGCAGACATCTGCTTAATTATATTATGAAAGGAATATGCAAACTGCGTAAACCAAATCTTTAAAGGTATTATTTGTTCGAAAAAAATAGAAAGATTTTGTGACAAGATTTGATGTTTTTGAGCAAAAATGTCCTAATATTTTTGTGGGAATGCAATTCAAATTTTGACTCCGTGATACTTAATACGCCTTTGTAGTTTATTAGTACGTAACATAGAGTTAAAGCTCTGTTGGAAATTGGAATTGCACTAGATGCTGAATCATTTATTGTATGTAATATAAAGAGTTATGGTCAAAGGGAGTGAAGTATCTTGCTTGAAATATAACTGAAATCACAGAATTTCAGCATTCTACAACCTATCGTTTTTGAGATATTTCATTTCAAGTTAAAATGATCTTCCTTGCCGTGTTGCCAGTAAGAATTTAAATTTTCATGCTTTGGACTTTTACTTTCCAAAGTATGTCCTTTGCAATACTGATCCAGTGACCCATTGTTGAAGCCTTGCAATCTTGTGAAAGTTCGAACTGGCAACATTACTGGGTAGATCTTCCTAACTTTAAAAGAAAATATTTCGGAAATGACAGGTCGTAGAAAGCTGAAATTTGATAAAAAATGTTTTAATGCATCGTTATTTTTTGTACGCAATTCTATAGCTGGACGCTTCATCCGCTTTAAAATGTCGACAATACTATCCTCACTAACTATCACTTTTCTACACTTAAATACGTTTCTATACCGCTGGGCAATTTTTGTAATCTTACGGAAAAAAAATTGCCATTTTAACGTCATTTGGATCGAATTTTGTAGTTTTTTAGAGCCATTTGAAAGAACTAAATCGCTGTGATTTGAAAGCCAATTGAAGTAGTGCGGTAAATCGTCCAACCCCTTACTCACAGGCTAAGTCCAAAACATCTTTAAACGATTACAATTTTGGTTTAAACGTTTTAACGGAGATAAAACCCCTCGTGGTTGCGACACTGAGTCGACGGCATGAACAGCAAAAGAAAATGATTGTTACGTTAGAATTAACTTGTTACAAAAGAACGTGGAATAGTTGACCAAACTAGTTCGTTGGAATACAAATATTTTCAAAAATATTTTGATTTTGTGCAACGCTGCGCAAATGTACAAGCTACAAGTGGTGGATGGTGAGCATTGTTTGTGGAGGGGCCACCCTAAATCCCGTCCCGAGTATGTGAGCTGCATTAATAATCCTATTAGTTTGAGCATCTGTACGGCATTTTCTAAATTTTTTTTTTTTTGACAGTAATGCCCAAATGTAAAACGTAATTTTTTTCTACCGGTGGCAAGTTGAAATCGACCCTACTATTTCAGCACCAGACGTTCTAACCACTGCTAGATTATTAATCAATTACTGATATTTTATTCATAGTTACAACCGTAATTACGTAATTTGTTTGCTATAGCTTGCAAAAGCAAAAAAAAGCTAAGTGTTGGTTGAATAAAAAGTAGAATGCGTCTTTATCAGATTTTATGCTTTTTTAATCTCATGAAACACTTTCTGTACAATGTAAAAATACGACTAAAACCTAAAAAAAACTTTTGATCGTTCTTGGGGCTAAGTCTTCGGTTTGGGGGTCACCAGGCAAGGCCAAACAAAACCAAACTTCGAAGCAATTTAAAATGTATAAGTGCAACGTGAAATTCAAAGATTTAAAAACTAAAAACCTCTTTATTGATTCTTTACGTTTGAGTAGAGATATTCTTTGATTATTATTATCGAAATAATTGTCATGTAAAACTAATTACAGAAACATTGCAGTTGTAATATAAAGAAAAATGAATAAAAACAATCAACTTCGAAGCGTGTAACTGAACTAGTCAATGGCTTTATGTGTAGGCTAAAAGCAAGTTTTTCAATTTCAATTTTTTGCGCTTTTATAAATCGGCTGTAGGGCATTAAAACTAAGGGTACACTACAACAAAAATTAGTTTATATTTTGCTTTCAGCGACCAGTTGATTGAACGGTTACGCAATTGTTTATGGAACGGGAGGTTAAAAGTCAATTGCCGGTCCTGCAAATCCGACATAGTTTTGTTACAGTTCACCACCGCTGCTACATTTATTGAAAAGGAGCTGAGCTGCCCAGGCGATATGACGCGGAGCTGGATCTTGCAATCTCCTCAAGCGTTTCGACTTACTTTGACTTTGCTAGTTTAGGCTAATGAGATATTGACTTTTTGTATTGTCGTACAGCAAATGCAAACGTTTTCTGGTATTATTTTGTAGCGTTTGATTGTAGTTTGCGAAGAATCATTGCATTGCAAACCAAAGTTAACTCCATTCCATCGAAATTAGCGTAAAATTGAAAACAAAGGACCCTAACAATAATTGTTTGTTGCTTCTGGCGCAGTAGCTTTTTTTCGCAACGCAGTCACACGAATTATTGTAACAAATCTAATTTCGAACACCAAGTTAATCTAATCCTTTTAATCTCTACCACAAATATTAAGCGTAAAATTAAAACTTTACTACGAAAACCAGAAGTGGCAAATTTTTAAAAATTTGTCAAAACCCCAGTTTACTCTTCAACCTCTGAAGTTGTATAAACAAAATAGAATCATCGTAATGGGCGCTGCTAACAAACCAAAAAAGTCAGGAAAATTCAAGTTTTTATTGCAAACCAAATTTAAGTAATTACAGTTTGTTACGAGTTTGGGCTTCAAAAGCCATACCTTTGAGTGATAAAGGGTTAAACTGGCTTATTTTCTTCACACCTATCAAAAACTATCTTTCATTTCACAAAACACTAGCTTGCAGATAAATAAATTTGCTAATAGTTACCTCAATTTTTTTTTTGATTAAATGATTAGTTTATCCCCAGTCCCAGATAACTGGCCTAGTTCCGATGAATTATACACAAAGGCATTACGAAAATCGGTTTCATTCCACACTAACTTTTGCTTTAATTCGTGTTCCGTTTTCGGAGTATAACTTATTGACGGATTTGTTTCATGCACAGTTAGGTGTATTGGTGATGGAGAATTTGTTTCCGGTATAGTAGGATTTTTTTGAATCAAAGCAGTTGTTCTAAATTCATCAAAATGGGAGTCTAGTTCAACTAGCTCATTCTCAGACTCCTGCTCTCTGGCTGCGTTTGTGATAGTTTTTTGCCAATGTTTTTGCTTCATGGTTTCATTCGACATTACTCTTTCTAATGAGTCTGTGTTAGATGCTGAATTAAATCTACTTTCTATATTCGGTCAAGTAGACTGGGAGCCAGTTGGCTCAGCATAGTTTGTGGTAGAATTTAACAGTTCTTCGATGTTTAGTTCTCTTTTCAACACATTCGCTGTTGTATCGCTGTTGCAAGAACTTGCGAATGGAGAATCCGAATGCAAACAAAGAAATTTTGTCCTTGAAGAGGTTTCTTTTTCAAAGATGCAATTTGAATCAAATTTGCTAAAAATAATTTTCCAAAATTACATTTTGCTAAAGAAATTCCTGACAACAAAGCTTGCCTACACTACAGAATCAAAGCAAAACAAAGATCATTTTTTACTAGTCTTTAGTCTTTATTTATGTCAGGTTTCATAGTTGATTTTATGATTCTTTACACCACATTGCTCAAGTTTTTGCGTAATTCTCACAGGACTACCTTTTTTTCTAGTGTTAACGAGTCGCATTGAGTCAGGGAATATCTACTCGCGTTTCGGCTTGGTGCAGATCATAGTTGACAGGTGCAGAATTTTTTCAAACCGGTTTGGTTTTGGGGGCTTTCAAATTTGAAAAAATTGTTGGCTTTTTGAGATATTAATCTGATTTTTTTTTTCGAGCTACAGGCAATTCGGGTTACTTTTTGGGGGGTAAAACAAAGGATTTGGGAGAAGTATGACTTCAAAGCAGATGAAAACCTTTTTTGTGGTTTTCACCTCAATCTCAAGACAGACTTTTCTGCATCCAAAACACTTGGGGTTTTTCGTTAGAATACAGTCTTTTTTGTTTGGGGGGGTAGGGAAGGCTCTGATTTGGAATTTTTTATTAATTTGATCTGACATCACTGGGTGCAAGTAAATACCACCTATCTTGATTATTTCCAAACGTATACTTGGTTGTTAATGATTGGAAGTCAGATGGCTACAACTTTTTAAAAATATGTGCTCTTTACTCTTAAGTTGTTTGTTCTGAATTTTATTAGCACACCATACTTTAAATAATATCGAAATGGATTCCATGAATTAGACTGCTAGTAATGAGTTCGGAGAGAAAACCCATCAGGCTCCGCACGGGGTTACCACGATTTTAGACCAGTTGCCTTAAATTTGTTACGATTTTGTAGCAAATAGTTACCAATTAGGCACCACCAGTGGCGTAACTAAAGGTTTTGCCTGGAGGGGAACACTTTAAGGGGGCCTTTATTTGACGGAATTTAGGGGAAAACCAAACATATTGGTCTTTAAAATCGCTGTTTTTTTTGTCTGAAATTTGGGATGAGTTTTTCCAGAAACTCGTTGCGTTTGCGGTATCCATTTCTAAGTAAAGAGCCGACATATGAGGGGCCTGGGGAGCAAATTGCCCTTACCTTTTTATCAGTTACGCTAGGTAGTACAGCGCACTACCTTTGCTGCCAGCAATCGTAGACTGTAATAATAGTATCTGCACTTCAGTAAACGTTTTCAAAAAATTATTTTCCTGATAACTCAACTAAAGGTTTGAAGAAAGATTCATTTTTGGCAACAATACAGTAAAAATCACATTCTTCAAACAGAGCAGCGCCATTGCATTGTTACATTTTGAATATACCGTTATACAGTAGGTAATGAAAATAATAGAGTACGCAGGATTTTTTATGGGAAGGGCGAAAGGAATTAGAAATTAATCTCAGTTGAACGGTTTCGACTACATCACAACAAAAAATAATAAACACCATCAACCGGAGTCTGTGACGAAATCGTGACGCAATGCATAGCGACTACGCCAGGTGTGTTCAAAGCAGAGATGTGGAAGCGGAAGCTGCAATTTTTTGTGAAGCGGAAGCTGGAAGCGGTAAAAGGGTACAGCTTCCATTTTGGCCAATTTTATCGAACGTCAAAACTTGAATGTGGAGCAATTAAAAAAAAAACATATGGCGAAAATGAATGGTTCATCAATCATCATTTGCAAAGAAACATTTTTATAAAGGCTTATGTTTCACTTAGATCCGAGGCAGCCCCCATCCCTATCAACTCAAAGAAGAACCATGTAGTTAATCAACTCGTTTTTTAAATTAGAAGTATTTAAAAACTCTTTATTTTAGTCCTAAAAATCTGGGACCATACTCATATAAAACAGCATTCACCAACATGAATAAAGTTTCTAGTTCCGAGACTTTAATTTCTTTCTCTGCAATAATATATTCTTGAATAGCAAACAGAGGAGAGGATCATAAATCTCAAACAAAGTTTAATATTGCATGACTTTTAAACATGATGTTATAAAGCTTGTCTTAATTATTGCGAAATAACGTTTGCGCCAAGAACTATTCTAATATGGCATTGTGTATAACAGCAAATCTTACAATGTTTTTTTATTTTGCTGTCCTAAAAATATCCGCTGCTAGCAAATTTCGGGAGCCAACCACATGCACAAATGAGTTATTAAAAAAAAACTCTGCAAATGTGAAAGCTTTGATCAGGGCTACCTAATTATAATCCAGTCAAGATTTGCGCTTAATAGCGCAGATGCAGTTGAAATAAGTTATTTTCCCGAGCGTCGGAAAATCCGTCCCCGGACTCCAAATAATCGCTCATTATTTTAAACTTCTGGATGAACCAGGCCCGGCGCCACGGGGGGACATTCCGGGGCCGTGTCCCCCCAAATCACTGCTTGTGCCCCCAAAACGAGAATTGTGCCCCCAAGCAAGGATTGCTGCCCCAAAGAAAGTAACAGTTTCGGTACCACTGGATTGCAGTTCGAGGCCTGAGACCTCCAAAATACTGGTCATCACTAGAGTTTGAAAACCGGGATCCCGATTCCGGAAATTCCCGGGATTTAATGAATTTTTTAGCTTCCCGTTTCCCGGGTTTTTTGACAAAAATTCCCGGTATTTTTAGTACAGTCACACAAAGCAAATTGCAAAAGATTTTTGTTCGGTCTTCGCAAGCGTTAGGTTGGTTCGCATGCAAACGAAGAAGTGGCAGCGAACAGCCGACAAGTTAGCCTCTTTGAACAACTACAGGCACACATTGAGTATTCCACAGATTTTACGGACAACCAGTCAGACACACAAAGTGAGGATAGAAATCAACTTCAAGCAAGAAATGAATTTGTTTGAAGCTACCAGAAAACGGCCGACTAAATTAGAGCTTCTTTTCAATGCTTTGCTTAGCATTCCACCGACTTCGGTTGAAGCAGAACGTGCTTTTTCTGCCGCAGGATTGTTTGTTACTAAACTGCGTTCCCGTCTGAGTGACAAATCCCTTAATGCCCTGACTTTCCTTCGCAGTTACTACATGAAAAATAAATGATTTCTTGGATTTTTGCTTTACTGATTGTAGTAACAGTTACAGAAGCAGTTGAAAACATACAAAAATATCGAAATTATAATACGTAATGATCCCGGGAATTTCCCGTGATCCCGGTTTTGTGTTAAATTTTTCCCGTTTTTCCGGTACCACAAAAGGCCCAGGAAATTGGAAACCCTAGTCATCACCCTAGATTTTGTAAAAGTTCTCAAATTTTTCGCGACGAAAACCTTTTTTTCTCTGTTTGGTCTTTACCCAATATTTCGTGAAAATTCTTGCATATTTTGCAATGAAGACCTTTGGTCTACACTATTGATTTTGAAGAAAAAAAGCTTTGTGCCCCTCCAAAAATTGTTTATGCTCCCCCAGTCACGCTACTCTGGCGCCGGGCCTGGGGTGAACGTTCAGAGAAATTCGCGTCAGCTGAAACATCACGACCATGTGATTAATTGGACGTTTCGCTTCAGGGTCGCTACAACTCCAAATTCCTGACTTCGCCCATGCGCAGATTCTTACGATGACAAACCACTGAATAGAATTGTATAATTTGGTTCTATATAAGATGCTTTTAAGATGGTGATAACAAAGCTGTTTTATTTTGACTTATCCGGAAAAAACTTTTGCCAAAAAAATTTTAAGCAAAAACTACGTCATGAAGTGGTGGAAACGGAAGCGCTAAGGGTGGAAGCGGAAGCGATACAAAAATTGCTGCTTCCACATCTCTGGTTCAAAGTCCGGCCCGCCGGCCATTTGTGGACCGCGATGAAGTTTTATCCGGCCTGCACACAGTCTTCACTTATTTTTGACGGAAATAACCCTGCAGATACGCACACAAGCCATCTATTCTAACGACTGAAACTGCCACAAAATAAAGTCGAAGACTTTTTTGGTCTCATTTACTTTTACGACCTAAATAGCCACGAAATTTGCGTAAGACCTTTTTTTCTTTTCATCTTTATTTTTTTCGACTCGCGGAAGAGCTTCTCAAAGTCTCATTTGCCACTCCTTCGAAAAAGTTTGAACACCCCTGCAGTGCGATGCGCATAACCAACCTGTTCAAATCGCCCTTTATGATAAAGAAAGAAGAAAAACGTATTTAGCTTGGTCATCATTGCGGAAACCACCTTCGTACTTCATCAGAACAATATCAGTTAGGTCCAGATACAACTACTCAGCTTCACAATTATATTTGCTTTGAAAAGCTCAGGATTGCAGTAAAGTCGCATTTACACGGGCGACTTTTTTACGACGCAATTCGAAGACTTTTTGTGCGTGAAAAACTCTTTCGCAGAGTGGTTACTCATACGAGGCGAGACTCACCTGCCGCGATTGCGTTTGGCCAGAATCGCCGCCTTGTAAGTAACACCTGCGATTTGCGATGCCGATTATATTTTGCGCGACGCGATGCAAGAATCGTTCTCGCTCGTGATCACTTACACGAGGTCGATTTCAACATCTCAAGAGTCCCAGAGCAAAGTCGCGCTCGTGTAAACAGCAAATCGTAAGCAATTTACGAGTAGCACAGGAATTGCGCAAAGCACAAATGCTTTGCGAGACGCTGGCTGCGATTATTTTAAATTTACTTCATAAAATATTGTGTTCATAGTACAAAAGTGATTTTACCGTAACTAATTGTGATTTTGATACTAAATTTATTTCATATTAGTTTGAAACGCAGAAGTAATGATATTCTTGTTGATGCTGGCACGGGTCTACTGCGGATACGGCTGCATGAGCTGATAACTGTGAAGCAACCAAGTAGGACTTTAACCCTTTATAAAATGTATGATAAATTAACCACAGGTAACAGTACCTTAATTGTATTCTGCTTTTTTAATATCGTAAGTAATCTTTTTTTGTAAGAACTAGTAAATTTGGAGTTGAGGCTGACTGTTCTTAAATTTTTCCAATGTTGAGAATCAGTTGTTCTTGATTGGTTCTTAATTTTTGAGATCATTGATGTCAATTACGGCGATTATGTTTGTTAATTTCTAATGATCTGTCTGTATGTAAACGCCTTTTTAGCTGCTTTTGCAGCATCGTAAAATTGCGGAAAGCGAAAAAGCGAGCTCTAGTTTTCGTTTGACCGAGAGCCAAAAAGTTTTTTTGTTACTTGTGCAGTGCGCAACAGCACTCTATAGCTAGAGTCTCAAAACTGTTGCAATTTTGCTCGTAAGTACCAGAAAACCACTCAAGCTTTATTGTTTTTAATCAGTACAGAATTTAGTTTCTTTTTTGATTTAGAATTTATTATTTTTCGGTTGTTCTTGATATTATTTTTTGTTGCTGAGACTGGTGTTGTTCCTAATATGTTATTAAATTTTAAACAAAAAAGAGCCTCGTGTTCTTACAAAATTTTTAAGTATAAAAAAAGTGTAATCAATTTTGTCATAGTTAATATTCTGACAAGACACAAACAAAAGCTAAAAATCTGAAAACCCTAGAATAGCTAAGACAATGAATTTACAAAAATGGCATTTTGGACAAAATGTTTTGGAAATGGAGATGCTTGTTACAGAAGCCCTCCGTAACACTGTTGAGCCTTCACCGTGTCCGTCTGGGCCAGTGGCGTACGCAGGATTTTTCAATGGAGGTGGTTTGAAAAGTGACATCAAAAATTCGTTCGCGATCTATACTTTAGCGAATAAATAATTTAGTGCAATGTAACAAGATGGAATCAAAGTCACACAGTGCGTGATGCAAACAAAACTTTTTAAACAAAATGCAATTGAGCATTAAGCATACATCTATAGTTGACATTATAAGGTTTGCAACTGAACGATCAAGAAAAAATTGTTCAAAACAAATGCTAAGAAACCTCATATGATTATAAATAGTGCAAAGTGCGACAAAGGCGTAGCCAGAAATTCGCAATTGGGGGGCTGTTATGGGGGTCTGGGGAAGGAGCCCCCAGCGCTTGAGAATTTTGCGTTTTTTTTCAAAAATAACTTAATTTTAGGGCTATTTTGATAAAAAATAATGCTTTTAAAACGTGGTATAGAAATTGGAAATGCAAACATGATTAAACTGTTTACATAAATATGGAAGGTGGCTAATGGTAAAATTTTAGCTCTCTTGTTTACATGCTGGTAAATCATAAAATCGTATAGTTCAAGAAAACTCACACAGAGTAATCTATTTCGTCTATCTTCATAGAGAAAAATAAATGGGGGGAAGTTAACGGAAATAAATTTTGAGACAAGTGATTGGTAATTAACTAATACTAAGCAGCTCCCACCCCTATTCCTAAGTTTTTGATGTGTTTGTTGATGAAACCGATGTTTAGCATTTTTACACTAACAATCAAATTTAATTGCTAGTTTTTGGCCATTTTTCAAAGTTTTTATTGATTTGTGGGCTTTATTTTTGACAAATTAGCCCCCCCTAAATTTATGTTTCAAAAGATGGTTTAAATCACTTTTCAGTCAATTCTAGTGCAAAAACCAGTCTAAGAAAAGCTAAAAACGTGGTATTTTCTTATTCTGCATTTTGATTGACAGGCCAATGGCGGGGCTATAACCCCCCCCCCCCCACCCGCCTACGCTACTGAAAGTTCCTCTGACTCGTAACACGACTTTCCAGATTTTCAGTATTATACTAAGTCGTTTACAATGTTGCATTAAATTAAAAAAAAAATTATGTTCTACAATTAAATACTTCGTATTAATATGAAAGTAAAGAAGGAGCTTGTTTTGTTTTGTGCAATAAGACAATATTTCGAATGATATACGTCATCAATACAGAGGGTGGTTTAAACCCCCCCCCCCCCTGTGTACGCCTTCGCGCATCAATGAGCTATGTGGACGATGGCTAATGGTAACACTGCAGTCCTCTAATTTACAAGCCGGTAAATCATAAAATCATAATTTGAAAAAACTCACAAGCATTTATATTCTGTAGTTTATAGTGTGAGACAGTTGGGGAAGGGAGGGGGTGAATGGAACGAGATTTGGGTAGATTACTATTTAACTAATACTGAAACCCATAGATGGGCAAGTTAATGCAAAACGTTAGCTTCGTTAACCACTAGTTCGTTAACAAACTTCACACCTCCGTTAACGTTAATCCGTTATTTTCAGCTTTAATTAACGGAAGTTTATAAAGTCCGTTAATCCGTTAACATTTTGCGTGTAATTTACATTTGTTTTTATTCACTCGCTTCTAGAACACGCATTGACGCTGTTGAGCTAATTGTAAGGAAATATTTATTGCTGTGGTGGTTTTTTTGTGTTTTGAAAGTTACATTTTACAGTCTAATCTAATTTCAAGATAAAAACAAGTTCAAATGCACAATGAAGCTGCAAGATATTAACGATAAAAACCTTAACGGAAGTTAACAGAACTTAACGGAAGTTACTTTAGTCCGTTAACAGAACTTAGCGGAAGTTAATTTAGTCCGTTAAGATGAAAAAACTTTTTAACGGATTAACGAATTAGTGAAAAAGTTAGCTTCGTTATTAACGGATTAACGATTAACGGACTTGTGCACACCTATGCTAAAACCCCATCTCCATATTTTTGATGAAGCCAATGATAAGCATTTTTAGGGGTTGAATTTGCTAATTTTGGCAATTTTTTGAAGTTGCTACTGGTTTATAAGTTATATCTTTGACAAATTAACCCCCCTCCCACCTGAGAAACTCTAAATGCTTCAAAAGTTGCTTTAAATCATGTTGGAGTCCATGTCATTGCAAAAAAACAGGCTCAGAAGCGTTAAAAACGTGATATTTTTTTACTGTGCATTTTAGTTGACAGACCAATGGGGGGGTTTGAACCCCCAAACCCCCCCCTGCGTACGCCCTTGGTCTGGGCAAACCGCAATTGAAATTCTCCAACTTAAACTGTATTGTTCAGACAAAATAAATAATATGAAACAGTACGACATGGCAAAAAATCACTGAAATTTAACCTGAAAATAATGAACTAAAAGATTGCCATACAAGCGGTCTTCAAAATAAAATACGTCCGTTTGCCAAAAATATTGCTGGAATGAAAAGGATTGCCAAGACAGAAGTAACTTGGTCAAACACAAAGGGGTGTACGTATTTGCAAAAAGCCCGTAATTTTTAAAATGTTTGCAGCCAATGGCTGCTAGAAATAAAGTGACTTGCGCAAACTGAGCAAACTAAAAGGTAGAAGCGGCCGCATTCGAAACTAGAGCGGGGCAAAACAAAAAAGGTCAATCGATGCTGTTTCAGTGCAAGCAGCATAGGCACACACCCTATGTTACTCGTTGGGTCCAGCACCTTGAATACAAGTACCATCCACTGGTTTTTGTCAGCTAAAAATGTGTTAGCGTTTGCTTTCTTTTCTGACCCGAGATTGCTAGTAGCCTACTGGCATCTCTTGCGGTTAAAACCAGAGGTGGAGTTGAGGACACAAGGCTTGAGGCCAAGGCCAAGGACACAAAAAAATCCGAGGCCAAGGCCAAGGACAGCCTTTCCGAGGACAGACACTCTCGAGGCCAAGGCCAAGGACAGCCTTTCCGAGGACAGACACTTTCGAGGCCAAGGCCAAGGACAGCCTTTCTGAGGACAGACACTCTCGAGGCCAAGGTTAAGGACCAAGGACACAAGCGCAAGTGCTCTCCGAAAAAAGAAGGTCTTCACAAAAATTTTTCAGGCGATCTCCACAAAAAAACGTTTTCCAAATAATTTTTCAAGCGCTCCACAAAATTTTAACAATTCAAAAAATAGTGCTGTCCTCGAGCCGAGGACAGGTCAATTTTCGAGGACTTGAGGCCTCGAGGCCAAGGCCAAGGACTTGACCTTCGAGGCCAAGGCCAAGGACATAAAAATCTGTCCTCGACGACGTCCTCGAGGCCAAGGACGTCCTCGAGGACTCCACCTCTGGTTAAAACAACCACAGTTATGTGGAGAAACATAGCACCTACTGCACCGCATATTGTAATTAAACATTAATTTCGTGAAAATGCCGTTTCTAATGAAATCATGTTCTCAATTTCGAGTGCTTTTATGGCGCTTTTTCATTTGAATAACGCCAGGAATGAGTTTTGACCTGAAGTCACTGACGTATTTTTGCACTGTTCATAATAACTCATCCTCTGCACTATACTTACTGTAATTGCCAAGCGTTTAGCAAATGCATGCGTTGCTTATTTTATTATTGCGGATATTGGTGCTTAGTAACAGCTGTGGTTTAGTAGCTCCATAACAAAATTACATGACAACACATATTATATAAATGCTATATGGATTTTTTGAATGTTGGTTTAATTAAAAAAGAGCCAGTACTCCTGTAGCGACGGAAGGCGCCTGATATCACTGCAGAAGAACTCAAAAAGTAAACTTATAAAAACAAAAATAAAATTTAACAATTATCATTTCGTATAATTTTATGACAGTACAGATCTACTATAAAATACAAAATACTTGTCCACTGTTAAGGAAACAAGCCACATGAATTTGCAGTCACACATACTTGGAGAAAAGGTAAATTCAAAAGTGTTTTTAGAATTAACTGCATAAAAATGTTGATAAATTTTATCATTTTATTTTACCAAATTTTATGTATAACCAAACAGAAACACAGTCAGAGATGGGTTGCAGTGGAGAAAAGGGTAAATGACAGAATTTTATAACAAATTATGAGCATTGATGCCCGCTTGACTTTGTTCCATCCAAGCCAATTCAGAATGATGCAGAGTAAATAAGCATTTTCGAGTAATTTCAAGCGTTTAGTTATCACAACATCCTGCACGAACAGCAACGCCGCCCTTGCTGCTTCGTCTTTCAAGTTGCATTTTTATTGCAAGTTTTAACGAAATTAGCTGCTTAATTGTATTCCCTGCACTTCGCTTTACGCTTGCGTTGGGTTCATAGAATTTCTTTTCAAAATTTCAAATCGTGATTCTTTCAAATGCAAAAGCTGACAAGCTGAGCATTTGAAGTGCTATTGCAGCAGTCGGCTTTTGCAAATTCAAAACCAGCAAGCCGAGCTTTGAAACTATCTCGCATCGGGTAAGTGAACCAGGGCGAAAGCGACTTTTCCGCCGACTGGATTTTGCGAGAATCACTGGCACGCAGTCTCAACGTGTAAGTGACTTCTGCGAGTTGCAATCGTGTACAAGCATCGCGTTAAAATTCACCCGTGTGAGTGACTGCTGCGATTTGATTTTTTTTGGGCGTGTAAAGCGATATCGCGCAGACGAAATCTCACGTGAATCTTGCGCCGTGAAAGTGACCCACGCGATTTGAGAAAGAAAAAATGCTAAATGTCGATTCTCGAGCAAAAAGTCGCCCGTGTAAATGCAGCTTTAAGCTGCAGCAGTAGATTTTTGTCATTGACTTAGCTGCCCTAAAAGTTGTTAGTTTATTTTTGTCTTTGTACATTTTGCCTTTAACTGAGATGGAAACTTTCGCTAATAAGCTGTCGGATTTCAAACCCTTAGAAAACCTTTTCAAAACAAAAGCTGTTCTCTCGACAGCATTAAAGATCATGAAACTCTACCTTCGAATTCTTATCTGTCAAGCAAGTAAGCAGTTCGTATGCTAGATGATTGCTACAGGCTTTCAATTATGTGACTTGAACAACCAAACACTGCTTATCACAGAAAAGAAGAACTACTAGCGCAGAACAAAATGTGTTTGTTTTTGATGCTTGAACGACTGTTTTGTTTTACATCACAATCGCATGCTCGCTTTTCTGAGAAGTAAAGGCGACGATTTAGTATTTTTCATTTCATAACCTCTACAGCAGAATTCAAAAATGCGATTTTTGGTATGTTCACATCACCAGCGCTAAGCAGTTAAGCAGACTTTCAAAATACTACAGAACAACATATCCTAGAAGTTTAATTTTAAAAGACTTATTTTCTACATTGAGATCAGTAGCGTAGCCAGGGGGGGCGGGGGAGGGCTCGAGCCCCCCCCCATTGGCTTGTGAAGTATGCAACATCGCACGTTTTTGGTGCTTTTGAGACCGATATTTGGTGAAAAATTGAAAACAGCCCCCCCCAAAGGAAATTGGGTGCCGAAGTTGTGAAGTAGATGTCGTGATTCGGAATGAAAAAGTGTTTGAATTTCCGATTTGGCCGAAAAATCAGTCTTAATTTCGGTGAAGACCTTTTTTTTTTTGTTTTTGGAGACCACTTGTTTTTGGGCGGAAAAAGACGTTTGAATTTCCGATTTTGGCCGAAAAATCAGTCTCAATTTTGTAGAAGACCTTTTTTTTTTGGAGACCACTTGTTTTTGGGCGGAAAAAACGTTTGAATTTTCGATTTTGGCCGAAAAATCAGTCTCAATTTCGGTGAAGACCTTTTTTTTTTTTTTTGGAGACCACTTGTTTTTGGGCGGAAAAAACGCTTGAATTTCCGAGCTTTCCGAGAAATTCCGTCTCAATTTTCGGACAAACCGTGCGAAACTCATTCAAAAACAATGAAAATTTGGGTCAAGGTTGTTTGCACTTTTCTCACTCTTTCAAAAAAGCCCCCCCCCTTTTCCAAATCCTGGCTACGCGCCTGATTGAGATAGCAAAACGATGAAGTTAATGCAGTAGTAGGGAAAAATCTAGATAGTCCTTTTTTTCATTAATTTGAGAAAATCGTAAAACACTGAAAACATAAATCTTTAATGTTCACGGTTCAGTAGTTCCTTACGTGGAATAATGGCATTATTAGTGTTGTAGTTCTCTTTCTTCTTTATATCAATGACATGCCAAAAGTCACTTCCTGTAGTGCCACTTGTTTAACCGGGCGTAACTCTAATTTAAGTGGCCTCGAACATAAATGTGACCGGGAAATGCAAAAACTCCATAAATGCAGTTGCGCCACTGAGCTCCAGATTAATCCCGAAAAGTCGGAAGCATTAATGATCCCCTCTCAACTTTCTGCACCTAAAACAGATCTTATTATCACGTACAATGACATTCCCATAAACTGCATGGAAACATCAAAATACTTTGGCGTAAAGTTAGATTTCAAACTGAATTATCAACTGCACATTACCTTGGTCAAAAACAAAATACCCACATCGGCCGGTATATTAAGTAAAGTATTCTATCTTTTTCCCTCCTCTACACTTCTCTTGTAATACTATTCGTTCATTCACCCCCACTTTTTATTTGGTCTATCTTTGTGGGAAAACACGAACTCAACGTATCTTACCAAGTTTCAACGCCTTTAAAATAAAGCTGTTCGCAGTGGTGCCGATCTTAGTTGAGCACTGGGGGGATAATTTGCAATTTTACCCCAATTTTGTCCTATTTTCGACATTGGGGGGGATGAACCTCGACCACGATTTTGTTCAGGTGTGGAAATTTAGTGAAGACCAAAAAAAGGTCTTCATCAAAAATAGAACGCTTTTTCTCCCCGAATTCAGGTGAAGACCAAAAAAAAAAGGTCTTCAGCAAGAATAGAACACTTTTTTTTCCCAAATTTACGCTCAGATGTACATCCATTCAAATTATTGGGGGGGATACAGATGTAGACCATTGTCAAAACTATATGGGGATACAGCCAAATTATTGGGAGGATATATCCCTCCATTCCCCCCGGGTTTCGGCACCTCTGGCTGTCCGTATAGTATTTTAGGGCCATTTTTATTTTGATTAGAGCCATTTTTATTTTGATCTAAAAATTTTTTTTTTGACTTTATTGCTAAATTTTACTTTATTTTAACTTAACGTATTTTGGTTCAGTAAAAAGTTTTGATGTACGGATTTCATAAAATATGCAACCACGCGGTTCGTGACAACATAACTTAGAAAAAAGAACCATTCTGCCAACCGGTTGCGCGTAGAAAAACTGCCAAATGTAACTTATATATGTTACTGCCGCTACGATTTTTTAATAAACATCACACAATACAATTGCCAGAATTGTTTTTTGAAATACATTAAGAAGTATTTTTTGACATTTTTGACATCAAAATTTCTGCCTTTTCTCAATAATTTGCTCAGCAATGAATATGATTGCTCAACAGCAGCAGCAGTAGCGTAGCCAGGAGGGGGTGCGGGGGGGCTATAGCCCCCCCATTGGCATGTCGACCAAAATGCAGAATAAGAAAATACCACGTTTTTAGCACTTTTGAGACTGTTTTATACACTGGAATGAATAAAATGATGATTTAAAGCATCTTTTGAAACATATATTCAAGGGGTGGGGGCTAATTTGTCAAAAATAAAACTCACAAATACATGAAAACTTTGAAAAATGGCCAAAAACACGCAATCAAATTTGATCACTAGTGTAAAAATGCTAAACTTAGGTATGTCATCAACAAACATATTATAAACTTAGGAATAGGGGAGGGGGGCTATTTAGTATTAGTTAATTACCAATCATTCCTCTCAAATCTCTTTTCATTAGCCCCCCCTCAATTATTTTTTTCTATAAACTGTGGAAGAAATAAATTACTCCATGTGAGTTTTATTGAACTGTAAGATTTCATAATTTACCAGTATCTAAATAAGCAGAGGTGGAGTCGAGAACATAAGGCTTGAGGCCAAGGCCAAGTACAAAAAAAAATCCGAGGCCAAGGCCAAGGAGAGCCCTACCGAGGACAGACCCTCTCGAGGCCAAGGACAGAAATGCTGGAGGCCAAGGACAGGAATGCTCGAGGCCAAGGACCCAGTACACAAGCGCAAGTGCTCTCTAAAAAAAAAGAAAGATCTTCACAAATATTTTTTACGCGATCTCCAGAAAAAAACGTTCTTGGACAAATTTTTCATGCGCTCCACGAACTTTTACCAACTCAAAAAATAATGCTGTCTTCAAGCCGAGGACAGGGCAATTTTCGAGGACTTGAGGCTTCGAGGCCAAGGCCAAAAACTTGACCTTTGAAGCTAAGGCCAAGGACATCAAAATATGATCCTCGAAGCCGAGGACGTCCTCAAGGACTCCACCTCTGTAAATAAGAGAACCAAAATTTTACCATTAGCCACCTCCCAAATAGCCCGTTTATGCATCCAGTTTAATCATGTTTTCACTGCCAATTCTATGCCAGGTTTTAATAACAATATTTTTTTATCAAAATAACTCTGAAATTGTTATTTTTCCAAAAAAATGCAAAATGTTTAAACGCTGGGGGCTCTTCCCCCAGACCCAGTGCCTCCGGCGGCTGGGAGCTTTGCCCCCAGACCCCAAGCTTCCGGCAACTAGAGGCCCTCGTCCCCAGACCTCTCAAACAGCCCCCCCCATTGCGAATTTCTGGCTACGCGCCTGAGCAGCAGAAGTTGGTTGAGCGGTTGAGCTTTTGCAACAATGCGTAGATGGTTTGATCAATAGCCAATAAGTTGGCGCAATTTATTATTGCTTCTAAATCAAAGTTGGATAGTCGTTTTTTGATGTAAGCTTGAATTGAGCAAAGGTCATCCAAAAAATGCATATTTTTCAGCATTTTGTATGCTTCTGTCATTGTGCAGTCACTTACTTCTAATAGCTCGACGTTGGTTGCAAAAGTCCGGTACTGATTAATCCGAACCAAGTCTGGCACCAAACCAATCGCAATGATAGCTTCTTTTGGTCGGCTGACTAAGAGACATTCACGTGTCCAATTGTTGATAATGGTACGAACAGCAGGAAAATTTTCGCTGTAGTATAATGCAGCTCCAAGCCAAGTTGCCCATTGTGTAATTACAGGGACCGGAAGTGATGGCAAACCAGCTTCACGAAAATCATTTTTGCAATGTTTTTGATTGTTGCTGCCTTTTTTGTGGCCACTACGTCATTAATATTTTTAAAGAAAGCACAACTTGCATAGTGCAGTCATTTATGTAGTAAGAGTGCAATGCAAGTAACATGCATCAAAGTAGGGTATAATTCCTTTAACGTTTTGCCAGCCAAAGACATGTACCGAGCAGTATCTGTTAAGAGCAATGCAAAATTTTCTGGTTCGGTCCCAAGTTGTCGCAATTTGTCATCCAGTACGTAGAATAATACTGCTATTAACGTTCTGCTGCTTTCAAGTAGAAGGCACTAAATAAGAAATGTTTCATTTAGGGCAGGGGTCGGCAACCTTTTGATGCTGCCGGGCCAAAATTAAGCTCAATAATTGGCCGCGGGCCATAAATAAGGTTTTCACTAAATCTGGACGAAAAAATACACAAAACCGTTGTCTAGCTATTAACTAAAAACAAAATAGAAATTCAGTTATTATTAAAGCAAACTGCTCGGTGGCAAACATATACCACATTAGAAACAGTGGCGTCGCTAAGAATGGTAACACCCTGGGCGGAATTTTGTGGTGCCACCCTTCGTAATATATAGTAGACGGCAAAAGGTTATATTTGAAAGGTAGCGGTACTACTTCAATGCTGTAGATAGCGGTTGTTATTTGGCTAGCTCAATAACTTCTCATTTAAAGATTCCAAAACTTGGAAGTATGAGCAGCATACGTCTAGTATCAGGCGCATAACCAGAAATCTGCAGTGGGGGGAAGGCTGTGTTCGGGGGTTTGAGGGCAGAGACATTTTTGCAAAATTTCGTTTTTTTTTTGCAAAAATAGCTTAATTTTTAGCCTATTTTAATAAAAATTAATGCTTTTGAAATGTGGCATAAATATTAGCAGTGCAAAAGCATGATTAAACAGGTTGCAAAAATTGGCAATCGCTATGTGGAAGATGGCTAACGGTAAAATTTCAGTTCTCTTATTTACAAGGTGGTACCGAAACCACAAAATCTTATTGTTCAATCAAACTCACAAGGAGTAAACCATTTTGTCCGTACGTAATAGAGGAAACAATTGGTGGGGGAAAGGCGAATGAAGCGATACTTGAGCCGAAGTGATTGCTAAGTAACTAGTACTGAATAGCGACTCTCCCCCCCTGTTCCTGAGCTTTTCTTATGAAACCTATATTCAGCGCGTTTTAACAAGCGATCAAATTTGATTGCTTAGTGTTAGCGATTTTTAAAAGTTTTACTGATTTGCAATTTGTATTTTTGACAAATTAGCGCCCCATTCTAAATAAGCGTTTGAAAAGATGCTTTTAATTACTTATAGTCCATTCCAGTGTGCTAAACATTTCCAATGATGTTAAGCATATACTTGTTTTCTTTTTTGTTCGATTGTTATCATAAACTGGTATCACCCCAATATAGTGACACCCGGGAAGGGTCGCCCCCCCCCATTTGCGACGCCACTGATTAGAAAGCATGTTACTGCAATTCCTGCAAAAACACTCGCTCTCCGTGTTTTCATAGTTAAGATGCGAACTGCTAAGTGCTTGATGGGCGACTGAAATTTTTTTTCTTTTTCCGCCGGTCTTTAACAGAATAAAACACGGAAATACTTCCAGTCAGATATATTGCATCATGCAATCGTTTAGAAGCGTGGTTTTAGCTCAATTGAATAGT
Source organism: Trididemnum nubilum (assembly GCA_963965965.1). NCBI lineage: Eukaryota > Metazoa > Chordata > Ascidiacea > Aplousobranchia > Didemnidae > Trididemnum > Trididemnum nubilum. Next base: position 5,103,267 of record OZ014472.1, read on the forward strand.
GATCGCTAAACGTCTGCTTGCTTCGCTAATTGTCGTGGTTACGTAAATAGATCGCGGGCCGGATAAATACACAACTTCGAAAACAGGCCGCTGGCCGGACAAAATGTGTCGGCGGCCGGATTTGGCCAGCGGGCCGCAGGTTGCCGACCCCTGATTTAGGGTATCCAAGCTGCCCACTAGTACATTAATGCCTTAATTTTTGCTGATCCACTTCTGCTTCATCCACAATTAAAAATACTTTTTTGTCCCGAAGTAGTTCTCGAATATTCTCCTCTTTTTGGGACGCTAATTAAGCAAGGCTTGTACGGGCTGCAGTTTTAGGAGGTAAAGGTTTTCCCATCTCCACAAACAGAAATTTTAAAGCAGGATAATTTAGTTTATATGCAGTGGGATATCTGCTGCTAGAATTGAAGAGACTTCTTTTTCCTTGAACTTCCACTCGATCGAGTTGTATATAGGTTTGCTTATCTTGAGAGCTGCTTGTCGTTACCAATTTATCTTGGTAAAGCTTACTTTTTCGGTGACTTTCCACAAAAAAATTTTTGTCACATTTGACTAATACGTCGCAAACATTGCATCGTAAATCGCCAGTTGGAGTTTTTCCAAACTCATTTGTATATTGGCGGTATATTTCTCTAACTTTCGCTGATGTCGATTTTGCTTGTTTAAGCAGTTTCATCCTACCAAATTTTCCAAACTAGACAATTTCAAAAAAAGCATGTGCAGAGAGCGTAATGGTTTTATAGGACTACGTAACTGTGTTGGAATAGAGCAATTTGTTTTAAAAATGAGGACTGAGAATTTGAATTTTTTCACGTGTATTTACGTATGCAATTATATTGCGAACGTGATTGCAACACATTTGTGGCATCATTGAAATTCTACGTAACTTTGACTTGAAAAACTTCCTAATCAACTACTAGTAAAAAAATATTGACAGATGCTCAAAAATTTAGAAAAACTAAAATAGGTTTAATATTTTTGTTTATTTTTCAAGCAGTTTTTGATGAGAGACGATTTTGACAAATTCTAACTCTATTTAAAATTTTGGCTTTCTTTTGACCTACAAACCCTATTAGAAACAACTCCTGAGCAGCCAAAGCCAATTTTAGTTTAAATTTAATTACGTAACAAAGCCCTGAAAAAAAATTGACTTTATTGACTTTAGCTTGCCCTAATAATAACTAACAGTCAGCTAAGAGCGTTCAATTTCTAATTCGAGGCATGAAAAATTTTAGTTTAGAAAAATTTTTAAGGGCACTTGAGCAGCATTTAACTGCTGCCAACCTAGACAGTATTGAATCAGCTCATGATGCTTTTGATAAATTCGAAGAAGTGCTTTATATCGTAGAAAACACATTTGCTCTTCTAAAAAAAGCTTCATGAAAAGAAAAAAGTTTAGTCAAAAACCTTGGATGTCACGTAAACTGCTAAATTTGATCAAACAAAAAAACAAACTCTTTATACAACTTCACAAGAAATTTGATGAAGATATTTTCCAAAAATATAAAAAACAAAGAAATGCTTTAAATCGAGAAATCAAAAGTGCTAAAGAGTTCTACTACAAAGATTTGATTGATGACAGCAAAGGCAACTCCAGTACGCTGTGGAAAATTATTGGCAAACTGGTCAAGTTGAAAAAATAAAAAAAGCATTTCCTACTCAAATAGTCACCAACAATGAAGTGATTGATGATCCACAAAAAGTTTGTGAAGCTTTCAATGTTCACTTTGCAACAGTTGAAAAAAACATCGGTAAAAACGTTTATTCTCATGAATCAATCCACTCTCTACCCAATTTCCACAACTCGTTCTTTTTCTCTTCTGCTACTGCTGAAGAGATTTACTCACTTATTGGTAATATAAAAATTAAAAAAGCAGTTAGAGAAAATGACATAACCAATAAATAAACTACTGAAATTGAGCAATGCTGTAATCTCTCCATTTTATGCAACATTTTTAACTTCTGCATTCATCAATGAAAATTTCCCAAGTCCTTGAAGATTGCAGAGTTAGTCCCAGTTTTCAAAAAAGAGATTCAAACTTGTTACAAACCATCGTCCGATTTCAATTCTTTCCCAACTCTGCAAAATTTTTGAAAAATTAATATTCAACAGAATCAACGATTATGTTGAAAAATATTATTTAATTTTTGATAAACAATTCGGTTTTAGACAAAATTCTGCTATATCTCATGCTATTAACAATATTAATGAAAACTTCTAAAAAACTCTGATGCAAGAATGTACAGTTGTTGTATATTCCTCAACCTCACTAAAACTTTTGGTACTGTCGATCACGATGTTTTGCTGCACAAAATGGAAATTTTTTATGGATTTCGAGGACTGGCCTTAAAACTAATGCAAAGTTAGTTGAGAAATCAAAAACGATATACAAAGGTGGAAAATTGCAAGTCCGATTTGACAAAAATTGAATACGGTGTGCCACAGGGTTCTTCCCTTGGGCTACTACTTTTTCTTTTGTATGTCAATGATCTTCCTTTGTCTAGTCCAGTGGTTCCCAAACTTTTTTTTTTAATTCACAACGGACCCCTTGGAATTTTTTTAATGTTTTGTGGCCTTCTCTGAAATACTAAAAAATTAAACGATCACAACCACAAAATCAAAGTCCCATGTAGTGAAAAAATGGTCTACACAGAGCATAAATATACAGTAATTAACAAAGTTTAATGGGATGGGTGCACTTGCTTCGCAGCAATCAATTCGTCTATTTTGAGACTACTTTCACATAGGGCTACTCTCATGTCATATGTGACATCCAACCTGTTTCGGTATTTGGTTTTGATATGGAGCAAAGCCGAAAAAGCTGCCTTACACTTGTAGGTTGGTTGCGAATGGTATGAGCACTTTTAGAGCCATCTTTGCAGTTTAATTGATAATTTTGGTAGCTAAAATATATAATCTAGTCCTTGTGCGGTAGGCTACGTTTTACTTACATAACGCTAGCGTTATCTTCCGGAATTTATCTACTTTAACACAAAAATGTAAAACAGCAATTTAGAAAAGAGCAAAACTGCAATTGGCATATCTTCATAACCTGCCTATTAATACCAGTAGCCTACTCTTTTCTTAACCAGCACATGTACAAAAAGACTAACTAGCGGTAGATTTTCTCTGTGTGACGCCATAGGGGGTATTCCAATCATACCAAAGCACAGGAAGCAAAAAATGAATCTCGCAAGCATAGATTGCGTACAGGTAAAAAGGCGGCAAAATGTGTGTTTGCAATTGCAACCACTTTGTTTATATTTACAAACAGTTTTAGTACATATTGCTGTACTGAAATTATTAAGCTATGAGTAAAGTAAGGCTTATGCCAAATTTCTTTCGCGGACCTCCTGAAAGTGCTTTACGGACCCTAAAAGGTCCGCGGACCCCAGTTTGGAAACCACTGGGCTAGTCAATTGACACAATCTTGTTTGCTGATTTGCTGACACAATTCTCGGCCATGTCAGACAATAACCTTTCTAAATTACAAGACAGAGTGAATACTGAACTTAGAAAAATCGGTCTCTGGATGAAAAAAAAGCCGGCTTCAGCTGAATCATTCCAAAACTCACTATTTGCAGCTGAACAAACAACTCAATCGCTCATGTTCGATAAACTTTAATGTATCCTTGAATTGATCAATATAAAACATATCAAACCCATAAAATGCTTAGGAATTTATAATGACAAAAACCTAAATTGGTCTTGTCACATTCAACATCTTTCGTTACAGTTAGCACGCTATTCTGAATTGCTGTATAGAATTGGAAAATGTTTAGGTCGGAAGACTCTGTGTATGTTATATTACTCGCTCATTTACAGTCATATTCAATTATACGATATAGTTACATAGGGTACGGCAAACGAAACATTTATGCAAGGACTCAATTTGAAGTTAAATACTATATTTCGCACAATAACGTATAGTCGCAAATATCGTCCGATGACTTCTTCACACAAAACCTTAAGTTTTTTGAAATTAAATGACATTTACCTACTTGAACAAGCCAAATTCATGGATCAGCTTCATCACAAGAAATTTAAAACTGCTCTCAACAACTGCTTTGTTTATATCACCAAAATTCACAGTCACAATACTAGAACAAAACAAACGAGTAGCTTAGTATATTTTAAACCTTGCGTTCAAACGTCAGCAGGGAAAAAGTCTTTGACGTAAAGAGAAATTGAATTGTGGGGAAAATTGAACCTGATGTCAAAGAACTATCTTGGTTAGCATTGAAAAAAAAAAAAGACAAAGCAAAGAACTATCCAAACTATTTGTCATTTTGACCTTCTTTGCTACATATTCTGGAAACCGATAAGTGTGACGTCCTTCGTGGTCGACTCCTGGGAAATCATTACGACTTCCACTGGCAGTTAGGTGGCTAGATCAACCACCAACCCTGCAGCTGCAATGCAGCTCGAGTCATAAGATGCACAGAGCTGGACAGCGCTGTTTCGAGCTTTTAGCTCTCATCGGCAGCCCTCAGCTTCTCTAACAAAGTTATTCCCCAGCTTTTTTTTTTTTTTTTGTGGATTTTTGGAAATGTGTAGAGTTTGTGGGATGGTAGTGGGAGTAGTTTTGAGAGCTGCAGACACTTTTTCAAGCATCCACAGCCGCTCTGAGTGAAGGTATTCCCCAGCTGGACAAGAATCTTGGCCGAACTGGACAAACCTTAAGGGCTTGCACAGCGGCAGAGGGTTTGTAGGAAATAAACGATTTTTCACTTGTGGTACTTAAAAAAAACAAGTGAAAAAATCGCTGAACCCTTGTAGTAAGGATAGCCATAGGCCATCCCTACTACAAGGGTTCCCCTTGTGTGACCACGGAAATCATAACCGATAAGTTTGACGTCCTTCGTGGTCGACTCCTGGGAAATCATTACGACTTCCACTCAAATTATTCCTACAAAACCTCAGCCGCTGTGCAAGCCCTTAAGGTTTGTCCAGTTCGGCCAAGAGTCTTGTCCAGCTGGGGAATAACTTTGTTAGAGAAGCTGAGGGCTGCCGATGAGAGCTAAAAGCTCGAAACAGCGCTGTCCAGCTCTGTGCATATTCTGGAAATCCATCATTTAACAATGTCATATCATGTATTAATTTTCTCTTGCAGTAATACCAGTTGAACAAAATAATTGTCTATTACTTTTTAATTTAATGGTTTTTTCGGCTCCAAGTTTTCACACTGCCACGTAACAAGTCAAGAAGCACCTTAGGTTGAAAAACCTTCGGGTTTGTCGGTGCTTTCCGGCCTGAACAAATTGACCGTAATTTTGTTTAAATGTTAGTTTGTTTTGTATGTGTTTGTATTGCTCAGGCGAATAAACTGTTTTCTATTCTATTCAATTAATTCCTACTACTTCAAATTAGGAGTATTAAAACTACCTAAACTTTATGCATAGAAAATTGCTGACTAATCCACCAACATTATAAGCAAAACCTTCCGTAATGCTTCACAGAATTTTTCAAATTACTTTACGCTGTTCATGAGCTTTCAACCAGATCAAAGTCAGAAAATAAACTTTATTTACCAAAATTTTCCACTGCACGACGTCCAAAATCTTTTAAATATTATGGTGCTAAACTTTGAAATTCTATTCCATTTGAAGCAAGAAAGCAACCGTTCAGTAAATTCAAAGCTAATTTTTAAAAAAGTCTCATCGAAAGCTATCGCTAAATGTGTAGTATCGTATACATGGGCTCAAAATACAGCATGTTGAGTATATTTGCAGAATCTTATTTTGTTTATATTTTTTTATTAATATGTTTCAATTGAAGTTTCTGGGTGGCTGCTTGACTAGAAGACCTGAAATATTGGTCACTTTGCAGTCTCCTGCTGAGATTGTTGGGTGTCATTTTTCACGTCATGATTTATTTTAGTCGGCGAATAAATTTTGTCTGTTTGTCTGTAGTGTTTTTCAACATTCAATATCAAGAAATGAAATTATACTCCTTTTTTATACGAAATGGTAAATTTTGAAATGAGGCTCTCTGTTTTTAATTTTTTGTCAATTTTCAGCGTTATTTGTCTTTAGTTTGTTTTTAATTTTTGAGCAAAAATGAACCTCGTGTTCTTATAAAATTGTTCTTACAAAAAAAATAGTGTATTGTCAAAAAAATGCAGCCTTACCAAAACCAATAAAGCAACATTGACAAGAAGAAACTTACTGCAGGTTTTTTCAAATCACGGTAGAACAGCTCTTGGTTCGGGTGTAAAAGAGATTCTATCTCTTTGTAAAAAAGGGCATTCAACCCGATTTTTGAAAAACAGAGAAAAAAACTTAAAAAATAAGTTTACCAACATGACCCCATTGCAATTCTTGCAACTCATCAGGTTAAGAAAGTCCTAGGAAAAAAGTTTATATTTTCCTCTTAGAATCAAAATTTTAGCCATCTTGTTTCAAGTAGATTGCGCAATAAATCAGTTTTGCAAATTTATTCCGTTGGATAACTCAGACCCAGAGAGTTCAGATCTTAAAATTGATTAGTGGATCAAATCCCCAACCCGCCTATCAAGTTCATGCTCGGAGTAGTCTCCGGGTTCCCTGCTAGGTACCCTTTACGAGTAAATGCGGCAATAACTATTCATATTCAACTTTCGAAATGGTAACTTGATACGTGTTAGGTAATACATTTTCAAAAAAACAGGTTTACATTAGAAGAACCTTCGACCTTTATGATGGTGAGACAAGAAATTCTCCACTTATTTTGAGTTTTGCTAAATACGTGGATTCATAAAATGCGGTTAACCGGCCAGTTCGTCGAGCGGTAACGCGTTCGTCTTTGGAGCTGGAGTCCTGAGGTTCAAAACTCGGGCTGGTAAAATCGGACAGTGTTGTCAATGGCTTTCTACCGCTGCAGCATTTCTTCGAAAGGAGCTGTGTAGCCCGGGCGCAATGACGTAGAGATGGACCCCGCCAACTCGTTACACGCTTGGGCGTATTTCAGCTAGTGTAATGAAAGAAAAGATCAAATGTGGTTAATTAGAGCTAAAGTATTTCCTAACTTAGACTGAATTGGGCATCAAATCTATCAAATTTTACGATGAAAACTTTAGAACAGTGTCCTCATAAATGATTTAAGAAAGCTCACAAAAGGCATTAAATAAACAATTAAAAAACTATATGTCCCTAAATAAAATAGCTGCATAAATAGATTTAAGTTTTAGTTGCAAATCGATGAATATCTAAGCTTCCGTGCTCGTCTCTTTACCACTTTCACTTTATGTTGTTTCATGTTTATTTTTGAAGAACTGGCTTCGGTTATCGAAACTTATTCTAGTGATATTTTTTCTTTCTAACAAATAAATGACCGAAGCTTTTAACAGCAGTCGAAGAGATGGAATAATTGTAATGTACATTATATTGCAAAACAATTCCAACCTAGTATAATTGATTGCAACGGCCAGGACTATTAATAGTTGAGACAATGACGTGATAGTCACAACAGAGATAACAAAGTAATATCAGTCTTTTCGAATGAATTTTTCTGTTACGAACGGAGCATGTAATAGCATTCGATTCCTTATTTGTTACAGCACAAATATGTGCAATTCGAATAACGCATATGAATAACAAATATGAATAACGAGTGGCGAATGTGAATATGAATAATAAAATATCGCATATGAATAGCAAATTACGAATATGAATAGCGAAATATCACAACGAATAGCAAATGTTTGGTAAATAACAAAGAGCATGTAATGACCCTTCATGGGAGCTCCAAAGACCGTACCCGATGCTACATTGACGTATTCCTCAAATTCGTTTGATGCCTTGGTGAATACTGTACACTTGACTAGAGAATACCTTATGACTAGAGAATACCTTAGGTCCCGGTGGAACGTTTCCCCCAATATTTGGAAAAGTTAATTGGTCCCCCCCAATATTTTCGACATACGTAACTTATGTTAGAAAACTACCGACTTCCTACTATTAACAGCTTATTCGCTAATCAATTCATAAAAAAAAAGCATAAAAACCTAAATGGCGATTACAGCATGCTTGTTGTTGTTATCCTTCCAATTTTTGCATTGCGTATTTGTTTTTTGTTTTTTTTATTGAACGCTGCTCGTTGCAGCGCGGTGCTAAAGCGGTTCGAGAATCCCAGAGGCGTAGCTAAGAATGGTGACACCCGTGGCAGAATTTTGTGATGACACCCTTTTATAATGTATAGTAGTCCGCAAAAGGTTATATTTTAAAGATAACAATACTACACTTTATTACTGTAGATAGCGGTTATTATTTGGCTGGCTCAACGACTTCTCATTGTAAGATTCTGAAACTTGAAAGTATGACAACACACATTTAGTATCAGGCCCGTAACCAAAAATCTGTAATGGGGGAAAGACTGTTTCCGAAATCTTGGGGCGGAGTTACCAGCATTCAAAAAGTTTTATTATTTGCAAAAATTACTTAATTTTAGAACAGGACTGAATAAAAATTTATTTTTTTGTTGCTCATAAAGCAAACATCAAATAACAAAAAATAAAGCAAAACAACCATCAAATAACAAAGCAAACACCAAATAACAAAAAATGCACAATGGCAATATAATTGCAAATACTTTTTTGGCAACGGGCAACTGCGAAGGGACCGTAGTCTTCAAGTCAAGGACCGTAGTCTTCAAGGAGTCTTCAAGGACAAGACCGTAGTCTTCAAGGACCGTAGTAGCCACTTGCCAAGTCAATAATGTCTCACCAAATATAGGCCTATTAACCAATTTTGTTAAAGCTTAATCGAATTATTAGCTGTATACAATGAAAAGCTAAAAATTAACTCTGGTTAAAAACACGGTATAATGCACAGATGTAAAGGTATGGGTAGACTGCATTCAGCATTTTCAATGTATTTGTAAACATACAACAATAAACAATATAATAATAGGCTTAGTACTGGTAACATATTTAGGTTTATTTTGATAAACATTAATGCTTTTAAAATGCGGTATCAGAGAGAACTCTGGTGGCATATAGAAATTAGCAATGTAAAAACATGATTAGCCTCAGGCGCGTGGTTTAAAGGGGTCTGGACCAAAAGAGAAAGGTCTTTCCCCAAAATCGGAACAGTTTTTGAGTTCGAATTCTTTGAAGACCAAAAAAAGGGATCTTCATCCGAACTTGGAACGGTTTTTGTGTCCGAATTCATTAAACACTCATAAAAGAAGGTCTTCACCTGAAATGGAACGGTTTTGGAATCCGAAGACGATTAAATGTTGCAAATTTGGTTTAGATCGTTTTTAAGTCTATTCCAGTGCAAAAATCCGTCTCAAAAGTGCTTAAAACGTAGTATTATTCGTATTCTACAATTGGGTTGGAAGGCCTATGTGAGGACTAGAGCCCCCTTGCCGCGCCCCCTGGCTACGCTACTGAATGTGGGGCTGTTTCGGTAGTCTGAGGGCGGAGCCCCCAGCGCTCAAAGATTTTTTTTTGCAAAAATAATTTAAATTTAGGTCTTTTTCGATAAAAATTATTATTTTTGGAATGTGGCATAGAAGTTAGCAGTGCAAAAAACATAATTAAACTGGGCAACGGCTAGCGGGAGGTGGCCAATGGTAAAATTTCAGTTCTCTGATTTATAAACTGGTACCGTAAATCATAAATCTTATAATTCAATCAAACTCACAAAGAGTAATCCAATTCGAATTTAATAGATTATATTTTATGTAGAAAAATAATTGGTGGGAGGGGACTAATGAAACGATATTTGAGTCCAAGTGATTGGTAATAAGTAATACTGAGTAGCTCCTCCTATTCCTGAGCTTCGACTGTAGATTTTTTTAATGAAACCTCTATTCAGCATGTTTCAACAAGCGATTACGTTTGATTGCTTAGTTTTGGCAATTTTTAAAAGTTTTTATACTGATTTGTAAGTTATATTTTTGGCAATTTAGCGCCCCTTCCCCTTAAGTAAATGTTTCAAAAGCTGCTTTAAATCGTTTTTTAGTACATTCTAGTGTGCTAAACATTTCTAATGTTATTAAACATATTGTTTTTTTTTGTTGGATTGGTATCATAAAATGGTGTCACCCTAAAATAGTGACACCCGGGGCGGGCCGCTCTCCGCCCCCCTGGCGACGCCACTGGGCTTGAATGCATATGACAATTACGACATTTTTTTTATTTAGTGGTGTTGTATCGTAACCAGTAATCATTATACACCAGCGCTCTTGAGAGCCATATTAGCCAATGGGCGAAGTGGCCACTTGCCCAATGCCCAGGGCCCAACACGCTTTTGAAGTCTTCAAGTTCAAGCTCCAAATATGCGGAAATCAAGCCTTTCCACACTTGAGGACGTTTTATTTTTATTTTTTTAAGGCACTCTTTTTTGTACCGCTGAAATATGGGTCTCCCTTAATGTTGAAGGGCTAGCTGAGCCCCTGGAAAACATTAACAAATTACAGTACATTAACTATTTGAATACATTAGCAAATAAAGCGTTGGATACACAGCGTTATTCAAAGTAGTAAAAATAGAGAGAAGTCAAAAATCTAAACTATGCACGCAACAGCTGCAGGCGATTAATATCGAATAAACGTAACTCACACAAAAACATTTTCGATATCGCGATAAGAAGATTTTTTTTTTGAGGACTTGGAATATGGTAAACAGTTCCAATGGCAAATTACGCGACAAAATTACCAGAATTAAATTCCCAAAGTAGTAGAATTGATTAACGAAGTCTGATGGGATAGTTTGTCGGTGTCATAGCTTCAAAACAATATTTGAAGGCGTGATCAAACTCATATATATATAGACTTCACTCACGTTTGAAAAATGGTACCAGTAAAGGTTGAGAAGGGACTACAGTAGCATCCGTTATACCCCGTCAAAAAATGATTTTCGAAATACTATTATACTAGTTGCACGTCGTTGCTGATTTATTTAATGTTTATTACCAGCAGTCATTCGCAAAGTGTAAGTGGCACCAAAAGTTGATCCAATTTTTTGTTTGCCTTCGAGAGTTTTTTTGTCCGTTTTCCTTTTTCTTATTCGAGCTTCTTTTGTCAATTTATTGCTGAAAAGTTCCTTAGCCGACGGTCTCGAAAGCGGATCAGAACTTAACATCGAACGAATAAACTTGGACTGTTGTGGGTAGTCGTTTGCGAAGGTTGGTGGAAAAATATCATTTCGGGCATTGTGCAAAAGCAAACATCTTTCATGACCTGTTTTACAACGTCTGATCATTTCAAGTAAGATTAGACGGAGAGGAAAAATGTCAACTTTGACAGTCGGTTTATATTTTTTTCCGAGCTTCAGTTCAGGAGCCATGTACAAATCTAGCTGTGAGGTTCCTACCGATTCAGTTGATAAGAACTTTTCAAAAGATGAGCAATGAAGAGCCTTGACCAGACCGAAGTCTCCGACTTTTACGAGGTTGTTTTGCATGTTTTGCTTGTTTTGCATGAAAATATTGGAAGGTTTGATATCGTGATGAATCAGCTTAGATTCGTGGATGTAATCAAGCGCTTTGCATATCTGTCGAAAGATTTCGTAATAATGAAAACGCGTTCGTTTTAAGTTAGCGATTCAGTTAGCGTGATATCACATAACTCCATCTTCATAAACATTCCGCGAAGATTTTCTTTATTAGAAACAGGCAAAAAAATGCGAATATCTTCGCCGGTGAAACTTTTTTCACCGTTTGATTCAATACCTTCACATAGAACAGATTCTTCAGTAATATCCTCTGTCCATGTTTCAAAAAGCGTCAAAATGTTTGGGTGATTAAGGTGCTTCAATGCTTGTGATTCCAAAAAAACTTTTTCTCTTTCTTTTTTATCAGAAGGCAATTCAACTACCTTTACAGCAAAATAAGCATTATCCAATCTGGACTTGGCTTTGAAAACTTTACCATAGCCTCCTTCCCCAAGTAGAGTTATATCTTCAAAACTTTGAAAAAACTTTGAATCAGAATAGTGCGGATTTGGAAATGGCATATTTTTTTTGAAGGGAGACGGCGGATGTTTCTTTTTTTTCTTGAAATATCTAAAAGGGGTTTTCTTGGAAGCTGTTTTTGTACCAGGAAATGAATGAGGCGATTTAAGAACTTTTTTGCTTGCGTTGGTGTGAGGGCTTTCAGTACTTCTCGTTGAATACGTCCTCCTCTTGTATCTTTTCTTTTTACACACCGCAGCACCTTTCTGAAACTCTGCTTCTTTTATGTCTGAAGTTTTGTTATCAACCCAAGATTGCGCCGCTTGTTTTTTGTAATATCTAAGATTTGCTCTTTTTTGCTGAGTATTTTGTGTAGTATTAGTGCTAATAGAGTCTGATGGCGGTATTTCACAATTTCTTATGCCGTAACTTTTTTTTTGAGGTAGATGTTGGAAGCAGTCTCAGTGTTTGAGCAATTTTTTTCTGCAGTGTCTTTTGGCTGGGTATTTATTTTTTGCCCATCTTTTTTTCTTCGTCGCCACCTTTTTTTCTTATTTTGGTTATTTTGTTTGTTGCACTTTGCGACTCCATGCTAGAAGTAGTTCATCGTTCAAAATTTACAGGAAACAGAACTCAAAAAAAGATACTCTTGGATTGGTGCGGTTTGATTGATGCAGAGTAGCCTACGTTATGGTTTGTGTTATGCAAATAAATGAGTAACAAAACTTCAATGGACAGTGATGTGTATTTCTGCAAGTTTCATGATCGAATAATGCCGACACTAAAGTCATTACAATAAATGAACTTCAATAGTACAGTACACCTGCATAAAAAGTTTTCGCTTAGTTTTTGTTGCATTTAGCAGGTTGGTACTGTGGCCAGAAAAATAGCAATATATAGTTTATAGACAATATTCATGCCTCTCATCTGACTAAAATACATTATGCAACAATAATAAAGTTATCAAAATCTCAACAATTTTGCTGGGCATTGATTTATCTAAAGTTTTTTGTCAAGATATTGCTGCACAGTTCAAAAAGTGACGATAGAAAAGCAATATTCCAGAAGTGTTGCCAGTTTGCATTTAAGCTATTATTCTACTCTAAAATAACTTTCCCTTCCTTAAAACCGATCTCCAGCCCTAGCTATACAGTATTTAAAAACACCACAAAAAAAAAAAACTTTTACCTTATTTGCGGTTAAAGAAAAAGGCAAAAAGAGTTATTTGAATTAATAATGTCTAGAGCAAGTCTTTTTCGACCTGAAAATTAGAAAAATTGATTTAAAAATATTTTATTCAAAAAAATTGACTTCATTGACTTAACAATATTTGGACCAAGTAAGAGCTATTTCTAGAGACTTTTTCAAGATTTTATATTAAAACTAACATTTGATAAACGAAGCCACACAAATTCTCAACAAAATTTGCAAAACAAGTCTATGTGCTATTGCGAAATGTCTTTAAGTATTGCGATAAACAGTAGCACTGCAAGCTAATCACCAAGTGGATGAAGTAAAGTGCAAAATCATGATATTAGCATTGTTGTACTTTGATTTTGAAAAGCTGACTACTGCAGCTAAACCAGGCGTTTGAACTAACTTTTGCTTGAATTACCAAAATACCAGCTCCTGCAAAACGTTTCACAATCGCTTTCAATTCAGGTTAATTCTTTTTGCGTATAACGCAACATTTAACCAGCTACCACGACCTCCATCTTTAGAGGGTAACTTAGAACAGTGAATTTGGCATTACCAGTTTTGTTTTTATTTTTATTAATTTGGCCTCTTAAAATTAGCTGATAAACATCTTCATAATGAGATTCGACTGTCATAGCACAACTACGCTATATAACACAACGCATGTCACGTGAAACATGATATAGCACTATTGTTGCGCAATAATCTCTATATCCCAGGAGTCAGGACTTCAGTATTATACCTGTAGCCACCAAATATTTTTCAGCATCTGACCATAGACTCTTTACTAGTAGACTGGAAACTGACAGTTTTGTCTTTTTTTTCTTCATGGTTCATTTTCTAAAATATGCCGATTTGTCCAATCAGCATGACTTTTTTCTAAGTTCACGCGTAGCATTCTCGCGTACGGTAGCAATGCTAGTGAAAAGAGCTGCCTGTAAAAACAAATCGTGTTTGCGTCAGCTGCCAGATTTGAAAACAAGATTTCTAGATTGAGGCAAGTCGTGACTTCAGTTTATTGATTAATTCAAATATTGCGTGGAATTGCAGCTTTATAACCACTGAGTATGGTTTCAGTATCAGAACAAAAACTTGACAAAATACTCAATGCGATTGCAAGGTTAACGGAGAAAGTTGATAAACTAAGCATGAAATTTAAAGCAATTAAAGTTCGTTTAAATAGCATTGAAAGCAATTTAAACAACGAAAGCAAACATATAGATACCAAAGCTGAAAAAAAGGAGTTAGAACAGATCCGCAATGAACAATTAGGTATCTTGGATAAAGCGAAACGATACCAGCAGACTGCAGCTATAATGAACGAATCTTATGATAAAAGGTTTACCATTCTGATTCAGGTGTTAAGGAAAGCGCGGATTATGCTTGGGAGAAACCAGAGCAAACTTTGGCACATATTTATGAATTTATGAAAGATGGACTTCAAATTGAAAATCCTTCTGAAATTACCTTAAATACTTTCATAGACTGCCTCAATACCCAGTGTATAATGACCGGAAAGTGAGGACAAACCGGCCCATAATTATCAAATTAATAAATTCCTCAGACAAACGCCAAATCTTTGCCGGTTTAAGAAATTTGAAGCTTTACAATCAGGATAGAAGTGACCTTAATCAGTCTGCAGTGCAGAGGAGGACACAAGGCTCGAGGCCAAGGCCAAGGACACAAAAAAAATCCGAGGCCAAGGCCAAGGACAGCCTTTCCGAAGACAGACACTCTCGAGGCCAAGGCCAAGGACCAAGGACACAAGCGCAAGTGCTCTCCAAAAAAAAAGGTCTTCACAAAAATTTTTCAGGCGATCTCCAAAAAAAGAAAAAAAAAAAGGTCTTCACAAAAATTTTTTAAGCGATCTCCACAAAAAAACGTTTTCCAAATAATTTTTCAAGCGCTCCACAAAATTTTAACAATTTAAAAAATAGTGCTGTCCTCGACCCGAGGACAGGCCAATTTTCGAGGACTTGAAGCCTCGAGGCCAAGGCCAAGGACTTCAAAATCTGTCCTCGAGGCCAAGGACGTCCCCGAGGACTCCACCTCTGCTGCAGTTTACATTACTGAGCATCTTCCAAAACAATTTCAACTTGAGCGAAAACGGCTTTTACCATCATTCAAAGAAGCAAGACGCCTTAACAAGAAAACCTTCTGGAAAGCTGAAAATGGTCATTACGCATTATGCGTTAATGACGTCAAAGTAGAATATGAATAAGAATGAACTTAGTAACTTTTCTTGTAATGCAGTATTCAGTAAGGCAAACTGCAATCAAATCAAAGCAACTAATTTGTACCTATAAGGCTATAAATATTCATGTAATACCTCATCACATCCCTGTAGTTTTCGTGTCTAATGAATGTTCTTTATGTGTCAGGGCTGTTTACGCAGTAATCTGCTATCAAAACATGGCGTGAAAATCGCTGTCCACTCCAAAACAACCACTGTTCAATTTAAATTTGCAACGCAGTAAACTATTATCCGAAGTAATTTGTTTTTATTGCTGTGCCGAAGAATGTTTTGTAAGTCAGGGCTGTTTGCGCAGTAATTTTCAATCGAATCTAGGCATGAAAACCAATGACTTAAAATTCAATTTATGGTAATGGCCTACTTTTTTTTATTGTTTTACTACGGTTTTGCTGACTGAATACAAGGGTTGTCAGTGTGCGTTACAACGTCTAGTAGCCTACCGCTAGTTTGAACTTCTAAATTAATTTTATGCTGCAGATGCGAGTACTAAGACAGTATGCTTACATTTCAATAGGTCTGCTTATCCTCGTTTTGGGAGCTGATGGTCAGAAATAAATCCTTGAAATATTTTTTTGCGAAGAATGTCTCAACTTTACGGATCTCATTTAAAACCTAAGTCGATTAACTTTCTTCGTCGGTAATGCAAAAGTACTTCTCATCTTTTTATTATTTCGTTTTTGATTTTTAATCCTGAGCATGCAAACGAAGCCTAAACAAAGTTTTGAACCTAAAACCGCTAACTATAAGCGTTGGAGCAGTATTTATACATCAGTGTGTCAGTTTTTTGTCTTTTATCAGCTTTTGTTCGCAATAATGTGCTGCCCTTCTTGTGATCGAGCTCATTCGTAAATGTAGGGCTTTTTGTTGGTTTGCTTAAGCTTATTCAAAACGAAAGCAATGCCTTTACTTATATCTTGTTGGCATCTGATGGCAAACCTTTTTGCTTGTTAGGTAGCTTCTCTGTTTTGCATGATTGCTCATTCAAGTGGTGTTTTCCCAATCAAGCAGCCACCGCAAAAAATGAGAAAGCTTTCGATATCGATGACAATACTTCGGAGTTTTTATATAAATCACTGATATCAAACGTTAAGAGTTGCAAACCCTACGACTTTAGTAGACTAAAGTACGACTTCAATAGTAAACGCTCGTTCCTACTTTTACACATTAACATTTCATCCTTACAAGATCATATAGATGAACTAAACGACCTTTTTTTGAACTTTACCTTTCCTCTCTCCATCATTTTTGTCTCAAACCCGTTTATTATTAACCCTCAAATTAATATACATATTTCAGGCTATGCTTTTCTTCATTTTTCCTCACCCACTAAAGCCGGTGAAGTTGGTGCATATGTTTTGAAATCTTTAAATATCGTAGAAAATAATAGTTTAAGACTTTAAGTTAGAGGTTATGAAGACCTTTGGCTCGAGCAGTAGCGTAGCTAGGGGGGGGGCGGGGGGGGCTATAGTCCCCCCCATTGGCAAAATAATATAGCCACAAGCTTATCGGGCATATACGAAATCAGTCGTAAATATACTACTACTTTATTTATTAAAATCGATTTCACCCCAGCGGGGCATCATCAGTTAGATCTAAAAACAATCAGCGTATACTTTAAAACCAAAATCATCATAAAACCTATAAATAGACAACAACATCAATCAAATTGAAAAGAACATAAAATGGACTTCAATAACAACGAAATTAAAGAAAAAATAATACTGTATATAGCAAAACCTCTTTCGCAAAGCAAATATATTGAAAACCTTGTTTTATCTACACCACCACAACATCAGAAAAAAACTATACAAAAAAAGTTTTTTAAAATAATAAACCCCTGCAAAAAAATATAAATATTTTTTCTCAATTATAAAAAGCGTTGCTAAGCAACCAAAAAGAAAACATATCTCCAAACCTTAAAATGTAGAAAACTTAAATCTTTTTTCAAAAAAAGTGGAATTGGAAAAGAACACATTACAAAACTCTTACTTTGGTTGGCAAACCCACAAGTAATAAGAAAAGGACCTTTACGTACTAACTTCTCCAAAACATACTGCTACAATTTGAAGAGATGGCCAGCCAAAGAGAAATAGGCCTAGGCTATTTGAGGTAAAAGATGGAAAACTAGCTCAACTAAACCAAGGACTAGTGTACATGAAAAAGCAAAGACCAAAGCCCGGCCTCACCATTTAACTCCCAAAAAGATAGCCTGACTCTGTCGCACTAGCAAACTATAGGGCGCAAAGTAGGAAGAATCTCGCAAACTAGTCAATTTCACTACATCAACCAAATCAGCTGCTGATAAAAATAGAAACAACTCATTATAGTAAAGTGAGAACCTATGACGTAACAAAACCAATATCAGTGTCGTAAAATTAAGCAAAAATTTTCCAAAAGCATGCCTCGAAGCAAAATATGGAGTATGGAAATTATACATATGGAATACAGAAATATGGAATGTGGAAAATATATGAAAATAGAAACAATATTGAAATTATTTTGAAGCAGAATACGTTGAAGCAAAATACCTCTGGTTTGCGTGATTAGCCTATTGCAACAGATTATAATGAAAGCAAACCAGAAAAACAGTAGGCCAATGCAGCAAACTTAGTGATATTTCGGTAAAATTGTTTTGTTGATGTTAATTTCCGCAACAAGTTTATTTATCCACATACTTTCCAACACATCCAGCTTTTGTTGGTTTCTAGGTTCTTGGAGAAAAGTTACTTCAAAGCAATCTGAAATATCCGGCAGAGAATTCATTAGTTCTTTGTGCCAAGTTTGAAAATGAATCAGTAGGGATGCTCTATCGTTGTGTTCTTTTTTAGCGTTGTTGTTGTTCCAAAATGCTCTATGTCCAGACCAACGAGTAGAAAAGTGATTTATCGTTTGACCAACGTAGATTTTTTGACAAATTTTGCATTGGGCTGCGTAAGCTCCGTAGTTAGAGCATGTGAGATTTTGTTTCAAAAAGAAAAGTTTTCCTTGAGCAGTTTTGATGTGATTGACTGTAGGAACCATTGATTTGCCATTGTAGTGTCTAAAATTTCCACACAATGCACATTTGTTGCAGGGATGGGACAAACCGGCCCTAACATCACGTTGAAAAGACTCATTATGTGCAATATTGCGGTAATTGGTGAGTAATTGCAATATTGCGGTAATTGCAATATTGCGGTAATTATTGCGGTAATTCTTCTTTCTTCTCCTGTGTGTGATTTTCAACCAAAACATGGCCTCAAACAACCCCCCATTGGCATGTTGACCAAAATGCAGAATGGTAAAAAACACCACGTTTTTAGCACTTTTGAGACTGTTTTATGCTCTGGAGTGGACTAAATAGTGATTTAAAACATCTTTTGAAACATATGCTCAGGGGGGGGGCTAATTTGTCAAAAATAAAACCAACAAATAAATGAAAACTTCGAAAAATGGTAAGAAATACGCAATCAAATTTGATCACAAGTGTAAAAATGCTAAACATAGGTGTCATCAACAAACATACTATAAACTGAGGAATAGGGGGGGGGGCTATTCAGTATTAGTTAATTTCCGATCATTTCTCTCAAATCTCTTTTCATTAGCCCCCTCCCCCCAATTATTTTTCTCTATAAACTGTATACGAAATAGATTACTCCGTGTGAGTTTTATTGAACTATTCGATTTTATAATTTACCAACATCGAAACAAGAGGACTAACATTTTACCATTAGCCACCTCCCAAATAGCCCATTTATGCAACCAGTTTAATCATGTCAAATGAAGTAGGATTGTAAGACATGATGTCTCTGTGAACTATTAAATTAGTTCTGCCTATTTCACTTCAGGAATAATTTAACTAGTTTAATCATGTTTGCACTGCCAATTTCTAAGCCACGTTTTTAAAAGCATTATTTTTTTATCAAAATAGCCCTAAAATGAAGTTATTTTGCAAAAAAAACGCAAAATTTTCGAGCGCTGGGGGCTCCGCCCCCAGACCCCCGTGCCTCCGGCGGCTGGGGGCATCGCCCCCAGACCCCCAAAACAGCCCCCCCCCATTGCAAATTTCTGGCTACGCGCTTGGGCTCGAGGTTGATTTTCCCAACGCAAAACGCAAATATGTGTTTGCAGTAATTTACCGACATCCTTGTAATAATACTAACGCATTCCTTGAAGCTCTTGACGATAACGTGCAAAAACTACACAAAAAAAGACCCAGGGTGATAATCATGGGGGACATCAATGTAGACCTAAGTTCAAATCACCATTCCCTCTCCCAAAATGATTACTTAAGAACAATAAAAAGCAATGGTTTCTCCACTTTAATTACAAATCCTACTCGTGTTACTACAACGTCGCAAACCATTATTGATCACATCTTAATCAATGTTCATGACTCGGTTTTGACGCCTGGAGTCTTTTCCAACAAATTAGCCGACCATTACCTAATTTTCTGCAAAGTTTCGACCTCTGTCTGCCATACAACTAAAAATGACGACACTTACACGTCTTGAAATCATAAAGCTGTCGATGGTCAAATACTTCCGCAATGATTTGGAAACTGCCCTTTTTCCGTTAACCTGTGACTCTGCAAGATAACGTAACTTCTCAATCTCTTGAAAATAGCTTTGAAAAATTGGTTAATTCTGTTACTCAAGTGATTGAAAAGCATGCGCCTTGAACTGCATCTTGAAGACAAAAGCGTATTCAGAAAAAACCATGGTTAAATAAAGATTTGCCAAAAATGATTAAGCTTAAGCAAAAGTTATACAAATCTCATTTTCTTAAAGGCACAAAAACAGATAAACCTTATTTTAAGCAGTTTGCCAACAAGCTGACTCATATGAAAACGCAATCTAAAAAAGCATTCAACTATTCTGCCATCTCGGAGAGAAAAAAAAATCCGAAACGTTTATGGGAATTTATAAACTCTGTTGTTTATACCAAACGTTTGACTATTTGTTCCCCCTCTTAAGGTGCGTTTAGACTGGACCCGAAGCAACGCGAAGCGACGCAAAGCAACCAAAATTTGACGTCATCGACAGCTCGCGAAAGGTTGCAACCGGTCGCAACCTTCGCGAGCAGTTGCGCAACAGCGCTTGCTTGCAGGCTGTACTTGTAGTAAGATAACCTACTAAATCAATGATTGGATTTTTACGATGGCAGTTTGCTAGAAAATAATGTAAATAGTATAGTTGTATGGTTTAGCGCCTATTTATCAGTCCAAAGAGTAGGTTGTTGGCAAAGTTAGATTCGCGATAGCCCTAGGCTAGCCAAGTTAATTTGGATCTAGACAGCTAAGGCTGTGAATCCTAGAGTGATTTTTCATAGCTATGCTGGATCTCAGAGCTTCATTATAATGAATACACCAAAGCAGTAGGCCTAGTCCCACGACATCTAGCTTTTAAAACAAAGCTTTTTATTCTGTGCAGCATAGCAGAAGCTAGTGTATCAGTCCAGTGGTTCTTTTGGCTGAGCAGCTTTTGCTTTTTTGTTTTAAAGTAAACTTAAACTAACATGATGTTGTTGTTTTTTCAGAATATAAAATAACCCATCAACAGGCTAGTTTTGAATGTGTTGATAGTGTTTTTACCCATTGTTTGTTAGCTTGTTGTTTTAAAAGTAACCACAATTGAACAATTCCTTGAATACTGGAAAACTCGCAAAAGTTTTTTCACTGTCTGCTTGACCAAGCCAACTTGGTGAATAAAACTGTATTTAGAATTGGTTTCAAGCTACACTACTACATACAAGAGCTAGATAGACACAAAAAATCGAAAAATTTCTATGAACTTTTGGATTGGCCTAATTAGTAGTCACTTCTTTAATGGCTACAAACATGGAATTTTTTCTTCTGAATGTCCTCTTAAAAGTCTTCTTGTTTCTGAAAGGTTGTGACCGTGATCAAGTTGAACTGGAAGCAATGGTTTTGGACTCCCCCAAGTTTTATAATCATGAATATTGTCTGGTAGTGATTTTTCACTCCAGTCCTATATGATGAAAATAGAAGTGTCAAGTGTGTTAAATATTCATTTACTGTGTCTTTGTGTAATATCTGAATTTAGTTGTTTGTGAATTTCAAAACATTTTTACTGTCTCTTAAAATTTTTACTGCTTTACATGGTGAATAAAGTGACAAAGTGAACTATTTTAAGTCTGAAGTTCAATCATTACAATTACAGTCAGTGTATTTAGATGAACTAGAAAGCCAATGTATATCTAACCAGTAGAAAGTGAGCTCTGTTTTTTGCTGAGGTTACTGTTATTGGTAGAGAAGTACCCGCCAAGCAAGTTCATTAATATTGTCCCATTCTCTAAACTAAACAAAAAACTTGATGCAGCATTTATTATAAAAATAATTGGACTGGGGAAGGAAGCGTCAGTTACATGATAATGTGAGAACTAACAACACTTATATTCAGATGCTTGAGTAACCATTTTCACATAAAAAAATCTAAATGTTTTTTTATGAGGGGCATAACCAAAAACTTGCTAAGAGGGAACTTGACCTTACAGCTATAAATTTGTCTGTATCTTACAAACGGTGGTTTAGAGCGAAGCCCTTTGAGGTAAACGCGACCGTCGCAACGTAGCCTACTGGTACCGGAAGAAAATGCAAACTAATAATATGCTCTCAAAAGCATTTAACCTTGCACTAAACATCGATAAGCGCTCCGCTAGCGAATAAAACACCAAAAACTTAGGTTTAGAGGGTGACTTTTCCTCAAAACAACTGCTGGTATCACTGTGCTAAATTCTTGTCCTTCGATGATAGTGTCAAATCATGCAAAAACTGCAATGTTTTTTTGCTTTCTCCAGCAAATCAACACAGCAACCCATTGCACAATAAGCAAAAAATACACTACATAACAAATCAAGCTTTCAGTTTCACTCATAGCGTTAACATTAGGAGTCTTCATAAACAGCACTAAATAACACATACAAACAACTGTTTAAGCTTACTACAGGTATCATAATATGCTTGCCTGAAAAAGAAAAATCACATCAAAAAAACAACATAGTTTGTGCTTTAAATGTATTTGTAGACTAGTCTATTGGTTTACACTCTACAAGATACCGGTAGATCTACCACTACCATAATGAGACATGGATGGTGAAAACGTTTAAGGATTTGTTAACTGAGTAAACTTCTAAAGAGAACTTTTGACATCTGCTTCCAGCTTTTTGCGTTTCTGCATTAAAACCCAGAACTGTCATCGTCAAAACAGATTATGGCAAGTTTTCACTGGAAGGATCTAAACAAATCATTGATAGCTAGTAAATAGGCTAAGCACTACTACGTTTTTGAAGAAATGACTTGTCTTTTCATTTTCAAATTCGATCTACTGTATTTCGTTTTTCACTTAAACTTTACAAATTTTTTTCTCAAGATTGTTTTGTTACCTGAGCTATTAGTCTAGACTCTTCTTCACGGTTATTGCGTGATAACATAATATAAACTCAATCTTCGTTTTACCGGTAATTCCAGCGCGCTATGACGAAACAGAACCTGTGATTACTATAATAGCGCTTCAATAATAAAGTACACAAAGCTTTCTGCTCATTGAATACATTTTATAAGTAAGTTATTAAAATTAGCCTATGAAGCGACCAGTCGCGAAGATTAGCAACCACTCGCGAAGGTTGGCAACCTTCGCGAGTGACGTAATCGACCACTCGCGAAGGTTGGCGAAGGTTGGCGAAGGTCGCCAACCTTCGCTTCGCGTTGCTTCGCGTCCAGTCTAAACGCACCTTTAGTGTAAATGTGGACAACTATGAAACGGATGGCCCGGGTGAAACTTCAGAAATTTTCAACGATTACTTTGTAAAAATTGGAGAATCAACTGCTAAAAAAGCTAAAACAATTACCGACAATGCTGACTTTAAAAGTTTTCTGAATAATTCTGTATCTCAATCCATTGTGCTTGAACTTCCCCAACCTATAGAAATTTTTATCATCATTAAACGTCAAAAACGCGGTAGGTTGTGATAATATCTCGTCGTTTTTTTGTCGCATGGGACGGGAAATATTAGCACCTGTTCTATCCCTTTTTCTTGGCCACGCTTTTAAGTTTGCTTTATTTCCAAAAATTTTCAAAGCCGCTAAAGTTATATCAATCTTCAAATCTGGAAAAAAAACAAAATACAATAAATTATCGTCCCATTTCGCTTCTCCCCAGAATGTCAAAACTTCTTGAAAAACTCATCAAAAACCGTTTGATGAATTTTTTCGATAAGTATGAAATCATTTATGATCATCAGTAAGGATTTAGAGAAAATCATAGCGTTGCCTATGCGCTACTTGAAGTAAGCGTTCAGACCTTAGACGCCATCCAAAATAAGCAACAGACAGCACTTTTACTTATATGGACATAAGGAAAGCCTTTGACACAGTCTCTCATAAAATACTACTTCAAAAACTGCATCATTAAGGAATACGTGGATCGGCGCATACATTGCTTGAAAGCTATCTTGCTTCTCGCAGTCAATTTGTAACGGTGCGAAACTGCAACTCTTCTTTAAAATCTATCAATATTTGCGTCCCCCAGGGCTCCATGTTAAGACCTCTTTTTTATATTAACGACATGCCAAATGCCACTTCCTCTAATCCACGCCTTTTTGCTGATGATACTTGCTTAATTGTGCGTAACTCTACTTTAACTGGCCTCGAAAGTGAATGTAGCTGGGAAACGCAAAAACTCCGTAACTGGTGTTGTGCCAATAAGCTCCAAATTAATCCCGAGAAGTCGGAAGCATTAATGATCCCCTCTCAACTTTCTGCACCCAAAACAGATCTTATTATCACATACAATGATAGTCCAATAATCTGCATGGAAACATCAAAATACTTTGGCATAAAGTTAGATTTCAAATTGCATTAATGGGCAAGTTAATGCAAAACGTTAGCTTCGTTAACCACTAGTCCGTTAACAAACTTCACACCTGCGTTAACGTTAATCCGTTATTTTCAGCTTTAATTAACGGAAGTTAATAAAGTCCGTTAATTCGTTAACATTTTGCGTGGAATTTAGATTTCTTTTTATTCACTCGCTTCTAGAACACGTATTGAAGCTGTTGAGGAGGTTGTACGGTAATATTTATGGCTATGGTGTTTTTTTTGTGCTTTGGAAGTTACATTTTACAGTCTAATCTGATTTCAAGACAAAAATACGTTGAAATGCACTAACGAAGCTGCAATCGCAAAATCTTTGAAAATTACGAACAGCGAAAATTAATTGACCTATGAGGCTGCAGCTTATTATTTGTGACAAAAAAGCCCTCCTTTCTTCGCTTTCTTATAAAATTCGTGCCAATACGCAACAAGTGTTACCAGTGCAAACTGATTTGTGCCGATACGATGAATGAATGGTGCAAGATATTAACGATAAAAACCATAACGGAAGTTAACGGAACTTAAAGGAAGTTAATTTAGTCCGTTAACATGAAAAAACTTTTTAACGGATTAACGAGTTCAAGAAAAAGTTAGCTTTGTTATTAACGTATTAACGATTAACGGACTTGTGCCCACCTATTCAAATTCAATTACAAACCCCACATTACCTTGGTCGAGAACAAAATAGCTAGATCGGTCGGTATATAGAGTAAACTACGCTATCTTTTTCCCTCCTCTACACTTCTCTTGTTACATTATATGTTCATTCAACCCCACTTTTCATTTGGTCTACTTTTGTATGGGGAAACACGAACCGAACTTATCTTACCGAACTCCAACGCCTACAAAATAAAGCCGTTCGTATAACTACCAACAGTTAGTTAAGAGCGTCAATTAATCCCCACTATTTCAAACTAGGAATATTAAAACTACCTGAACTTCATGCATAGAAAATTGCTGACTAATGCACCAGCATTATAAGCAAAACCTTCCGTACTGCTTCACAGAATTTTTCAAATTACTTTACGCTGTTCATGAGCTTTCAACCAGATCAAAGTCAGAAAATAAACTTTATTTACCAAAATTTTCCACTGCACGACGTCCAAAATCTTTTAAATATCGTGGTGCTAAAATTTGAAATTCCATCCCATTTGAAGTAAGAAAGCAACCGTTCAGTAAATTCAAAGCTAATTTTTAAAAAAGTCTCATCGAAAGCTATCGCTAAATGTGTAGTATCTTATACATGGGCTCAAAATACAGCATGTTGAGTATATTTGCAGAATCTTATTTGGTTTCAATCTTTTAATAATATGTCGCAATTGCAGTTTCTGGGTGGCTGCTTGACTAGAAGACCTGAAATATTGGTCACTTTGCAGGCTCCTGTTGAGATTGCTTTGAGTGTCATTTTTGGTAATATGATTTATTTTAGTCGGCGAATACATTCTGTGTGTCTGTCACTCGCTCGACAACAATATGTCCAATCAAATCGGTCGAATACGCGTGACTGCAAAAAAATGCTCTTCTCTTTTTTTCCGCACGTCTGTTTCCAGTCTACTACTAAAGAGTCTGTGATCAGACAATATTATCGATAGATAGAGTTTCTGCTAGTTGGGACTTGCGCGAGCGCGTGGTACCATTGGTTTTGTTCGCAAATTTTGGCAGATGAAGATTGATTTGCTTATGACTAACAATCGGCAAACCAAAGTTTGGAATCAATATAACAATCAATGAAAGCGTCTTGTGTGCCAATTTTGGGGATCCTAAATCTCGTGATCGTGAATTGAGGCATAAAAAAAATATAAAAAAACGATAATTTTTGGTTTCAAAAGTTATTAAATTGCTTGTAATTCCAAAATTACTTAATGTGCAAAGCTGAAATTTGGACACAATGTGTGTGCTTATAAATCCTTTATGCAAGCCAAGTTTGGGGGCGCCCGGTCACGTGACCAAAATTTTACAAGCCAAAAGTGGGCAGAAAGTGGACGATTTTGAAACGATATATCTCGGTAATTGCAGATATTGATGAAAAATGGTTTGTGATATTTGAGCACACTATCAACTGCCTTTCTTTTGGTTATATTCATGTACACTATCTTGAATACTATTTTTCTTCTTTTTTTCTTTTTTCTTATTTTTCTCCGGCTATCTATTTCATACCGCTAAAAGCACTGAATTCAAAGTTTGGGCAATTGAAAATATCAGGAAGGATTAGTGCCCTACTGAAATTGGGGATGCCAGGTTAGGAGGATCCCCCTCAAACGAGTCCTCCAAAATTTTGAAATTTTAAACCGTTGGAGCTGGATGAATCAAATTTTCGGAATGGGTAGATAATAGAAATAAACTAAACCTAACAAAAATTGGAGGAGCCAAAATTGGGGGTTTTCCCCCAAACGGAACCTCTAAAATTCAAACTTTTTACCCTTTTAATCCAGATGCATGAAATTTTTAAGGTAAGTAAATATAAAGTAAAGATAAAATTTGACAAATTTTGGGGGTACCAAAATGGTGGGTCCCCCTTAAACGGAGCCGAAAAAATTCAAACTTTTTAACCACTTATGCCAGACACATAAAATTTTCAGAGTAGACAAATATTACGAAAAGATCAAATTTGACAAAACTAGGGGGTAGCGAAATGGGAGGTTTCCTCTCAAACAGAGCCACCAAAAATTTGAACTTTTAAACCACTAAAGCTATATAAATCAAATTTTCAGAGTGGGTAGATATCAAAAATAAACTAAACCAAACAAAAATTATGGGTTCCAAAATTGGGGGTTACCCCCAAACTAGGACCTCCAAAATTCAAACTTTAAAGCTGGACACATGAAGTTTTTAAGGTAAGTAAATATAAAAGAACCATAAAATTTGAAACAATTTGGGGTACCAAAATGGGAGTCCCCCTTAAATGGAACTGCCAAAACTCAAACTTTCTAAACACACATGCTAGACACATGGATTTTTTAGGGTTGGCAAATATGAAAAAAAATCAAATTTGAGAAAATTTGGGTAGATCAAGTTGG
Source organism: Trididemnum nubilum (assembly GCA_963965965.1). Classification (NCBI taxonomy): domain Eukaryota; kingdom Metazoa; phylum Chordata; class Ascidiacea; order Aplousobranchia; family Didemnidae; genus Trididemnum; species Trididemnum nubilum. The sequence continues at coordinate 5,130,489 of OZ014472.1, forward strand.
GGGTTACACATCAAGCGGGGCCGCCAAAATTCCAATTTTTTAACCACTCATGTTAGACTCATAAAATTTTCAGAATAGGCAAGTATGAAGTAAAGGGTACCAAATTTGACGAAATTTGGGGGTACCAAAATGAAAGAATCCTCTTCAAACAAGGACGCCAAACCTCAAAATTTAACCACTTACGCGTGACTGATGAAATTTTCAGGTTAGGCAAAGCGAAGAAAACTTAAAATTTGACAAAATTTGGGGGTACCAAAATGAAGGGATCCCCCTCAAACAAGGTCGCCAAAATTCGGAACTGAACAACTTACCATGGACTGGTGAAAATTTCAGAATAGGCAAATATGAAAAGATAAAATTTGACAACATTTGGCAGTACTACAATGAGGATCCCCCTCAAATGAGGACGCCAAAATTCACACTTTTTACTAGTGTAAGCTAGACACATCACAATTTCAGGATACACAAGCAAATATAAGGGAAAGATAAAGTTTGACAAAAAGTTTGTGGCACCATAATGGGGTACTTCAGAATTACAACTTTTCAACCATACAAGCTAGGCATATGAAACTTTCAGAGTAGGTAAATATAAAACAAAGATAAAATAAGAATAGATAAATAAAATGCCACTAATTTGAAGTGCCACAACTGGAGAGTCCTCCTCCAACGGGTCCTTCAAAAGCTTTAACCACTTAAAGTAGACAAAAAAAACTGAGAATCTCATACAATAGAGGTGCTCCAGTTGTGTTGGCACCTTCCCCAATTAACTACAAAAGCTACACAAACTAAATCTATTGGATAGTACTGTATATTATGAATCAAAGATTAAAGATAACAAATTTAATTGGCCACATTGAGGAGACCATGCCAAATGGGCTCCTTGAAATTTTAAAATATTGATTACGAAGTACTCCAGCTAGACATAATCAAAAAGTACCGGTAGGCTAATATAAGAAAAAGATAAACATTTCAAACTTGGCGATTAAGTTTGGCTGATGTAATAAAGTCGCTGGAATTTAAAGATCGCTCTATGTTATTTCATAATAAAGAGAAAAACTGTTAGAACTCCTCATAGCTTTTTGATTGACGTTACTTGATTATTTTGATAACTTTTTGATACCTTTAAACTTTGAGAGCGAATAACCTCCAAGCTGTTAAAATGAACTAAAAAGAGTGCAATGTCCAAAAAAAGTAGATGATTTTTGGTGAATAGTTATTCGATTTTAACATTACATCAAGTGTTTTGAAAAGCATAGAGTTGAGTAAATTATTATATGTTTTTAATGTGAAGTCATCGTAAAGTTAGACTCTGTAATATCGCTTATAAATTTATAAGAATTTGATTTTTTGCTTCTAAATTTTGGTTGTGTACGTATCTCTTTCCTTGCTAATGGCGAAGGCAGGCATTGTTTAATTTAGTTCTTAGATTTTGAGAAAAATTTGTCGAACTGTTCATACATGTGCTGGTATAAAATTCTTCTTAAAAAATATTGCAGTGGGCTAGTTAGGGTGTAGATTTGATTTTTCGGATAGTGTGTCGAATTTCTGGTCAAGATAATGTAAGTTGCGAAATCCAAAAATCATATTGGCATTTTCAGATCAAAAGTTTTTATTTCTGTGCTGCAATCGGAGCAAAAGGTTATTGTCGAAATATTTCTTTAAAATAGATTTTGTATTTGCAACCGCAATTTTAACAATTGCGCTGCTAAACGAAAATTCAACTAACTCCTTAAAATTTGAAACGAGATCTGGTAGATATTTATAAACACCTTTTCTAGACATTTAAATTTTGAAAGCTGTTAAGCACAAACTTGACTAAGTTAATGAAGTGAACGGAACATTATAAAACTCGAAGTGGAACATTATGAAACTCGAAAGCGATGTATTTCAGATATGACTATCAACAATCATAAACACGCTTCACGCAATTGTGAAGTTTTTTAGTTCAGTAAAGTTAAATACTATCGCGAAGTCCCCGGATATCACTTGCGATGTCATATTCTAGTTTCAAGAGCACTATCAGGCTGTAGCTCCCCTCCCATTGGCCTCTCGACCAAAATGCGCTATGAGGAAAATAACACGTTTTTCGCACTTTTGGAACAGTTTTTTGAAGTAACATGGAGTTTAAAGTGGTTTAAAGCCTCCTTAAAAACATTAATTTTGGGGAACCGGTAATATTTGTCTAAAATAAAGCTTACAAATCAGTAATGTTTGAAAATGGCTAGAAATAACAATCAAATTTGATCGCCTCAAGCAAAATGCTTAACATTGGCTTTAGCAAACAAATTATCGATAGGAAGGGGTTATTCAGTAGAATTCAATTTAGTTAATTACCAATCACTTCTCTCAAATCTCGTTCCATTAGGCCTTGCCTCAACTTATCTTTCTTCATAAAATGCACACGAATTAGGTTAATACTTGTGAGTTTTTTCGAATTATCGGTTATAATGATATTACTAGCTTGGAATAAAAAGACCGAAATTTTACATGTAAGTTAGCCCAGCTCACATAGTCTATATTTACGCAGCCAGTTTAATCATGCTTTTGCAGGCAGAGCTAATTTCTATGCCTCGTTTTAAAAACATTACTTTTATCAAAATAGGCTGAAAATTAAGTCATTCTTGCAAAATCTCCGAATGCTGAGGGCTCCGACCCCAGACACCTCCAAACATCCCCCAATTGAAGATTTTTAGCTATGCGCCTGGCTGCAGCTACTTATGGGTGATAAACTGAAAAATGAGGGATAATTCCGAAAATTTACTTTATCTCCCTATAAAAGAATATTGACCTAATGGTAAAAAATTGACTTTTTATTGACCAATCAAATTAAGAATATGAAACTGACTCTCTTATATCCAGAGTTCTTGCAAAAAATCACGTCATTCTAACTTACAACAAAAAACCTTAATTGTATTGAAAAAACTTGCCCTATTAATCACTCTATACTTCTTTACCATGCAAGTAAAACACTGTCTTTCCGCTAGTCAAAGTGCATATTAAGCAGAGGATCGTTTTCGCTACACTGTAACAGTGAGTACTGTAACAGTGCTATACAGTAAGCAAAAGTTAAAAGTATAGTGTGATGATTGTTTATAAGAAATCATTTCGCTTGAGTCTCAGCTAAACAGCTTCGCTAACAAGACAAATATAATGCTTTAGTCAATGATTGATTTTGGAAACAATACGCTTAATAATCTTCTCTTTTAAACAAAGCTAATCGAGAAAAGGGAGAAGCGGGGCTAATATGTATTGCAACAACGGTGATTATGACGTAAGTTGGAGGCGATCTTGTAATTTTAACGTATTTGAAAACGCGTGCCTTCATGACTAATAGTTGACTAATTTGCTCATCAACTTATTAACTAGCTACTATGTTTTCAATAATAATTGAGGTTTCATTTTCATTGCATATTTATAGACAGTGCTAATAAAGCAATGTTGATTGGAAGCTTTTAGATATACACCGGGCTAAAATATTTTGTATGATTTTATGTAATGTCGCAGACTCTGTTCTATCAAAATCGACAATTTTGTTCTACTTCTGTTCTACTCTACACAGAGTAGGCCTACACCTTTTTTTGTCTTTCTGGTTGCTTGTGACGGGTATGACTTATGTGATCTCTTAGTTCTATCTAAATTGACAGAATGTTAGTATACTATCGCAAGCCTTTTGTTCTACAGCATACAGCTTTTAAATCGATTGAAAGCGGATACTGCGTAAAGTATGACGTAAAAGCACGTCCTGGGATCTTTTCATTACAATAGCCTTAAAAAGCAATCAAGTTTATTTAAAAAAAAAGAATAAAAAAAATTAAATAAGCTTACCAACATGACCCCATTTTTATTCTTTAACTCATTAGGCTGAGAAAGTTAAGATTTTATTCTTTATCGTTGGAAGCCAACTTTCGACCATTTTTGTTCCAGAGGATTTCCCATTCAAGAATTCAGAAAACCTAAGTTAAATGCTCTGTTTTGTCGTTTGAGCATATTTTGTTTACCTGCCATCAAATACTATCACTATTCATAATTTATCAAAAATTTGTCTATACGATAATGTTGCAGTTCGATAAAACATTTTTGTACATTAGCATTTTTTGTGATAAAAATATTTTGCAGTTAGGTCGAACTCTTTTGATGAGCGGCACTCACATGACATTTTGTTGGCCGCAAAAGTTATTATTAAAATGATGATTGACGATACACGGTTGATAAGCAAAGTCAAGTTCTTGTTTTCGTAAATAAAAAGAAAAGCCGAGAAAGAGCATGCATGCTTAGCGATGCATATCTTTCGCTTATTTTGATTCGAGTGACTCATTGACATTTTTCTATATGCGCCTAAAATAGACGTCTTTACTCACCTTTTTAAGAAAACGTTTTACTGGCAAGCCAAAGCAAAATCGGCTAAGAACCCCCAAATCCACAATTTATGGGAAGTCAAAATGGCCTTTATTTACCACTAAGACGGCATGGATAAAAATTGCTCAAAAACGTCCGAGTCCACTGAACACAAAAATGGCAGAGACAGTAACTTTAGGTTTGGCTAAGCCCTTTCCAGTAACGAATTTAGGGGGGAGGCCAAAAAATGCCTTTATATACCCCTAAGACGGCATGGATAAAAATTGTTCAAAAACGTCCCTTGGAGTCCACTGAACACAAAAACGGCTTAGACAGTAACTTTAGGTTTGGCTATCTTCCTTGCCAGTAACGAATTTAGGGGGGAGGCCAAAAATTGCTTTTACATACCCCAAAGACGGCGTGGATAAAAATTGCTTGAAAACGTCCCTTGGAGTCCACTGAACACAAAAACGGCTTAGACAGTAACCTTAACTTTGGCTATCTTCCTTGCCAGTAACGAATTACGGGAGGTGGCACAAAAAATGACCTTTATTTTCTTGGAAAACGGCTAGGGTAAAAATTGTCAAAAAACATTTCTTGCAGTCCGCTGAACACATAAATGGTTGAAACAGTTACTTTCGGTTCGGCTATCTCCCTGGCAGTAACAAATTTAGAGGGAAGCTCGAAAAAATTGCCTTTTTTTGTTTGAAGACGGCAAGGGTAAAAACTGCTCAAAAACGTTTTTTGGGAGTCCACTGAAAACAAAAACAATGACAATACACTTTGGTATCCTCTCGCTGATTTCTTACTCTTACTGCAAAAGTCATTTTAGCACTAAATATGGCTTTTACAGTATTGTTTTTGAAAAAAATCATTTTAAGTTGATGAATTCATCAATAATGTAGTAACGTGATGGTCGATTTTGGCAAAAATGACGTCGTTTTCAATAACGTTGCATGTAAGCAGTAATTTCGTTTTCACAAAAATCGTACAACTTCAAAGATTGCTCACGAAAACATGTTGCAGTATAGATTACGTCATTGAGCCGAGCAGTGTTTGAAAGGATAAAGCGTCTGCCTCTAAAACGGTAAACTCGGGTTTAATTCCCGGTCGGGTCAAACCAAAGAATATAAAAATTGGTACTCACAGCTTCTTTGCTTGATGTTCAGTATTGAAAGGGTAGTGTTAAGCTTACATCGTGCGTGGTAGACTGGTGGGCAAGTGGCAGCTTAACTCGAAGACCAAAAGGTTTCTTTGCTGACTCCTGGCCTAGGCAACTTGGTAATAAAATGTAATTACAATTGCACTAATTTCAAGACGCACCTGTCCCGCACAGTTAATTGTGCTACGGCAAAATTAAAAAACAATTTTTAAGTAAATTTTCTATGTCTTATATAACACCAACAAAACTACGTTAAATTTCTATCATAGTCTCGAAGTAACTAAATTAAATACAGGCAGAGTGTCGAGATTAAAGAGCAAGGCTGCAAGTTGCGACCTTGACGGTGAAGGGGGGCGCGCGTTTCAGTGATTATACCTGTGGCGGCTAACGAGAAGTTGCGAGTTCGAATCTTTAAGGCAATGGGAGAATGGCTCACGCGTAGGTTGTAAGCTCACAGACGCAAACACAATCCAGTCAAAGGGGAAATCACGTGTTATATTGCCAATGGAAAGCGCAACAGCTCCGAACAGCAAATACATAAAGCGCACAAATCCGAAAAAACATACGTAAAACTACACTCCCATAAACGCGAAGAGCGAACCCACAAGTCCCAAACACACACAAAGCAAGCTATCAGATCATGCAAAACAATGCTGAGCAATGCAGAGCAGAGCACGGTACAGCAGAACAAAGTAGAACAAAGCAAGGTAGAACAATTACTGAAAATATTTAGTCCTCAACTAACTTGTTTGTCCCCAAGATGTGGTAAAAATACAAAACATGAGAAAAAGGATTTTGATCACATAATTCTAAGAAAGGATAATTACATAATTCTAAGAAATCACATAATTCATAATTCTAAGAAAGGATCACGTATTTCTAAAAAAATATCGTGGACCCCAAAGTTAAAAAATTTCCATATCGATGGCTAATTCACCCGTTTCCGGCAAAGTTGAAAAACATATGAATCACGACCTACAATAACACGAGTGTTCTACTTGTTTAGGCCGCGTTTCCGTCATATAGTATTACAAAAAAATCTAAAATCTCAAAAAATTGTGATAAATTTACATATTACCAACATTCAAAATACTCGCTGGCTAGCTTACGTTTGCGATTAACCATTGCACAGATCGCTCAGAACGGAGAATTTTAATGATAACAAATCTTAGATTTATCAGCTCAAATAAATTTGAACATCTTAAATTTGTAGTGCTTTTAGAAGAAGCAGAGATATTTAAAAACATTTTATTATCAATATTTGTGCAAACAGCAGGATGTTTGCTTGAGTAGTCAACTCGTAAGTCCAACATGCGTATCCTTGAAAATATTAATTAACATGATGAATTACATTACTATGGCAAAAAAACAGTTCTAATCCAAAAACAGAGGCCTACTAATAGGAGAGATAGATTGGCACAAAACGGCAGAAAAGTCCTGTATCACAGCTCGCGACTATCATGCATATCTATTAGACAAATTTTTCATACATCAGCAATTGTTAGTAAACACGTCCTTGAGAAATTTGTTTCCGGGTCGCGAATCTCTATTCTGAGTATCATTTTACAATGATCTGCGACCTGGAGCGGATAAAAGTTATAAAAAAAAATCAAGTTTCGTTGAAAAGATACAAACAAACATTGAGTTGTCACACACAAAAGAAACAAAGGCTTTTTAAGAGAAAATCCTGTTTCACTTTTTCAAGTCAAGATGGATGATCGTAATTCTGTAAATCCAGAGGGACTGCTCAAATTTTGCTAGAACTATATCTGTAACAGCTTCTTTAAATTGAGATACAGATTTCTGCGAATTGGCTAAATGACACTATATTGTATCTTGTTCAGAACAGCTCCACAAAAATTGCTTTTTATTTTAAACTGGCCCATGGCACAAAATAGGTTACTGACCTATGCTACAAAATATTTCAATCACATCGGGGTTATGATGTGAGACAAGACAAACGTTATACTGTAAGTTAGGACGAGCTTATGTAATAGATTATGCTGGGGGTTTGAAAATGTGACAAAACCATTATAGGTATAGAAATGAGTACAGAATTTGGAGCTCAAGTTGGCAAAGTCGTCAATCGGGCCTAGTTTTGTGGACACTGGCAAAGTGAGCAAAGGACAATCTAGTAAACGTAATTTCCAAAGAGCAAGTAACGGATGTAGTATTCGTTGCCAAAAAGCAATCATTGAATAATGGAACGCGGGTAAGGAAAGGGAGAGAACGAAATTTTGAACCATTTCCAAATGAATGCTCTATTCTACAAAGAAAAAAAAGAAAAAAGAAAAAAAAACAAGAAACAGTGAGGTTGTTTTAGTTCAACAAAGGGTGCTTCGTTGCAGTAGCAAGACCAAAAATATTTATCCATCAGTCTAAAAAAAAAATCAATCAAACGAAGATGTTAGAAGAGTAAGGTACCAAAACAATTTTTGGAAGATTCTTGTCTTAAAATAACAGAAGAGCCAAATGTGAGCTATGTCCTATATGCCCTTTTATCAAACATTCGTCAATGCAAAAACATAAACTTTATCTCCAAATGTTAGATTATACAGTAGTCAATAATTATGGTATGTTCCAAACCTATCTGCACTTACGGAAAAAACGCCTTATATTGCCCTCGAAGAACCTGATGAACTGTTGGTTCCGGTCTACGCTGGGAGTAAAATTGTGAGCAAATAAGCGCATTTTAGTTTATTTCATACAGACAACAGCTGGTTAAAATTAATTAAAAACACACTCTTACGCTCTCGATTTTATGCGTATTGTAGAACGGGCGTAAATGGCACGACTAATTCTTACATATAGGCCTACCAAATATTGAAAATTAAGTTGCTCTCGTCGTTAACGTCATCAATTAATGAGGTAATTTCGTTAATCTGTTTGATCGAGGCCACTTCATTGTCCTTGGTGTCCTAATAACACCAAAATAAACGCTAATAATCCCTAATAGTGTCTATTGAGAAGTTCAAACTAAAAATAATCAAGAATTTTTAAAATATTGCCATGTAGAACGTGGTTTTAAACGAAGTCCATGTTATCAATGTTTGGATAATGTGATCTTGCTGCAAATTGAATTCAGCAAGCCTTAGTTTTTTGTACGATAAATCATATGAATAATGGCCTCAAAGTTTTAAAACATTTTCAATTTGCACGATTGCAAAAACCCCATCAATTTTGTTTATTAGCTACGTTTTTGCATCTGCCTCCAGTTTAGACGGTATCGTGAGCCTTTTTATGTTGAAAGAGGATCAATGTGGTATCTAAAGTTAGGGTAATCGTATTAGATTCGATTTCGCGTAATTACTCCATCCTTCTTGAGCCACCCGTTTCAGAGATATTTTACTTCAACCCTCTCTCGGAACCTTGCTAATTAAAATTTCATTGGTAACTCTTACGCTTCAATGCAATAGCCTAGCCCATAGAGGCCTACCGATCTAATCTAATGCGTTTACTCTATGTTTAGATAGCCCAGTAAATTTGCTTCAGTACTCTTTTAAAAATGCCAAGGATTTTGTAATGTGACATTTCGATATAATCCTTTCATTCCAACCAAACTTTATGCGTTTATCCACTCCAAAATTATTTGCAAGCAGAAAAAAAATTATTAAAATTTTAGCTACGGTGCACTCATTACGATAAACTCTAAAATTAATGAAGTTGATAAAAGTCGCGTAATTCGCATTAACGAAAAACTCAGAGAACGAAAGACTCAATAAGCACTTAACGAAAGACTTAACAATTGAAAGAGTATTTTGAATAGTGGTAATACGTAGACTTATTAATTTATCACAGTGTTTAAGAATTTAGATTTTTTTTTGAAATGGTCTGGGTTGTTTTGAGTCTATATGCTGTAATTCCATGCAGTTTTTGTGATGTGATATGCCCATAATTATTTACTGAATAATTTTCTATAAGTATTACTTCAAAAATAACAAAGCCTATCTATTTCGTAATTTAAAGTAACATATAGAAAAATATTTAGTAAATTTCTATAATTTTTTTTGTAAACTTTTACTGTGATTTTTATAGTTGTATTTGCTCTGATTTTACTTTGTACATCATCGACCACTGTTTGAGAAGATTGACTACACTGTCAAAAAAATTTACTTTATTTTTACTGCCAGCAAAAGTACAGAGCGCACCGTAATTTTTTTACCTCTACAAATTGTAAACTTTTTTAGAGATTTTTAGTGAAAGTGTTTACGGTTGTTAAACGTAAAAAAATTTTACTGCTTTGCTTGGTAACAAAAGTACTACCTATTCTGTAAAACTTTTTACGTGCTTGCAATGTAAATTTACTGTGATTTTTCTGGCAGCAATAGTACTGACAAAGCCGAAAAAAAATACGCCTTAATGTTGCAGTTTTACGTACAATACTTGTCAACTTTTTTACGCGCATTTTTGTACATTCATTTACCATAAATCTTCAAAAAAAAAAAAAATACGACTTTCTTGCCAGCGTTACAACAACCAACTAATCCTACAACATTTTACTTTTTTGATATTATTACGTTTCGTTTTATGAATGATCATTTAACAAAATGTAGACCTTATCTGACCCAATTACTTGTCGAAAATTCGTGCAAGCACAAACGCTGTGTAACAGTATGTACGATGATTAGAAGCGTAGCTATACAGGTTATGCTTTTTGTTATTGCAATGATGGCTAACACATATACGATGTAACATTGTTTTGGTTTAGAATTGACAAAAAAGCAAAACTTGTAAGTTGCAATTCTAATCATAGTCCATATTGTTACATAGCGTTTAGTATCTACAAATTTTCGACAGGTAAATTGGTTTAGATATAGGAAGTCTACATTATGTTCAATATTCGTTCATACAACAAAACACAACAATATCAAAAAAATGTAAAATGTTCTGCGATTAGTTGGGTGTTGTAGCGCTGGCAAGAAAGTTGTATTTTTTAAAAGCATTTATTGTAAATAAATTTACAAAAATAGTGTGGAAAATAATTGACAACTTCTGTACGTTAAACTATAGCAACACTGTAAGGAAATGGCCAGGTTAGTTTGATAAGAATTAGAAATGTTCCTCTAGTAATTTCTACCATCAAGCGTGCAAAAAAATAAAAAATGCTCTTCCAAAATAACAAACTATTGTACTGCAATATTGCATTTATTTCATCTTAAAGAGAAGTAACATGGAATGAAACGAAAGCAACTTTTAAAAAAGCTTCCAGATCAGGATGTTTTATTTTTTCACCATTTTAAAAATTTTTGTTTGTTGCCATTAGAGAGTAGAAACCACTTAAGTGCCTACAAAAAATTATATCTTTTGGTGATTTTGAAACCAGTTTTGTTAATTTACGCCAAGTATTTCAGAGTTACGTCACATTTACGAAATTTCGGCCACTCGAAATTTCAATTGACGCGAGCAACCTCAAAATGACGTCATTATCCAAAACAATTTTAGCCCCAACTTTTTTCCAAAAACCCCACTCTGGGCATTTTTGGTTTCGAAAATGGTGAAAAAATGAAACATCCTATAGTCTAGCTATAACATAGAATCAAATGCAAATTCACTGGTCAACAACAAAATGTTACGTCGCACAAAACAATTGTTTCGCAGTGCTTCAGGTGTTCCAAGCCCAATCCTGCAGTCAGATTTTGTCTATTACGTCTAGTAATAGAGATATCTGCATTTTATTCCACTTACTTCTATTCCAATTCGAGACAATTTTTAAATCTTGTCGCAACAATCAGATTTATTACTGATAAACAAATAAAATGTATTACGTCAGACTACGCTCTTTCTGATATTGATGTGGCTATGCTTCATAACAAGAAGCTTAAAATAGTTTAATTACTCTGTGTTGTTTTTTACTTTTTAGCTTACCAAGATAATTTTAGCTGCCTGGTTTAGCAAAAACCGTGGCAGTCAAAAATTCAATTTTAGTTTCTATTTTAACAGCGTGTTTATACAGGGTGTCCATAAAGTCCGTGTGCACTTTAAAAAATTTATAACTTTATTTTTATTTGTGATAGAAATAATCTGTAAAAATGTTTAGAAAGTTTTATGTATCTAGTTTTAAGTACAGCTATTGAATAATTCTTCACTACAAAATTTGTAACAATTCTTAGATAAGCAAATTCTGCGTGTTAGACAGTTTCTAAATCAGGAATTTCCAAACAAATGGACTGGAAGGAGAGGACCATTTTGTTAGCCTCCACGTTCGCCAGATTTGACTCCATAAGGGTTTTTTTTATGGGGACATGTGAAAACAATTGTGTATGCAACCAAACCTAGTTATTTGACAGCTAAAATAACTAATGTGATTTCAGGCATTACTATAAATCAGTTGGGAAATGTTTTTAGTGAACTGCAAAATCGTGTTACTCTTTGTATTGGAAATGATGGAGGACATGTGGAAACTTAAATAAAATTTCAATAAAACCTTAAAAAATATCGATTTTCTTCTTTCAAATCCTTTTTACAAATTATTTCTATTGCAAATAAAATTAAAGTTATAATTTTTTTAAAGTGCACACGGACTTTATGGACACCCTGTACATTCGTTTTCAAGGCCTGGTTCTTGGTTCCTGTGCCTCCTTATCGCTAAGTTATGTCAAAAAAGTGCCAAATTTAGGAAACAACTGCACCAGTTTTGGAAACCGCTAGAATAGGTTGTCCTTTTTCGTTTATTATTTCTCTTTGCATTGGGTAAGTTTGTTTCATGTTTAAAGATATACAGGTTTCGTCAGTGTTACTTAAGAAATATTGTTCCTTCATCCAAGCTTGAATTGACAATAAATTTTCTTTGGATCCATTACTTGCTTCGTCTATAGCTGGGTTCCAGTTTACGCAACTATATGGTGTTGCAGATGACATCTTTGAGTTGTTGATTGCGACTGTAGCAGACTTTCTGTTCTTTTTACACGACAAATTTTCCCACCTACAATAACGTTTTATTTTTATGCTAATATCACAATAATTACATACATATAATATTATTTAAATCTTCATTACGGCAGACATTAAAGGAAGTGCAAAGAGTGCACGCGACTGACACTAGAGCTATTTCGATTTCTCTGCTAACAGCAGTGCTGAAAAATAATGCTTCTTGACCGTAATATTTATCGCACAATAAAAAACTAGTTACCTGTTGAAAAGCTGATGTGCAAGTAAATCATAGCCAGTCCCAACAATATTACCCTTCACTTCATCTCTGAAAGAATCACGGTAAGCTGTATAAGCCATGTAAGCTATATTGCTTAAGTTTTTGCGTCTTGGTTTGCTTGTAACCTGCAAAAGCAACATTATTAGGTTGAATTTTCAGTTCATACACATGACGATACCCAAAGCAGTTTATAAATATCAAATCTGGTCAACGTCTATACTCGCTTTGCGTTGCAGTAATGATGAGTCATTAGCAACACTCTGTCCAATTTAAGCGATACGTAAATCTAATCCTAGACTTTCAGCATTAAAAGTAATGTCGTTTTTGTTACCATTACTATCATGCATGAAGGCAAAAGAAACAATAAACAGATGCAAGAAGCCAGTTCAAACTTCTAACTCAAGTTTTTATGACCTCCAGGATATTTAGGAAAATAAAAGAAACTCTTTTTATTCACTTTGGCAGTCTCATTTTGAAAGTAATTATACACTTTACCTCAATCCAAAAATTTACCTTTGGCCAGTTACAAGTTTAAACATAGATGAATTGTATGTGGAAAATGTGTAAGCGAAGCAGTAACGCTCCATATCACAAGTCACTTTACATTACATTTAGGCACACCTTAAAAACTTCATCCACAACAATATGAACAAATTCCCGCCGGCAATATGCCGGTAAAACTTCGCCTTTCTTGAGTGCATCAATTAAAACTGTAGAGCATTTTTGCCATGTAATACTGAAATTCATAATCCAATTGGGTTGGGATTCACCTTCGGATGAAGAACATATATCTATACTGCTACTGCTTGATGCAGTGCTGAAGTTGCACGCATCTAAACAAACAATTAAACAATTTAAAGTTTTGGTTAGTTACTTGCTAAGCTGCCTTAGACATGAAACCGCAAAATGACTACACAATTGTTAAAAAAACAACTTCTCTACCACTGTTAAGATAGAAGATGTCATCATGCGATACCCTTAACACAGATTAAAGTGTTTTAAAATTTAAGCCCTGCATAATGTTTGCATAGAGGATTCGAAAATATTGTACATTTGTAGCGCAAAACATAAAGATTGGGCAATCTTGTCGGTTCATTTGCAAAATTAAAGTCATTGCCACATTGGAAGCTACTGCAAAGCACAATTAACAAAAAACCATCAGCTACAACTTGAACAACAAAATGAAAAGCAGCTGTTTACTTTACTTCGTCTACTATTTTTCAATAGATGAAAATAATTTTTCCGTTGTTTTTTTTTTTCAGCCAAAATTATGAAAGACCACTTAAACCATGGAAGATGCAAGAGATACCACATGCTTTAGGTTGTTGCGTTAGCTCTTGTTCTTGTGAACAAGGTCTACACAGACTAAATAAATCTTTGTACAAAAACTCCCTGCAAAAACTAATACTTGCCCTTTTGCAATCCTTCGATTATTAATTGTGCAATTAGAGGGGGACCTTGTCATCTGCTGCTAAATGTTCCTCTTTTATTCTAATCAAAGGGAAATCCGGCACATAAAGTTCATCTTCCAAATATCTTACAAGAGACTTGACCTTATCTTGATTCTTCCTGGCCCAAGCTGGTACATGTTTTGATATTTGATAGTCATTCATCACGATAAGAATTAATTATATATGATTCGATAAGCCACAAACAGAATCCAGTATACTTAAAAATTAAACACGGTGTAAGAGCAAAAACTAACACCTAAAAGAAAATATTGCAAACACATATTTGATGCAGATTAGTCTTCAAAGATTTCGTAAGCGTTACAAATTTTTTCCATGAATATTTTGCAAATTTTAGAAAAAGCCTCCCACATATTTTTCACAATTATCAATGACTGGTATCATGCAATAGTTATTACAAATTACAGCATACTTAAATACACGCAAAGTTCACCAAAAATTGGACATTTCAAGTCAAGACTTGATCCATCTCAATTTCTACCACTTACTAAATCACAATATTCAACACTTTTTTTTTTTTTTATAAACCAGAATTATCATTATATCAAATCAAATTTAATACCTAGTTTACAGCAACAAACAGCTTTCGATATCCACTTTGAAGCAATATTCAAGCGAACTCCATCAAAGCAAAGTACCAGTATGCAAAACCATATTTCAAAAGCATCTTCCATAATCAACCATATACCCAGGCGCGTAGCCAGGATTTGGAAAAGGGGGGGGGGGCCAATTTTGAAAGAGTGAGAAAAGTGCAAACGACCTTGACCCGAATTTTCATTGTTCTTGAATCAGTTTCACACGGTTTGTCCGAAAATTGAGACGAAATTTCTCTGGAATTCAAAGGTTTTTTCCACCCAAAATCAGGTGGTCTCCAAAAAAAAAAAAAAGGTCTTAACCGAAATTGAGACTGATTTTTCGGCCGGAATCCGAAATTCAAACGTTTTTTTCGCCCAAAATCAGGTGGTCTCCAAACAAAAAAAAAAAAAAAAAAGGTCTTCACCGAAATTGAGACTGATTTTTCGGCCAAATTCGGAAATTCAAACGTTTGAGGGGGGGCTATTTTCAATTTTTCACAAAAAATCGGCCTCAAAAGCACCAAAAACGTGCGATTTTGCATACTTCTCGAGCCCCCCCCCTGGCTACGCTACTGCATATACCCATGAAACTTATACAGGATGATGCAAAAAAATGTTAATATGCTATCCTTCTATCAAAATTAGTAATCTAGACAGCGTGTTTAAGACACAAAAGCTGACTTTGATTAATAAAGTATGCATGAACAGGTTCCATGTAAAATATATCAGCAAGGCTAGTGCATGTTAGAGGGGAAATGTCTGCATCTAAGCAAGACACCTCATTCATGACAACAACGTGCAATCCTACGTCTGGCATGCATATCCATTGCATGCTTGATAAATTGCATGCGGAATCCCACCATGCAAAAACAGTACTTTCACATTTCTTAATTGAAGATCATTTTCTTGCTTTTCCAAAACAATATGCACACCAACTTCGTGCAAAATTCCACAAAATTTAAGTTTTTCAGCAAAAATACAACTTGCGCTTTGAAAGCCTTGCATTGACAATGCACTTAAAATGCCATTAAATATAGGGTTTATAAGTGAATGTAACTGCACTTCTGAAGGAAAAAGACCAGATTCCAGCAGACAAGCTTGTAACCGCAGGTGATTCATTGCAAGAGTAAAACAACTATTCACATAATTTTTTGTTGCTGCAACAATCCTTTTAAAGTATGAGTGCTTGCTTTCAAAACGTAAAGTGGAACAGTTTCTCAAAGGCCCATTGTTAATGCAAAATGTTAATGCAAAGTTAATGCGAAATGTTAGCTTTGTTACCACTAGTCCGTTAACAAACTTCACACTTCCGGTAATGTTAATTTGTTATTTCCAGCTTTAATTAACGAAGTTAATAAAAGTTCGTTAATTCGTTAAAATTTTGCATGCAATTTACATTTCTTTTTATTCACTCGCTTCTAGAACACGTAACGACACTGTTGAGCGGATTGTAAGGAAATATTTTTGGCTATGGAGGTCTTTTTGTGTTTTGGAAGCTACATTTTACAGTCTTATCTAATTTCAAGATAAAGATAAGTTCAAATGCACTGACAAAGCTGCGATCGAAAAGTCTTCGGAAATTGCGAACAGCAATAATTAACAAACCTATGAGACTGTAGCTTATTATTTGCCACAAAAAAGATCTCCTATCTTCGCTTTTTTCCTAAAACTCATGCTAATACGCAACAAGTGCTACCAGTGGAAACTGGTTTGTACCAGTACGATGAATGAATGGTGCAAGATATTAATGATTAAAACTTTAACTTAAGTTAACAGAACTAAACAGAAGTTAATTTCGTCTATTAACATGAAAAAACTTTTCAACAGATTAACGAGTTAATGAAAAAGTTAGCTTCGTTATTAACGAATTAATGATTAAAAGACTTGTGCCCACCTACCGGTATGCTAAAAAGTCCAAATCAAATCATATACATGCTAATTACAGGTAGGCTAGACTACAATTAATCACCATCCAAAGCATGTAGGTAAAACATAAAAAAATGCTTCCAAATAATGTAAAAACATGCTGTGCGATGTAAGCATATCAACAAAATTTAGTACAATGTTCAAATCAGTTACACGCATCTAGATTAAAGAATAATTATAAAAACAACCTTTGAATATTTTCAATTATTTGAAGCAGTGTGGGTATCATCAGACAAATAAATCTTGCAATAGTTGTTAAACCATGAAATGATATTTCAGAAAAAGCCTAATGGTTGAGATAAAAAAAAATTGCCAAAGTGCATCTTTAAGCCTTTCTGTAGCCTAGGCTAAGTACCATAGCTACAAATAAAAGTTATTGTCAAACCAAAAACCAGTCAATAACAAAATCAGAAATAGGATAAACTAAACACAAAATCGGTTTCAGCAGACTGAAGAACCATTCTCATCCTAAACAAAAATTTAACAATTAATTCAATACTTAGGCCCACTTAGTTTTTAGTTTTGGTTTGACAAAAAAATCTGTTTATAGCAAGAACCACTGACCAAAAATCGTAATCCTCTACCAGTATCACTACAGCTTAAGCTGAATTTGTATACACTTCTTTTTTATTAGAAGCAGTAAATTTTGAGTTGAGGCCAACTGTTCTTAATTTTTGGTCCTTTTTTAGCCTCATGTGCAATTAATTTGTTGTTAGATGTTGAGAGTGTTGAGTCAATTTCAGTGACCATGTTGGTAAACTGTTTAATTCCCACTGCTCTGTCTCTTGAGTAACAACTTTTTAGTTGCTTTTGCAGCAAAATGTAAAAGCAAGTTTTATCAAAAATTGAACAGCTGTCAAAAGTTTTTTCATTTGTCTGTGCAATGCGCAACAAACAACTTTAAATGTACTTTTCTAAGAAAATAATTAGAAAGGGATTTAATTGTAATTAGATTTTATTCATCATGTTGCCTTGGCCAGGAGACACCAAAGGGACTTTTCGGTCTTCGAGCCAAACTGCCACCTGTATCTACTACGCACGGCGGAGGCTTCATACTGTCCCTTAAATTGCTGAACGTCAAGCAGGTAAGCACCAATTTTTGAGTTTTTGGTTCGACCCACCCGGGAATCGAATCCGACTCTATTGCTTCAGCATGCAGCCGCTCTATCCACTCAACCACTGATCCAAAGTAGATTAACAGCAACCTTCATTACAGATCAAAACAAAAATAACTGGTAACAGGTACATCTTGATAGTAGCTTTTTGTAACTTCTTGCTGAGGACAAACCTACCGGTACCTGTATTATACAGGCTGTATAGGCCTACACATGCCAGAGGCTAAACTACACTACAGAACTGATATCTGCGCTTGAATTTACTGATATGATCCTATGTTATACAAAAGGCCAGTTTGATTTACTAACGGCAATTTAAACAAGATCAGATGTGAGCACTGACAGACTGCACTGTGTGGGGTAGACTAGCCCGATACCATGCCACTCATAAACTGAACCTAACTACGCTGCACAAATTATAATCAACCGCAGAAAACGACTTCAGTCAGATGAAAGTGAACAAGCTACGGTATGCTTTTACCTAATGCCACAGTCTCACTCATGCAGAAGACTACGCTTAACACTTACCGTAACTAGTTCTGCAAATACCTATTTGAAAACTTCCCGGATGTGATTGGCGTCAGCCGTTAGCACATTGGCTTTACGGACATCACGTAAAGACGAGGAGCTAGTCGTGCAAAACTTACGCAGGGAGCCGCACTCAAGCGTAACGATACGTCGCTTTCGTAAGCTAAAAAGCTGCTGCTACGTAATTGCTATCCCCTCAGACTGGCATTGTTGCCCTAACCCTAACTGTTATGCAAGGTTTAGAAGCAAAAAAAGACGATTACATGCTTCACCTTCGAGGTTCCTGCATACTGTATCACGTTTGCACAACCCATCCACGAATCGAACCCGGTTACCGTGGATCGAGAGTTAAGCGTACTAACCCACTCGACCACCCAGCTTGCTGCATTGAAGAGACGAAATGTCGTATTTAAACCAAATGTATGAGAAAAAGGCAATACAGCGTTACGCTTCAATGCGGCTGCCTACGTGACTTTTGCATGACTAGCTTCTACTCACGTAAAGTATTGGAATGGAGCACAACGGACATCAATGGCTTTACGCATATCACGTGAAGTATTACACTTAGTTTATTGTCGGAATCATACTTTTTATAAACTACATTAAGGCGCTCACCGTTCGTGTGTTTTTGCCTGCACATGTTAAACCCCTGAAACAAATTGAAATTGATTTCACCACTTTCATCTGTAAAATCAATGACATAAAACAAGGTAAGATTAAGCGCTGGATCACAAACACACAAGATAATGAGTACAGCAAGATAAAATAATGATATAAGAAACAAAAAACAACAACAACAAGATAATAGTGGCCTGTACATTTTAACCTATAGTCCTAGAAAAACATTAAAAAGATTAATTAGTTTTGTCTTTTAGCGTGTTGTTTGGTTTGTTGACAGTTTTCAAGTTTTCTTGTGTTGTTTCTTGCGTTGACTGTTGGAAGTTTTTTGTTTGTTCGTTTTTTTTTCAGATTTATTATAAATTTAGACCTTGATGACTGTACTTAGTCTTTTTGCATGCCTAAATAAATTGAAATTAGGTTCCCTGGTTGGATTTCCCCTTCTAAAAATTTTCTGCCGACATCCTTACTGCAGGGGAACTCAAAAATTAACAGCCCAGGATTCCACTTAGTAAATTTTTATGATACCATACCTGATAAAATATGAAGAGTAAATTTTTACAGCACGAGACAGTTAATTCCAAACCATTCACAAAATGTTAACTGTTGCAAAGATGAAGTTTTAGGTACCGGTATCTGTTGTGGATGCATCAATGACTTTGCGTGTGCGTTAGGTGGCTTGATGTGGCTTATTGGCTTTTGCCGTACGAAAATTTGTAAATAATTTCACTGCTTTGTTTTGTAAAAAAAATCTCAAGTCAACTCGTAAAATATTTTGCAAATATATGCTCATAAAATATTTTACAAACATTAGGGTAACATCAATTTACCTATATTTGAATAAAATTTACCGTCATTTTTACATTAAAGTTACGTTATGACACATAACAATTGTTTACAAAAGTATTTACGTGATTTTTTTGGTAAAATTTACGGATTTTTTTAACAGTGTATCAACAATTTTCTAACATATGACTTACATTAAAAAAACCAGCTGATGTGCAAAATATAGATCGCTTGTAAAGACAAAGTCCCTGCAACATGACGTCATTTTTGCCAAAATCGACCATCACGTTACTACATTATTGATGAATTCATCAACTTAAAATGATTTTTTTCAAAAACAATACTGTAAAAGCCATATTTAGTGCTAAAATGACTTTTGCAGTAAGAGTAAGAAATCAGCGAGAGGATACCAAAGTTTATTGTCATTGTTTTTGTTTTCAGTGGACTCCCAAAAAACGTTTTTGAGCAGTTTTTACCCCTGCCGTCTTCAAACAAAAAAAAGGCAATTTTTTCGAGCTTCCCTCTAAATTTGTTACTGCCAGGGAGATAGCCGAACCGAAAGTAACTGTTTCAACCATTTATGTGTTCAGCGGACTGCAAGAAATGTTTTTTGACAATTTTTACCCTAGCCGTTTTCCAAGAAAATAAAGGTCATTTTTTGTGCCACCTCCCGTAATTCGTTACTGGCAAGGAAGATAGCCAAAGTTAAGGTTACTGTCTAAGCCGTTTTTGCGTTCAGTGGACTCCAAGGGACGTTTTCAAGCAATTTTTATCCATGCCGTCTTAGGGGTATATAAAGGCAATTTTTGGCCTCCCCCCTAAATTCGTTACTGGCAAGGGCTTAGCCAAACCTAAAGTTACTGTCTAAGCCATTTTTGTGTTCAGTGGACTCGGACGTTTTTGAGCAATTTTTATCCATGCCGTCTTAGGGGTAAATAAAGGCCGTTTTGACTTCCCATAAATTGTGGATTTGGGGGGTCTTAGCCGATTTTGCTTTGGCTTGCCAATAAAACGTTTTCTTAAAAAGGTGAGTAAAGACGTCTATTTTAGGCAGAGGTGGGCGTTGCGCAGAATAGTTTGCAAGTTGCGCAAATGCGCAATTTGCGTTGCGCACTATGCCTTTTTTTCAGCTCTTGCGCAATTTGCGTTGCGCTCTATGCCTTTTTTTTCAGCGCTTGCGCAATTTGCGTTTGCGAATCGGTGAATCTAATATTTGTTGCGCTTCAATTGTGAATTTTTTTCCAAGATGCGCAATCACAAAATAATTTTTAAATGTTGAACTGCGTGTCCCTGTCAAAAAATAGATAAATCTTGATTTTACAGATTTAAAGCATGATCATGAGGTAGTTGATACATGCTGATTGCTGATAGAAAGATTTTTTTCTTGTTTTATTTTCTTCTGCGTTTTCTACCTTTTTTCTTGTTTTGTTTTCTTCGGCGCTATCTACTTTTAAATCGCTAAACGCGCTGTATTTAAAGTTTGAGCGATTGAATATGCCAAGCAGGACTAGTGTGTGACAGAAATCAAGGGTGCCAGATTGGGAGATCCCTTCAATCGGGTCCTACAAAATTTCGAACTTTTAAACCGTTAAAGCTAGATGAATCAGATTTTTAAAATGGGTAGATATCAAAAATAAACTATTCGTAACAAAAATTAGGGATACCACAATGGGGATTTGCCCCAAACGGACCCTTTAAAATTCAAATTTTTTAACCACTCACGCTGGACACATGAAATTTTCAGGGTGAGCAAATATGAAAAAACGTTTTCCCAAACGGGGCTCTCCAAAACTTAAACTTTTTAACCTTTTAAAATAGATACATAAAATGGTGGTCCACAAATTTTCAACTTTCCTATTTGAGGCAACCTTTGCATTCCTGCACCATCAGCTTCTTCCGGAAGGTGCTTCTACAGTGCAGGCTTGACTGTGAGCGAATTAAGAATGTATCTATAAGTGGTGAACATTTAGAACACTCAATGTCATGCACTGCAATAAAGCGCTGCTTTAACAAACCTAATCGTTTAATATTTTTTTTCTGAATATCGATGGTGGTTGACTGGTAGTTCACTTTTTCAACAAATTAAGTTAATTTAGCCAGATTAGGATTCGGTTTTAGCTATTCGGAATAATTCTGAAATAGCCTACTATTCTGAAATGCCCATCCCTAGTGGTAGTACTTGTGCTTCAGATAAACTATATGCTGTATACAGCTGAAAGACATAAAGTAATGTATTAATATTATATCAGGGATTGAAATTAACTTTTTTGACAATTTGCCCGAAAAAAGGTACTTTAAGTTTTGAGGTTAACTTGGAGAAAAAGCACTGAATTTGCAAAATACGTGTAGTTTCAAGAATCAAGTTTTTGTGTGCGATCGTTTAGATATTGTAATGCAATTAATAACTTTTTCCAATCATGCATCAGCAAAAATCTATTTTTTGATTGTGGATATTTCATTTAATATTTAACGATCATAATTGTTAATTACCGTTGTGGTTTGTTGCAAACGTATTTTTATTGGCGAATATTTTGGAAACTACACCTGCTAGAAAGCTAAAAGAACTTCAAAATAATCATAACAAAAAAATTGCAAAAATCTTGACGTTATCTTCACGTAGCGCAGGGTAATACTTGTGGTATCTGAAACAGATGTTAGCGTGGCAGCGCCGGAAAGCTTTTCTAGAAAAAAAAAACGGAACATTTTGTGCCAAACAGTTGCTAAACGAGTCCAAGAATCAAAAAATCTGCAAGCGATTAAGACGTGTTGATTGCGATTAATAGGCTAATGAGTGTACTAATAGACAATGCATTAATTGTGATAGGTACAAAGTGCTTACTAAAATAAAGCAAGAAACAGCTTTCTTTACGAACAAATTTTACTTTATTGCAACAAAACCGGGTAACTGCAACATCTTGACGTCCTTACTACAAGGATCCAGCGATTTTTCACTTGTTTCTAAAGTACCACAAGTGAAAAATCGTTTATTCCCTACTAAGCATCTGCCTCTGTGCAAGCCCATAAGGTTTGCCAGTTAGGCCAAGATGTTTGTTCAGCTGGGAATACCTTTGAAAAAGATAGCTGAGGGCTGCCGATGAGAGCTAAAAGCTCGAAATAGCGCTGTCCAGCTCTGTGCTAAAAACCGGGTAAATTGTGTTTTTAATCACCCCAACCCCGAAAAAATTGATGATTTTGATATTGCAGGTTCTTTAGGTCACAAATAGATCATAACTGAAAAAATTTTTTGAAAAAAAGTTTTTTTAAAGATTTTATAAAGAAAACAATTTTTGTCAGTTTAAACTGACGCTGGCGGTAGGCGGGTACGTGTAGAATGTTATAGCGCTCAACTACGAGCACATGATGCGTCCGTTTTTTTTTGCGCGTACGATTCTGATTATTTGTTTTGCGCTTTGTTTAATGACTAGTGTAAGTAAATTATGTTAAATTATATTAATTGTCGCCGATAATATGCATTCATGCAAATTATTACTGCAATATATTGACGTAGATATTAGTATACAACACAAAGGAATTGAAGAAAATTCAGTCATTTATTCAAAATGAAAACTTTCAAAACACTCAGGGTGCAATCCAACATTACATTTAATGCAGAAAAATTTGGAAGTTCCTTTACATCCATTTTTAGCGCAGCGTCTTTGCGTTCCTTTCCTAATCCAGTGGTGATTTTCTTCGGCCATTCGCACATGATTCTTGGTTGCCGATTTTGGCTATAATGCAACCGAATCATTTTTTGTTTTATAGTTTTTGTAATAAGTTTCCACAATTACCCGGCGAAACTCCAAAGCATCCATTCTGCTTTCGCCTTCATTCAATTGTTTTATGCGGTAAAGCTGATAAGCGTTGTTAATAGCCACATCTATGCAAAATCGAAATAAAGGCCACCACCATTTTTTGCTTCGCAAGTTGATCATGTACGCCGCAAGATTTTGATCCAGTCGATCTACACCACCCATGTAGCGGTTGTATACATGCACAACTTTTGGTTGGGGAATATCGATTCTTTTTTTCGCTTCCTGGCTGTATCGCTTGACCTTTTGTACAGGATCCTTGCCTGCAAATGTAGACAGAACGTTAACAACTTTATTGTCCTTCCAACGAACAGCTGCCATGTTGATATTAGCATCAACTGCAACATCGCTAGCACCTCGAGCTTCTTTTTCCATCATTTTGACGTCTTTTAGTGGTGGATTTTCCATCCTACACAACCGTACAGTTCCTGTAGCTGCAATCGATTTCAGTTGAAGGTACCGAATTAGCTTTGTGCTAGTAAAAAAATTATCCATTACGGCGTGATAATTCGATCCCGGGTGAGGTGGTAACATTTTTAGCAAGTGAGCCACAACTGCGGCACCCAGCCCAAGACCAATATCACCATACTCCGTAAAAGCCGCGTCTTTTCCAGCATATGGACGAAATTGGATGCAGTATCCCAATGGCTTGGCCATAACCCACATTTTATAGCCAAATTTGATGGGCTTGCCATGAATATACTGCTTGGCTCCATGTTTTCCAAAATATGGAACCATGGACTCATCGACGCTGACGTGTTGCTCTGGTATGTAGTTTTCCAAACATTGTTTGTTAAGAGAATCGAACAAAGGTCTGATTTTGGAAAATTTATCATTTTTATCCAGATGATCGTTATCACATAAATGCAGATATCTTTTGCATTCTTCAAATTCTCCTCTAGACATCATGGATGACACCAGACGATTGTTCGTATCATCGCGCGTTTGCCAATACATATCTTGCCGGGGTAGACTGGCATAGCCACTGACAATAATAATCGCCAAGAACGCTTTTAATTTTCTTTTGGTCATAATAAAATTGTGATTGCCTTTTTGTCGTGCATATCTTGTAGATTCATCACATATCCGTTCCAGCTCCTCATTACTAATAAATCTTTCAAATAATTGATGTGGCAACGAATTTTCATCAAACGTTGGAGGAGGTAAATCCCATTTGTTCAACAGAGAGTCCGAATTAACACTAGAAGCCCGGACCGGCCATTTTTGACCGGTTTTAAAGTTTGACGCTCAAAATTTTTTGCACTGTTGCGATTTGCACACTCATACTCCTTGACTTTTCCTTACTTTGGATGAACTTTTAGCAGCTGCAAGAATTTTTTGTTTCTCCCTTTTGTAGACGGAGTAATTTGTACACCCACCTAGAATCCCAGACCGGTCAAAAATGACCGGTCCTTTACTAAGGGATTTATCTGTCTCGCAAGTACGAACGAAAGCGTGAGAAAAAAAGTAACAATGGTCTCAAGCAACAATGCGACAGCAGTTGACCTGATTTACAATTTACTTCTGAGAAGTGCGAAGAGGTTTGTTGCTGTTATTGTTTGATATAGTCTAACTCCAGACAGTTCCATTTTACTGGCTGTTCAGTAGTTTATAGCTGCAAGGACTATCTTAGCATCACAAAGCTTAGCAGTTGTGCATAAGGCTGATAGTGAGTAATTTACTGTACTGCTCAGATATTTAGCATGTTCATTTAGCTGTACGAGACTGTTGTATCATTATTCCTGGTCAATATATCTTTGTCTATACAGATATCTGTACGAAGCTGAGTTTAGTAGCTAGTTTAGCTTTCATTTATCCCTCATTTGTTTTCAAACATTGTTATGGCTCAAGGAAACAACTATTCTGTGCAATAAGTGCTACAACGGCTCCAAACAGATTAGCTTGATGATTCGTGTGATGAAGAGGAAGAAAATGAACTGCAAGATGAAGATTTTATTCCCTCTTATGTTGCTGCAGGTGAACTATCTGACAGTGATACAGACAGCGATAAAGACATTTCGGCTTCATCATCTACTGCTACATTAGACACCCCTTCTGGAGGCAATAATAACTCCTCTGCTACTCCAGACATTCCTGGTCAATTGAGAGCACAAAATGGAACTCTTTGGAAAAATATAACAGGTGCTACAGCTATAGGAAGAGCTTGTGCAGCTAATGTGTTTTCAGAGCGTTCTGGTCCAACATCATATTGCCATAGATACATTGTGCACGGTAGCCCTTATAGTGCTTTTCACTTGTTTATTGACGAACACATCCTGAAGAGCGTTCAAAAGCACACGATCAACCACGGAAAAATTGATGATAGCGATTTTAATTTGCACTTGGATGAACTGGAGAGTTTCATTGGTCTCCAATTTGCTCGAAGTGTGTTGGTTGGAAGAAATACTCCGATCAAACAGCTTTGGAGCAAAGACTGGCGACAACCGATGTTCTAAAATATCATGAGTCGTGACAGATACGCGAAAATTATAAAACATTTGAGGTTTGATGACTTCCAGAGAAGAAGACAAAGGAGAGAAACCGACAAGTTTTGTTTTATTTCTGAGATGTGGAATAGTTTTTTTGAAAATTGTAAAAACTATTTTACAACTATGGTATTACGTGCCGAACTTTGATTTGACTATTGACGAACAACTTTTTCCTTGCAAAACTAGATGCTCCTTTATTCAGTACATGGCAAACAAGCCAGACAGATTTGGTATAAAGTTTTGGCTATTGTCTGATGCACAGACACAATACTTATGCAATGGAAAACCATATTTAGGAAAAGACCCAACTCGAAGCAGTTGTAAGCTACAGATCTTCTGGGAGATGTTTGCTTGAATCTATTGCAACCGTACTTTGGAAAAGCTAACAACGTGACCACTGATAATTACTTTACAAGCCTAAACTTAGCAGAAGAATTGATGACAAAGAAAACAATCATCTTAGGAGCTATTAGAAAACAACAACGAGAGATGCCAAACACGGAGTCCTTGATGAAAGACAAACTATTGCACGATTCTGAGATTTTTTCTTCTCCAACTGATTGCAGCTTGACAGTGTACAAGGCTAAAAAAAAAGAAAATCGTTTGCATCTTGAGTTCAACGCATTAATACGTAAAAGTTGATGAGACCCACAAAAGGAAGATGCCAGAAACTGTGCAGTATTACAATAAATCTAAGGTAGGCGTTGATGTGCTGGATCAAATGGCTAGATATCACACGTGCAAGAGTTCAAGCAGGTGATGGCCTGTTGCTGTGTTTTTCAGTATCCTTGATTGCGCGTGCATCAATTTATTCATCAATTTACCCCCTTGTTACAAAAAGGAAGTTGAAAAGGAGGCAGTTTCTACTGGAGATCATAAAAGAGCTTTGCAAGTCAAAAGATGGCATGGATTCATCAGCTCCACGCCGAGTTTCAACTGAAACACCCAGTACTTCAAACCCTGTCGAGGTTCAAAGAAGCAGAAAAAGAAGCAAATGACAATTTACACCATGTGGCAACAAATCAGTATCAAGTTGCCAAAATTGTGGAAAAATCTGTTGCGGCAAGCACACACTTTGAATAAGTGACAATCGTGACATGCAAAAATTGTAAAAATTAAAATTGAAGAAGTGTTCTGTTGTGTTTCAATAAAATGATTTGATGCTGCATAAAATTTAAAAAACTAATTTTAGTTGTTTTGTCATCAAATAATGGAACCTCGTTATTCCGAATACGCAAAACTGATCATTTCCCGGCATTTGGTGACTCTGGAACAACTTTTTTTTCTTCTTTATGGCAATTTCGGTAATAAAATTTTAGGTTTTTTTAAAAATTTTCTAAATATCTCTTTTGACCGGAATATTAACTTAATTTTTTGAAACCTCGTTAAACCAACACTTTAAGCAACCTAACAATCGTCAAAATGAAGGTGTATGATAAAGCACGTTGGAGAATTATTTAAACAAAAAAAAAACTGCTTACAAACTGATTTACTGGCAACCGGTCAAAAATGACCGCTACCGTCCTTTTAGGTATGGAGAAATTTCCGGGTTTCTAGTGTTAACATCTTTGTGTTGCCATTTTGGTTTGTCTTTGCTAGATGCATTTTTGTTTTTTGTAGACTTGGATGTCTTTTTTCTCTAAAACAACAGACATGATTACTTCAACAATAACTTTTATTGTTAAAAGGCAACGAACATAGTTCTTCTATCGGTATGGAACAGCCGTCTAAAAGATGCGAGGTCTGCGTGCTCGTCGGCAAAGTACTTACGTAGGCCCAAACACCCTGACAAATGAAACATAACAGGACGAGAGCTCAACTTTAGCAACAGCTGTTTTTGCAAAAATAATCAGGCCAAAATTGCGGAAAATTGCGGATTAACCAGTCATTGTTCCAGAAAAGGATTAAGGTGCAATAAAACAACCACAAAGTTCGAATTACTTTTACAAAATGAGGATTACCTTTTATAAAAAGATTTCCGTGCAATAAAATAACCACAAAAGTTCTAATTTATTGTTACAAAATGCGGATTATCTTTCATCGAAACGATTTAGGTACAATAAAACAAACTATTACAGATTGCTTAATCTCAAAATCTAATTAGCGAAAAAATTTCACACGTACCCATTTACCACCAGCGTCAGTTTAAACTGACGCAGGAAAATTCCCACATAAAGCAAGTCAAAAACGTTTTTTCGCAAGTTTTCAGCTATTGTCATCTTTAGGTATAAATTTATTCTTTGTTTTTCAAGGTTAGAAAATTTTGCTCTCTCACGGTAAGTTGCAGTGACGTCATCAATAAATGACATGCAGCAAAAAACAAAAATTATGCATTTTCTCGTTATGTTTATTATAATTTTTTTTTTACGCAAAAATTAAATAAAAAAATGTTTGGAATTAAAAGTCTAGGATGTCATGAAATGACAAAATTAAACATTACTCAATTTGATGTTGTCAACCTATCGAAAATCAATTTTTTCTAGCGTCAGTTTAAACTGACGCAGGCGTGATATGGGTTAAATAATTTTGTTTGAAGTTGTCTAATACGCTGTATTTTGTTAACTTGTCGTCGGGGAAGTTAAGCTGAAAATTAACATGCCCGAAGCGATTTCAGCTTGCCTCGGGCAAGCGGGTAGGCGTTAGTTTTGAACCCTGAATGTAGTTTATGCTACCTCACAGTGGTGGAGTCGAGGACACAAGGCTGGAGGCCAAGGACACAAAAAAAAAATCCAAGGCCAAGGACAGCCTTTTCGAGGACAGACCCTCTCGAGGCCAAGGACAGGAATGCTCGAGGCCAAGAACCAAGAATACAGCTGCAAGTGTTCTCCGAAAAAAAAAGATCTTCAAATTTTTTTTTCAGGCAATCTCCAATTTATAGGCGTGGCCAGAATTTTTGATTGGTAGGGAGGCCCAAACCACATATCACATGCAATGACATCATCAAAAATTTTCAAAAGAGGAACTTTTGTGGGACAAAGATATCATAGGATGGAATATCTAAAATCGTTGCCTGTTGGCATTTAAGCAGGATTTTGCAAAGGGAGAGAGCTTTAAGTAATCATTGAAAAGTGCAAATATCTAACTTTGGATACGTGTTGAGAAAGGTAGTGTATCTCAAGCGTAGCACAGACGGGGGTCTGGGGGCGAAGCCCCCAGCCGTTGGACGATTTTTTGAAGTTTTTTGGAAAAAACAGCTATTTTAATGCCATTGAAATACATTTCGCACGTGTTCAGAGCCATCTGAAAGCACTAGGTTTTTGAAATTTGAAAGCCAATTGAAAAGATAAAATTACTTGATGCTCCTTTTACTTGCAATTTAAGTCCAAAATACGTTTAAAATCTTGCATTCTTGTTTTTAATTTTAATTGTAAGTGATTTGGTCCAGGTAGGGGGAAGTAAGGCGCATTATTTCGTGCTACATTTTCTACATTTTAACAGTAAATAATAATCCACTTGAAGATTTTCCTTAGAGATTTTTGTTTTGTCATGAAAATAACCAGTTATAGGATTATTTGTTCGGCCAGGAGCCCAGGCCCCCTCAATTGAAGTTCAATAGTTTGCTCAATCATCATTTTCCGTGGCTTATTTTTTTCAAACTATTTTGTGCGTAAAAACTGGCGAGGTGGAGGTGAATTATTGAATTGTTATTGAAAAATGGTACAATAAATGGTTACGCCTACTAACCATGTTATTGCCGAGCCGGATTTACATCACGCTGGGCCCCTGGCACTATGGGGATTTTCGCAAGATCTTCCTGCCAAAAACAGGTGAAGAAAAAAAAAAGTCTCACCATCTGAGCGCGAGGCCCTGGCACTGTGCCATAGAATAAATCCGGCTCGGGTTGTTGCATTACGTTAATAAAAAGGTTACATGAGGGCCTAGGTAGCAACTTTTAAGAGAAAAACCCTTAATTTTACACGGGTTATGCATTTAAATTGGTTGGCAAAAATTGAACTGAGGGGGGCCCGGGCCCCTTGGTCTTGAATATTGATGTTAGTTACTGTTGCTAGCGAAAAATGCTAAAAAGAAACTGAAACTGAAGAAACAATAGGCTTTTTTGTAACATTTTTGTCATTGGCGAAATTTCAATCGGGGAGGGGCCCGGGTCCCCTGCCTCCCCCTGGCTACGCCAATGCTCCAATTGAGAAAAACAAAAACGGTGTTTGCAAATTTTCCGCCAGGTAGCTGGTGCTCTACAACAAAAATTCAACGGTTAAAAAAATAGTGCTGTCCTCGAGCCGAGGACAGGGCAACTTTCGAGGACCTAAGGCTTCGAGGCCAAGAACTGGAGGCTTCGAGGCCAAGGCCAAGGACTTGAAAATGTGTCCTCGAGGACTCCACCTCTGCTACCTCAATTAATAACTACAAAATACTTTTTGTTTTTTGTACTGTAATTAGTCACCGAAAACTTGGCCTCTACAATAGGAAAAAGATAAGATAAAAGGGTCGGAAAAGCAAACGACAAAATCACCAAAGATTGCTTTCCTTCCTACAATAGACATGTGTGGTAGCAAAAATTCAAAAGATTCAACCGCCGTCGTGAGATTATTTGCTGTTGGTTCTGATATTTTGCGATCGAAACGATCGTCTATGACGAAAGAAAATTTAAAAAAATTTGTTTTGCTGCGTGAAAATGAAAAGTGTTTAAAAAAGTCAATTTTTCTCCATGAATATCGCATTATTTCTGAAAGTGATTGAGTGGAGCTTTTTTTGTTTTGGGGTTTATTTATTTTTATTGCTGTTTATTTTTATTATTTTTTTGTTTTAGTGTTTAATTGCTTTTTTTCAACAACAAAAATAATTCTTTCTTTGGTCTTAGATATGTGCCTTTAGTTGTAAAAGCTAAACGCAATGCTTATCTGAAAATTCCAGTGCAGCTTATCTGAAAATGGTACTACAGTATGTTTATACTTTCATATTTTTATGCTTAACACCAAGGATGGCAGTACGGTACGGTACGCCTCAATTTTGGCGAAGAAATACAGTACGCTGGTACGGTACGCTTTTTTTGTAATGTTACGGGTACGGTACGTTGGTACGTGGTTTGAATTAAAAATCCCAGACTTTTCGCACATTGCATCGGCTTTTTGTATGCAGAGGCAAAAGACAGCTAAAGCCGAGGTTAAATGTGTGAAGTGAGATCGCTGATTTATAGGCAAGTGAATTCAAAGTCAGTAAAAGTTGCGAGTAGTTAAAAGCAAGGATGGCAGTACGGTACGGTACGTAAGTATGGTACGCCTCAATTTTTGTTGAGAAGTACGGTACGGTATGCCTTTTTTGTAATGGTACGGGTGCGGTACGTTGGTGCGGTACGCTTCAAAAATTGGACTGAAGTACGGTCCGCTGGAACGGTACGGTTGAAGGTGCGAGGTACATAGTACGCAAATTCTGAACGTACCGTACCGTACTGCCATCCTTGCTTAACACCATCGCCTGCAGCGCGCTTTTGAAACTTCGATTATGCAAAAATTTGTATTCAAAAACTTTTTTAAAAAGCGAAATTTGTGTACGCTTCTCAAGCAATCAATTCGTAGTTGCGCTGTACTATTTTCAATTTTTGGTTGCAGAATTTGTGTTTGCGCTTTAAAACGTTTAGAATTTTCGTTACGGAATTTGCAATTGCGCTTGAAGCTTTTAAGATTTTGGTTGCAAAATTCGCATTTGCGCTTTGAGCTAAAAAATTTTTGATTGCGGAATTTGCGCTTGAGCTTTACGATGTTTTTTTAAACGCCCAGCTCTGATTTTAGGCGTATCAAACCTTCCGCCGTCTTTGGGGAAAATAAACCTTCTGGGCTGCCGGTCTATGTGGACTCCCTGTTGGGTTAGTAATGACTCAGTCCATTTTGTCACGAAACAGCTGATCTTATCATTCAGAAAATTTCTATTGATTTTAGCTTGGAATCTTTTGCAACTAAGTAAGATCATCAATCAAACAGGCAAAGAATTTGTGATTCTACTCAACATTACGTAAAGTTTCGTATTTCATTTTTACTATGCTTATTTAGAAAATGCCTTTTGAACATGCTTGAAAAACAAAACTATACCTTTGACTTAATGGGTCTGTATTATTTTTGCCCATTGCTGATTCCTTATCATTACTTTAGATTTAGTACATTTTCATGTTTGTAAAAACCTCAAACGTAAAATCAGTAATTTTTTTGCTTTTTTTCGTGAAGATTCGAAAAGTTGTGCAGGAAAAAAAATTATTACTTTTGATACAAATAATTATGCGTTGTTTGTGGTAAAATGCTGCAGCAGTGCTCTTGTCATGCATTTTTGCTATTTATCATATTATTTTTTTGCATTTTCGCTGAACCAACATTGAGCAAGATAATTCAAGAAAAAGTTTTTTTCAAAGTTTAGCACTGTTATGATTTCCATAAAATTTAAATTAACTTATATCGACAGTCAAAGTAGACAGTAACTACTGTTTGAAGTTGTGCATAATTGAAAAAGCAAAGAACGAAACTTTTCGTGGAATTTCAAAATTTTAACCTTCAATCAAAGCAGTTATTCAGCGATTAATTTCAATTTAATCAAAAGTGGTTTTTAAGTTAGATATTTTGAACTAAAACTAATTTTGGTTTTAAAGTTTTATCATTATTTAAAACATAAAAAAAATACAGAAAATTGGATGATAAGAAACTAGCTCTTTTCATAGATTAAGATTGAGAATGCCAGATTTTCGCTACCTCTTTTTTTTCAATTGCTGAAGTATATTTGGGCCGTTGGATGTAATCTAAAGCTCGATGTCAAGGCTAACCCTCATAAATTTGTAAGTTTGGTGCCAGCCTACCGAAGTTGTAAACGAACCGACTAGTTCAGGCCCGAGCCCGAAAATTGAATTGAAGCCGAAATCATGCCAGAAAAAACTGGAAAGTTAAGTCAAGTCTGAAAAGTTCAGCAATGTTGCCAAAGTATTTTGACATATTTCAGTGCATCTAAGACAAAAAGCACGTCTCATACCCGTATTAAGCCCGAGATTTTGTCAACTACCCGAACCCCACCCGAACCCAAACCCAATTCTACTGTAAAAGCCCGGGCCGACTTACAACTCTGCAGCCTACCAATTGTTGTTTTAAAAATTTGAAAATTTTGAAAGCGATTTATTTTTTAAATTGCTAAAATGATGAAACATCGCTTTTTCATTTTTTTCTGGAAACTTTTATTTTCTTTTGCGCTATCCTTTTTGCCATTCACAAAGTTCGAACTGATAAGTTTATACTTTCTCGACAAAATCCACAGAGCTCAAAAAAAGCTTACTCTAACTTTAAAAAATGACTAGAGACAGCAAAATTTTACTGACAAGCTAGGATTGAATTATGGCAGAATAATTAAATAGTGTAAACTGTAAGATATTATTTGTTTGAGTTTTGAGGACAAACTGCAGCATATACTGTACTATGATCAGGCCTCATACAACCAAAATTTTTCTGGGTAAGGAGGGTTCGGACTCATAGTTAAGAAGTATTGAGTCAAAAAATGAGTCTATTTAGTGGCGTACTAAGAATACTTAGGCAACTAAGGGCATCACAGATAGAGATCTGACCGCTGGCCGATTTTTGTAATTGTTTGGAAAAACTAGCCATTTTTACGCTAATTGGATCACGTTTTGCTCGTTGAAAGAACTAAATAGTTACCTAACCCCTTCAGCCCTCCTTATTTGCGATAAAGTTCAAAAGACATTTAAACGCTTGTATTTTAAGTTAACTTTTTTTGGTGACTTGGCTAAGGGGGCTGAAGACCTTTTAGCTCCCCTGGTTGTGCTACTGACAATAATTACCGTATTATAGTGGCCCGAACAACTAAACTTAAGATTGATTTATTGCGAGAAAAGGTTTAAAAAATTTTCCTCGCATGATAGCATATGATGTATCGGTGAGATGATGTATTTGGGAGATAACGCCTGCTATATTTTCTCCTATTTGTCAATGGATCTGTAGTCTTGAGCTTTTTGTGTTAAAAATTGCAAAAAAAAAAGTGTTAAAAGTTCAAAATCACATGTTTATGGTCGTATTTTCAATTTTTGAAAGTGCGCTTTTCTTTTATTTTATGAGATGACTAATAGTGTTTTTTTTTTTTTGGTAAAGTTGTTGTTTACGGATAAAATGCAGACGTTGACAAAATTTTTGCTTACGATACACAACCCCAAAATTCTACTCTATAAACGTGTGTCTGGCCTTTTCTAAATTCATTCTAAATTAACGTTTCAATACTGCACTGCAAATCTTAATGCCCCTAATTAGCCGATACACGCTTCCTATAGTCAAAGGTAAAGTCAAAACTGAAGTCGAGATCAAATTCGAAAGCGAGAAAGCCCTAAGCCAAGACTTCTATATCTAAAACCCTCAGTTTTGAGACTTTGGCTTTTCCCATTGTGTATGGCTTGTTAAATACCAGGCTAGACCTGTGTAATACAGCAATCTTGACTTTGCCGTAGAGCATCGATACCGCCAGTGACCCAATGATGACAAAGACAATTACATTGAAGGAACACAATGGTACTGCAAAAATTATAAATTATCGATATTCCAGCTGAGAAATTATTTAATATAAAAAAACGCAAATACAAATTTGATAATGCTGAGGGATTATTATGATCTTGTAGTAGTGTAATTACTATCACGAAAAATTTCGTTAGGCTCTAACGACGTATCTAATAACTAAAGATTCCGCCCAATTTTTTTTCGCAAAAAAAGTTGTTTTATTTATAGAAAAATCATGATAGAAATGTTGCCTTTTAACAAGTAAATGAGATTACATTTTCTTTGCAAAATTAGTTAACGAACTGCACTTTTTATAAGAACAATTTTATAAAAACACGAGGCTCATTTTACTTTAAATTTAAGAACAAATTCAGAACAATACCAGCCTCAGCAGTAAAAAAATTAGGAGGAAACGCAAAAGAATAAAATTTAAATCTAAAAAGAAACTAAAATTCTGTACTGATTCAAAACGATGAAATTTTAGTGATTTTGCAGTTTGCAAGCAAAATTGTAACGATTTCGAGATTATAGATAGTGCTCCTGCGCATTGCGCGGGCATATAAGCAAACTTTGGCTGTCGTTTAAATCAAAAAACGGCGCTTTTTCGTTTTTGCGGTTTTACAATGGATGCAAAAGCAGAAAAAAACAGTTTACTTAAAGCATTCGGAATTAAATAATTTCAGAAACATGGTCATTGAAATTGATATCGATGCTCTCAGTTTTTAAAAACAAATTAAGAACAAAGAGGCTGAAAATTGACAAAAAATTAAGAACAATTAGCCTCAACTCAAACTTTAATGACTTTTATAAAAAAAAAAGAAAAAAAATGTGCACGGTAACAACTCACGACATAAACTTGTTCAAACAAAAATGATTGCTGTGTTTTCATCCAATTAGAATATATTAATAGATATACAAATTTATAATTGGAAGACGAAGCAAAGCAGGCCGGAAGAATAAACATGAGAAAAAACTTCAATGTTGAAAATTTGATATAAGTTTGGGAGTTGAATCTCACACACAGCGGCATTTTGGTAGAATGTAATATTAAAACAATGTATTGACGATTCTTCGACGTATATAATCGAGATTGTACGTACAGTATGTTGTTTTGATGGAGAATCTGCCATTTCCAAGATATTTCAATACGATGCAGTCATATTTTAGTTTAGTAACTGAAGAAGGCTGATGAAATGACGAACAAAAAAACAGAGTCAGTGAAACGCTCTTTGCCGCAAAAGGATATTGGACAGAATTTCGGAAGCATTTGTCGAATGCCGCATTGCCTTCTTGCATTCGACAAATGCTTCCAAAATTCTGGCTTTCATTGGTTAATTTACTGGCGTGGCTTGCTTGGACAGGCGAAGCACAAAATAGACAAGTTGTTTCACAGCTTATCTGGAAGCCCTATACGATTTGGATTTGGAGAGACAATGACTAAAAACCGATCTAGAATTTTTTGTCTCATATTTCGCTTGACGACTTTGCATGCAGAGATCGGCGAAGGAAATATGGCGATTTTGCTGGTTTTCCTCTTATTTTTGAAATCTTTATCAAAAGCTGTAGATGGGTTATTACACCTCATGATTGTTTGGCGTTGGACGAAACTCTTTGTCCAACGAGAACGGGCCTCAACTTTAAACAATATTATCGCTCAAAACCGGCCAAATACAGAATGCTGTTTCGTTCTATAAATTTAGCTAGATTTCCATACACCTTCACGGCAGTACTTTATGCTAGAAGGCCAAAGCAACACAATTTGTACTTGTGCAAATATTACGTGCGCGGTACTGAAGAAATGGTCAAAACTTTGGTCACAAACTTGAAAAGGTGTACTAAGTCTCTCTGGAGGAAATGTAACTTGTGATCGCTTTTATCCTTCAATTACGTTAGAAAAGTGGCTTCTGAAAAAAAATTACTTCGCTGGGAACAATCCAAGCAAATCAAAAAGGAATTTCTGCGGAATTACAAACCTTTAACAGCAGGGATGCGGGTTGGAACGAAATTTATTGGAACGTACCAGAGAAACAATGAATTTAAATTTTTGATTGTAAACACAAAAATTTCCGGGAAGAGCAGCGTTTTAATGTTGTCAACATTGAACTAGTAGGGGTCTTAGGAATGTGCAAAGTGTGCAAATGCACAAGGGCCTCCCCCCACTTCTGGGGGGCCCTCATTTGATCTATCGCACGCAGAAAAAATTTGATTATGAAGAACTATAGCAAATTATGACAAAAAGTTTACGCACTTGTATAAAGTGTCATCACGTGCCCCCTTCCTCAAGATGTACTTGTTTCAAGTGCTATTACACATATCCCCTTTTCTAAGACAATATTAATTAGTTATAACTTTCAAGTTAGATTTAGTAAACAGATAATAAAAATTTACTGGTAAAGTCAGCTTAGGTAAACCCAACAATAATATCGATCCAGGGACCCGGGACTCTCAATTTAATTTTTGCCAACAAATTTAAATGGGCCTCCTGTAAGAATATTTAAATGGCCCCAATTTAAATGGGCCCCCAACAATAATATTGATCCAGGAAATTTATTTAATTTTCAATTTAGTTTTTGCTCCCTCAATTTAATTTTTGCCAACCAAATTAAATGTGCCCCCTACAATAATATTTAAATGAGCTTCCAACAATAATGTTGTTTCAGGGGGCCCGGGCTCCTTCAATTTAATGTTTGCCAACCAAATTAAATGGGCCCCCTACAATGATATTTAAATGGGCTCCCAACAATAATATTGTTTTAGGGGGCCCGGGCTCTTTCAATTTAATGTTTGCCAACCAATGTAAATGCATAACCCGAGTAAAATTATGCGAAAAAGCGTTTTTATCTTAAAAGTTGCTAACTGCGAGGCCCTCATTTAATCTTTTTATGAACGTAATGCAACAACTAGGGACGGATTTAACTTATGGCTCAGTTCCAGGGACCCCGCGCTCAAATAAAACTTTTTTTGGTCTTCACCTGTATTTGGCAGGAAAATATTGCGAAAAACTCAACGTGCTAGGGGCCCAACTCAAAGTAAATCGGGCCCGGCCAATAACATTGTTTGTAGCCGTAACTATCTACTGTAATTTCGCAATAATAATTCACCTCCACCACGCCAGTTTTCATGCAACAAAAAACTTTTTAAAAAAAGTTTTATGCAACAAAATACCTTTAAAAAAAGTTAAAATGAAATAAAAAAATAATAATGGGAATGCTCATTAAACAAATTTTTGAATTGAGAGGGCCTGGGCCTCCTGGCCATATATGTACTCCTATAATTGGTTGTTTTTATGACAAAACAATCATCTTTAAGAAAAATAATCGACTAGAATGTTATTTAGCGCTAAAATATTGCGGGAGGCAAGGTAGTTTACTTATCCCGACCTGGGCCAAATCATTTACAAAATTTAATCACAAAATGCAAAATTTTAAACGTGCTTTGGACTTAAATTGCAAGCAAAAGTAGGACTGAACAATTTAATTTTTTCAATTGGCTTTCAAATGCTGAAATTCTAGTATTTCAAATGGCTCTGAATACGTGCAAAATGTGATCCAATGGTATTAAAATAGCTTTTTTTCTCAAAAACTTTCGAAAACTCGCCCAGCGGCTGGGGCTGCGCCCCCAGACCCCCGTCTGTGATGCGTTTTAATTACAGTACACTTCTTTACTCAACACACCTCCCAATTTAGACATTTTCGCATTTTAACTATTGGTTTAAGCCCTCTCCTTGAAAGAGTTCCTAGTTACGTGCCAACACCAGGCCACGGCTTCTCATCTTCCATTATTACGACATCTTTGCCCCCACAAAAAATTCCTCTTTTGAAGTTTTTGATGACGTCATTGCATGTGATTTGTGGTTTGGGCCCCTCCAATTTAAAATCCTGGCTACGCCTATAACTCAGGTGGTCGTTTTTCCACTTGTTTTTTTTCAACTCCTTTCAGGATTTGGCAGTATTAGGTTTGTGACTAACTTATGCAATATATCATATGCTAAGCAGTATAAAGCATTCAAATATAATTGTTAAGTACTTAAACATACTCTGTAATAACACTAGCATACTGAAAGCAATTGCTGAAAGTTTACGTTAATTTACTGCAATTAATTGAGTTGATGCGCAAGATGAGAGGAACTTATGAACAAACATTTGATTTAATTATTCTGGTCTTGTTATTTGTGAAAAGCATTGTTGCGCTTAATTGCAGGTGCAGATAAATCATGGTCAAGTGGTGTGTAAAAAAGAAGAGGGCCCCCATTTAATTTGCCCAGGGAGCCCACCCTTTTCTGACGCAACCACTGCATTGAATCCTATTCTTGGAATATTAAAAGACCCTCAAAACTAAGCCAGCACGCTACAAGTTGAATGATTTTACCAGAGAGGGTACAAATATTGCTGACCAAAAAATAACCTTTTCTTGCACGCCTAAATCACGCAGATGGCCTATCGTGGCATTTTCTTATTTTTTGGACACTTGCCGCGTAAATGCGTCCACGGTGTTGACACTTAACTAAGTAAAAGATCCTCGAAAGCAAGATTCTTATGACTTTGGTTTTGACTTAGTCATGGAGCTTGTTAGACCATTCCTTGAAAATCGGTCACGAAACTGGTTCAGGAAGGATATTACTAGAAAAATCAAGCTTACCTTGGGAGAACCCGATTTTCCTCCCTCCATTGCAACCGGACTGCTTATTCCTTTTTCCCCAAAGTCTAAATGTTCACGTCAATGCGAAATATGCAAAACGGAAATAACAGGTCAAGGTCAAGGCATGAAAAAAAAAGAAAGACAAACATCCGAAACAACGAGGCTAATGACGATGTTGTGGAATAGCTGTCTGCCAACCGCATCGTTTTCAATTTTGTGCCAATTACCATTGAACAATTCATTCACTTCAGATTTCTGAATGTGACCAAAGTTGCTTAAAGTTTAGTTTTTGTAATATGCAGATTGTTGCTGTGTAGGTGTTGGTAGTATGTTAGACGCTCTATAATAATGCTGAGCTTTATGACACTATAAGTTGTTTTTGCTCCTTCATGAGTATTGTCGTAATAATGGTTTCATGATGTACGGAGTCGCTCTCTCCGCCTGGGCAAATTCATAACGGTAGCCTAGTGCCAGTATGTAGTTGTGATAAGCCTGTCATTGGTCATGTGCTATGGCTAATTTTCTTGTGTTCTTGTTTCTTTAGCGATGTTAAGCCTACGCATGGGCAGTAGCGTAGCCAGGGGGGGGGGGGGGGGCGGCTCGAGCCCCCCCCCCCATTGGCTTGTGAAGTATGCAAAATCGCATGTTTATTGTGCTTTTGAGGCCGATTTTCTGTGAAAAGTGGAAAATAGCCCCCCCCTATACGAAAAGAGCCCCCCCTCAAACGTCTGAATTTGCGAAATTGGAAGAAAAAGCACTCTGAATTTTGGCGAAGACCTTTTTTTTTTTTTTTGTTTTGGAGATCACCTAATTTTGGGAGGAAAAAAACTTTGAATTTCCGAGCTTTCCGAGACATTTCGTCTCAATTTTCGGACAAACCGTCTGAAACTGATTCAAGATCAATGAAAATTCGAGTCAAGGTCGTTTGCACACTTTTCACTCTTTCAAAATAGCCCCCCCCTTTTCCAAATCCTGGCTACGCGCCTGCGCATAGGTAATAGAAAACTGATTGCTGATGCTAGTAATGATTGCTTGATCAGTGAGCACAACAATTAACATCGCTTAAATAGCCTAGTTAACTGATTCAACTAGCCTACTGGTGTTGCTCTAAAACTCACAATATGGTAGAAGAGCATAACCCTCGAGAAGACAATCGCGATGTTGCCGTAAGAGGCAATGGTTTGAAGTGAGTTCGTACGCTATGAGTCTCAATAGTTCTTTAATTTCGACAAGTTGTATATTATTAATAACAAATTGAAGCAGTGATATATACACAGCGAGCAAACAAAGAGAAGCGGAAACAAAGACACGTTAATTAAAATCCTTATGTCTCGCAGTATCCGTTCATTATGCAATACCACCCATAGCAATGAGCGATATGTGCCAATAACCGCATACCGCAGACATAATTGCACAAGGACAAAATATATTAATTATTGGCTCGGCCACCACAGACCATCCCCCCAGAATGATGGACATGATGGACAATAAAGCCACCCAAGGCTGTCCAGCATACTCATCAGTCGGCGAAAAGAAAAGTTGGGCAGAGCATCATCAATGGACAGCGTTAGAAAAAAAACATTTAAGGAAATTCAGTATAGAACAAAAGAATACACATTAGGGAAAAAGCACTGCAAAACACAACGCAAAATAATGACTTCGTATACTTCTGGGACACTGTCGTTAGGCGGATGGGTCCGATTCTTTACTTTTTGAATCAAAAATGATGCATACATACGTAATGTTCACGTTGTTAAAACGATAGACCAAATTAACGACAATACAAAGGCAGTGGTGACCAAAAAATTTATGAAGAGGTTAGAGATAGATGAAATTAATTGCATAAACACATTTTGGATAGAAGAGGTAGTGACATCAAGTATATAAGATGGTTGGTAGGTGTTAGAAGACGTGTCTCTGTGTTGGAAAAGAGAAAATAACTGATCTCGCATCATGTTGTTTTCGCTTATGGTTTG
Source organism: Trididemnum nubilum (assembly GCA_963965965.1). Taxonomy (NCBI): domain Eukaryota; kingdom Metazoa; phylum Chordata; class Ascidiacea; order Aplousobranchia; family Didemnidae; genus Trididemnum; species Trididemnum nubilum. The sequence continues at coordinate 5,171,548 of OZ014472.1, forward strand.
AAGGAGTGAGATAACATCTTCAAAACCAAGGGTGAATGAGGGAAAAAGATGAGTGAAAGTTTGAAAATCAATGGTGTCATAATGTGCGTTGATAGGAGTGAGGTTTGGAGAAAGGGGGAAACATTTGCGTCGAAATGAATAAGGGTATAATTTGAGAAAAGCGTAGAATTTGTCATGAATTAGGAAAGTGAATAGTCTGCCGGGCACAAAGTTTTCAAAGTTTGTTAAAAGTGGAATCTATCTTGTTCACGAATTTCACGGCCTTTTCGGGTAAATCTGCCAGTGGAAAAGACTGCTGTTGGCTTTCGACTGACTTGGCTGTGATCTGTAAAGTGGAAAGGCATTTTATGTTTCAACTGCGGGATATGTTGTGCTGTGCTGCAGTTTGTTTGTTTGGTTATCTGATGATGTATGCTCTTCCAAATCCGATAAAAGGATGGCGGGTTTCAACCTATTGATTGACACGTTTATTTACGATTCCGTTTAAGTTAATTTTGAAATATTTGTCAGTTCGTTGCAACACTTTGTACGGGCCATCGTAAGGTCTTTGAAGACCTATTCTAACGGCGTCGTGTCTTACAAAAACATGAGAGCATGTTGAAAGCTTCCGATCAATGTAAACTGAGCGAGGGTTTGGCTTTCTTACTGGCGTCGGTTTTAGATTTTGGACAAAAGATCGCAGTTGTTGTACGTACTTGCTGTGAAATTGTTCTTTTTGAGGGGAAAGGAACTCTCCAGAGAGTCTGATTGATGAGCCGTATAACATTTCTGCCGGGGAGAAATCCATGTCGTTGCGTACAGTGGTCCTTAGTCCTAGCAGAATCCATCCAAGATTCGAATACCAGTCGCTGGGCTGTTTTTGAGCTTTGATTGAGGCTTTCAGTACACGGTGATATCGTTCGACTGGTATTCGAATCTTGGATGGATTCTGCTAGGACTAAGAACCACTGTACGCAACGACATGGATTTCTCCCCTGAATCTCATAATCTCAAGGTCGTGAGTTCGTTCCCCACACGGGGCACCAATGAAGTGAGTTCGTACGCTATGAGTCTCAATAGTTCTTTAATTTCAACAAGTAGTATATTATTAATAATAAATTGAAGCAGTGATATATACACAGCGAGCAAACAAAGAGAAGCGGAAACAAAGACACGTTAATTAAATTCCTTACGTCTCGCAGTATCCGTTCATTATACAATACCACCCATAGCAATGAGCGATATGTGCCAATAACCGGATACCGCAGACATAATTGCACAAGGACAAAATATATTAATTATTGGCTCGGCGACCACAGGTCTTCAAGCTTTTGTAGAAAAGGCTTTGATTCCATCAGTCTTCAATCATGTGCCTAGCAGTACAACGCAGAGCAGGAAATCTAGGAGCAACAAGTCTCCAGGAAATCGAGGAGCAACAACGCGTACAGTGTAAAAGATCAACCTAAAGTACTTAGTACATGTTGCAGCACTACTTCTTTTGATTCTGAATTAAAGCCTTCCATTGTAATCATTACTATTGATGACATGCCAATTAAAGCCCTGATTGATAGCGGAAGCTCCAATAACTATGTAAACCTTAACATTGCAAAATTGTTCAAGCTTGATATTCATAAATTAAATTCCACACATACTGTGGCAATGGCATCTGAAAAATTTTAGTCTTCCGTAAATGAAACTTGCTTTTGCGAAATCACCCTCCATAATAAATTATATGAAAATGTCTAGTTTGGTATTATAGAAGGATTATGTATTGATGCAATTTTAGGTCTCGATTTTTTGAACAGACATCAAGGGCTGCACATCTCACCAAATGGTGATTTGCCTTCATTGTTTTTAAAATTATCTATGTGCAGTCGCAGCTGTATCTGTGAGTCGTGATGAATGTAACCCTACTCTAAAAATTGCCCCTCCGAGAATTTTTTCTAATCTTTCCAAAGATATCAAACCAATTGCTTGTAAATCTAGAGGGTATTCGCTAACCGATAAACAATTTATTAGGGAAAATATTCAAGATTGGTTAAGATCTGGTAAAATTGAGCCATCGTCTTCACCATGGCGAGCACAGCCTTTGGTGGTGGGAGGGGACAGGCATAGAAAGAGGCTTGTCATTGACTTTTCTTAAACCATTAACAGATTCACTCTTCCTGATGCCTATCCCTTACCACGTATAGATGACTTAACTGATGAAGTAGCAAAATACAAGGTATTTAGCACGTTTGATCTAAAATCTGCTTATTTGCAAATACCTCTACAAGAATCTGAAAGACATTTTACAGCCTTTGAAGCAGATGGACAATTGTACCAATTTACACATATACCCTTTGGAGTCACTAATGGTAGTGCAATATTTCAACGCAAAATTAACAATTTTATCAACCAACATTGCCTAAAGGGCGTTTTTGCGTATACGGACAATATACATTTGCGGACATGACCAATCTGATCATGACATCAATCTTGCTGCCTTCACAAAAGCTGCCAAAGTTATTAATTTAACTCTCAACCCAACTAAAAGTGTACAATCAACTACCAAATTAGTTACCCTGGGTTATATAATTGAGAAAGGTATCAAAAAACCGGACCCCAACGATTACAACCTTTAATGAATATGCCGGTACCTAAGACACCTAAAGCACTGCAGAGATGCGTGGGCCTATTTTCCTATTGTGCGCAGTGGATCAGAAATTTTTCTGATAAAGTTGCACTCCTCATTGGTTCCCAAAGCTTTCCATTATCTCCACCTGCCATTAAAGCTTTTAACATGCTCAGATGAGAAATCACCAGTTTCCTGGTAGTATTAATCGATGAAAACATCACATTTGAGCTTGAAGCTGATGCAAGCGACATTGCAATCTCAGCCGTCCTCAACCAACAAAACCGACCTGTTGCATTTTTTTCTAGAATGCTGAGCGCTGCAGAGAAACGTCATCCTTCTGTTGAAAAAGAAGCTTGTGCTCTCATTGAAGCTGTCAGATACTGGCGGCATTACCTGACTAACACACACTTTATTATCAAAACCGATCAAACATCTGTCAAGTTTGTGTTCAAAAAAAGACCATAAAAGCAAAATAAAAAACGATAAAATTCATCGTTGGAGATTTGAGTTGTTTTGCTATCATTTTGACATTATACATAAACCTGGCAGAGAAAACATTGTGCCGGATACCCTAACGAGAATGTTTTGCTCAAATATCAATTGTACTGTTTCACCGAAATTATCATTGTACGAAATTCACAATGCATTATGTCACCCGGGCATTACTAGACTCTTTGCCTATGTCAGATCTAAAAATTTACCATTTTCTATCGATGAAGTGAGAAGGGTAACTGAAAAATGTTTTATTTGTGCAGAGCTGAAACCACGCTTTTACAAACCTGATGACAATGTCCTAATTAAAGCTACCAAACCGTTTGAGAGACTAAGTTTAGACTTTAAAGGCCCCTTACCCTCAACCACTAAGAACAAGTATATGTTGACAATAATAGACAAGTATTCTCGATTCCCTTTTGTTTACCCGTGTGCCAACGTTGACACTGATTGTGTGATTGAATGTTTATCTAACTTATTTTCAATTTTCGGTCTACCTTCATACATTCACTCGGACAGAGGTAGCGCATTCATGAGTTTCAAATTGAAGTCGTATTTACTTAACCTGGGTGTTGCTACCAGCCGCACAACCCCATACAATCCTAAGGGAAATTCGCAATGTGAGCGATACAACTGAGTCATTTGGAAAACTATAAGGCTTGCCTTACGCAGCAAATGCTTAACTGTCGAAAGCTGGGAAAGGGTGGTTCCTGAGGCGTTGCATAATATTAGGAGTCTAATTTCCACTAGCACCAACGAGACCCCCCCATGAGCGCATGTTTACCTTTCATCGCAAAGCTAGCAATGGCAAGACCCTTCCCAGCTGGTTGACTACCCCCGGGCCTGTCTATGTGCGCAAATTTGTTCGCCACGCAAAGCACAGTCCATTAGTTAAACAAGTAGAATTGCTTTAAGCAACTCCCACCTACGCCCATATTAGGTATCCCAGTGGCCGGGAATCCACAGTAACTCTGAGAGATCTAGCACCGAGTATAGAACCTGAAAACATGGTTAATATGCGATCCGATTGGCATGATAATTTTCATGTAACTGATTATGATAATGCGAACTCATCTGCAGTAGATAACCCAAGTGTTTCTGCCAGTGAAAACGTAATTAACCCTAACGAAAGCGTTAATGCTACTAACAATTTGAACCAAGCTTCGGATACTCCAGTTTCTCTCGAATTAAGTTCTGCCCCAGCTAGTCTTGACGTCAGTGATGCCAATAATGAGCAATTGCTCAGAACAAGATCAGGGCGTGTTGTTAGGCCACCAAAGCGACTATCGCTGTAATTTAGCCATGTGTATTCATCTTTTGAGAGCGGAAGAATGTCGTAATAATGATTTTATGATGTACGGAGTCGCTCTCTCCGCCTGGGCAAATTCATAACGGTAGCCTAGTGCCAGTATGTAGTTGTGATAAGCCTGTTATTGGTCATGTGCTATGGCTGATTTTCTTGTGTTCTTGTTTCTTTAGCGATGTTAAGCCTACGTATAAGTAATAGAAAACTGATTGCTAATGCTAGTAATGAGTGCTTGATCTGTGAGCACAACAAGTATTATATGACACTATTGCACTTGTGCGTTATGCCAACAACTTAAATGTTTTTGCCGAGTTCCATAGATTAGTCATGAGGCAGATGAACTCAAACTTGAATCCAAGGCTAGTGAGTTTGAATCACCAATTTTACCGTTTCAGCAGCATCATAGAGCGTGTTTAATTTTTGCTTCTCCGACATTTCATTTCATTTTTGAACTGGGATAATGTTTTGGTGTTTCTGTTTCATCTGCAGGAAGAATTCTGCTTGTTCAAAAGCAGTTTAATGAAAGTGATGTAGATTAAAGATATAACAAAAAACTTGCACTTTTTGTCCAAAAACGGTTTTCTACATTTCGTTGGCTGTACCTGTATTTGTTTATTATTACATTTATTAGAGCGGGTTCGGTTCAACTTTGATACAAGAATCACATTTACGTTTTGATTTAGACGCTACTTCTTTAGTCCAAGTAGGTATTTAATTAATTCATTTATTTTCTTGCAGTATTTTGGACAAGATTTCATTTTTCCATAAGCAAAGTGGACGATCTTACTATTTTTTGGGTTCTGCTGACTTAAAGACTCGGCAGGTTGATAACCCTGCCGTACAAAACCAGTCCTCAGAAATTGTGCTTTAGATTTATTCTATTATTTATAGGGTAGACTCACAGGGTTGTTGTAACCCAAAACATTAAATTCAAATTAGTATATTGCTAAGGCTTTATACAACATAAAAGTACAGTACATCTGCAAATTAACATAATAGTAAAATACTAAATACATTCAACTTCTCATCTACTGTACATCTAGCAACTCACATGCAACACTGCAACTGCTTTCAAGATTGCGCGTTGCAAAAATGAAGCGCTACAACTGTAAAAATCAAAGCATCATTTAAACACAATAATTAATTTCTGCGAACAAGGATTAGCGGTTTTGCTCAGCAAGCTACAGCCAAGAGTTAAGTGGAATAAGAAATCTGGGTGCGAAACTATACCACATTCTCCCCAACCAAAAAAAATAAAGGAATACAGTACACAAAATGAGGCAGTTGCAAAAAGTCCAAACCACAAGTAATCTATAGACTTAAATCGGTCAGGGGGGCGCCGCTGCCGTTGTGAGCGCCGTAGTGGTGGCGAAGAAGTTTCATTAGATGTTTGTGGTGATGGGGATACCGTTTCATGAGACGATTGTTGTGGTGGCATAGAATCTCCATGATACGGCACTGCGATCGGTTGAGTAACGGACGAATCGTGTGGAGCATGTTCTCGATCCGACTCATTGTTTGCAATTTGCGGTTTAGTTGATGACACAGATGGCTCGTTTGATTCATTCGAGAGTTGTTTCTGAGCTTGCCGATCTTTTCAAGCATCCTGATCATTTTTCGGGGCCAAATGTTTTAATGCCACCGTGTCTTCTCTCCCATCAGGAAAACGAATATGAGCATAGTTTGGATTCGCTTCGATCAATTCGACTTCGTCTACCTAGGGATCAAACTTTGATTTTCTCACATAGCGCTTTAAAAGTACGGGTCCTGGCAGAGCCTGCGAGAGGGGGGTTCAGGGAGTACATCGTACCCGTGCCCGGGCCTAGGAGAGCCAGGGCCTAGGAGAGCCCGGGCCTAGGAGGGCCCGGAAGAGTTCAGATTTCCGCATTAAGTTTTGGTATCGCACCATATCACCGTAATCAACCTTGCCTACTGCAAAAATATCAGTCAGCCTATTCAGTACTGGTAATTGGTCGCTATTTTTGCTACACAGCCTTTAGGGCATCCAATAGTGGCCGGTTTTAATTAAAAAAAGAGGAAAATGTATCAAAAGCCATACAATTGCATCGAAATTAACGTTTTGTTACATTTCTCTGACTTGAGAGCCCTAATTCTACAGTATAACTATGTACAAAGACCCACATTTCCAGAGATTCAAATGCATTTCAACCTCAAAGAGCGGAGTCAAAGTTGACATACTATACTACTATCATTAAGTAACTCACTCTATCTGTATGAGTTTAATAGGTACTTGGGTTTGTATCTATGATTGCAGATGACTTCTTAAACTTTTATCAGTAAAATATTTGGATTTGCAGTATTAAAGTTATTATATTGTATAATATTGTGTCAATGTCATAATCATCTCCCCCTCCTTCACATACTTTCTTTCATGTATATCACGTTTTCTGCTTGTCAATATATTTATGCAAGTTTGGTGCTGGGATGTTGATCAAATGCTGTATTTTACCCTCGAGAAACATAAAAAGTGCTAAAGCTTCCGGGGCTCTGCCCCGGACCCCGCTGGGGGAGTTCACAGCGCTCCCCCAGACCCCCTAGCTGGATTTAATTCAATTTTATGTCTAGTTGTGTTTTTCATAGGTCCTAACTGTATGCGAATATCGTTATCCCCTCACTTTTAAATGAAGATCTACCCAACTTCGACAAAAAATGATTTAACGGCATGGGCCCCGATTAGGCTTGGGGGGCCCAATAAGATTTGGGGGCCCCGTATCGACCTTTGTACCCCCTAAAATTTTTTTCTCAGAGGCCCTGGGTCCTGGTGTTGCTAGCCACGATGGTATTGATGATCTAGTGGTTGACCTGCGTTGAAAATTAAACATGCGTTCATGTGGAGTCTTATTTGTTGCAGTGCATAACAAGGTTTAAATAGAATGGAGTGCATCGGGTAAAACGTCTTGCCAGAAAATTATAGGCAGTTTATGAGTTTTAAGAGCAAGTGTGATTGCTTGCCAAATAGTACCAAATAGTCTTTCTACCTGCCCATTACCAGCAGGATTGTTGCTTGTTGTCCTGCTTGTAGCAATGCCTTTATTATGAAGAAAATCCTTCAATTCTTGACTCATGAAAGCACTCTTCCGGTCAGAGTGTATATGTGCCGGCATTCCGAAAATAGAAAACAGTTCTGCGAAAAGAAATCTGGAGTATTTGTCACAAATTGTCAGAATGTAGCGATTTTGGTTAGTAGTCGGAACTGGACCTTTGAAATCAATGTTCAGTCTTTCGAAGGGCTGAACAGCTTTGATCAAGTTTATTGGCGCAGACCAATAATATTGATGTCTGCATTCCCTACAGGCCTGACACGAACGAATTATTTGGCGAATCTAATCGATAGAAAAAGGCAAGTTTCTTACTTTTACAAAATTTGCCATTCGTGTCACCGATCAGTGGTCGAGTGGATAGAGCGTCTGCTACTGAACCGGTAGTCTCGGGTTCGATTCCCAGTCGGGTCAAACCAAAGACTATAAAATTGGTATTCACAGCTTCCCTGCTTGACGTTCAGCAATTAAAGGGACAGTGTGAAGCCTTCACCGTGTGTGGTAGACAGGTGGGCAGGTGGCAGCTTGACTTGAAGACCAAAAGGTCCCTTCGCTGTATCCTGGCCAAGGCAGCTTGGTGAATAATATGTAATTACAATTACAAATACATTAAAAAAGTGTCTCACATGGGTGACAAAGAGACTCATGCACGTTTCGGAGCTTATCAATATTCATGCTTAAACATTTAACACGGGATAAAGCATCAGCGGAAATATTCTCTTCCCCACAACGAAAAACAATGTCAAAATCAAAGGTGCTCAGTTCAATTCGCCATCTCATTATTTTATCATTTTTAATTTTTCCATGGATCTTAGTATTAAACATATACGACACGGATTTTTGATCAGTGATTAATGTAAAATGGCGGCCTGTCAAATAATGCTTCCATTTACGAACAGCTTCAATAACTGCAGAGGCTTCCTTTTCTATAGAGGAATGCCTCAGTTCAGAGCCATTACGCGTGAGAAAAACGCCACAGGTCGACTGCTTTGAAACAAAGTAGCAGCTATTGCAAATTTAGAAGCGTCCGTTTCTACTTGAAAGGGTAGGGACTCGTCAACTGAACAAATAACAGAGCTCTCAATATCGCACTTAAGCAAATTAAAAGCAATTAATGCATCACCAGCAATAGGAAACTCAGTATTATGCGTCAAAGGTCTTAATTTATCTGATAAAATTTTAATCCATTTACAGTAGTATGCAAACAAACCAACTACACGTTTTTGGCTTTTTAAATTACGGAAAGGAGGCATGTCTCAAAGAAGCTGGAGCCTTTCAGGGTTAGGTTTTATTACACCATCACAAATAACACTTTCTATGATATTTAGCTTGCGAGTAGAAAAGGTACACTTTTTCTCATTGTACACGAGATTTTTACGTTTTGCCGCATCGAGAAATCGGTGGAGGTTTTAGTCATGTTCAACTTGGTTTTTACCACAAATAGTTACATCGTTCAAGTAAGCAAATGTATTGCTTAAACCTTCGTCGGCAATAAAATTGTTTATGATGCGCTGAAAAGCAGCCACACCATTTGTAACGCCAAAAGGAATACGACAAAATTGATACAAACGTTTATTGGGTTCAAAAGACGTATACTTCTTCTCGTGCTCACGGATTGGTACCTGATGGTAAGCGTTTTCGAGATCAATGGTGCTAAACACACGATACTGTGAGATTTTGTTTACGGTCTCTTCAATATTTGGCTACTGATAAGCGTCTAAGTTCGTGTACTTGTTAATAGTTTGAGAATAGTCAATAACTAATCGTTTCTTGTGACGTTCGTTTTTTGACACAACCACTGGTGCTCTTCAGTGCGAGTCACTCGGTTTGATGATCCCTTCGGCAAGCAGACGGTTCGTTTCGTTTTTGATGAAATCTTGATCTTCATGACTATATTTTCTCGACTTAGTCGCAATTGGCTTACACTCTGGCGATAAGTATTGAAACAATGGCGGTGGGGTGACATTCAGCGTTGTTAAATTGCAAATCTTCACCGGTGGCTTCTCACCGCCGTAATTGATAGTAATGCTTTTTTGCATTGCTTGCCAGTCCTGCCCGAGTATAACATCTGCGCACAAGTTGGGAAACACATGCAACTTTACATTAGGATATTCTTTACCGTCAGTCTCAATGTTTGCAGTACAATATCCTTAAATTGGCACGGTTAAAGTGCTAGTAGCCATCGAAATAGTTTCTTTAATTGGCTGAATTTTAAGACAGCAAGCATCAACCAATCTTGGATGGATAAAGCTGTCTGTACTCCCCGAGTCAACTAATGCAATTGCTTTCTTTTTGTTGATTGATAAAGTAATGCTGGATTTCTTAAAATCTGCAGGTACACCTTTAAAAGAAGCCATAGCTAATATCGGTGAGTACATCGCAGCTGTGGTCAGTTCATTAGCAGCAACCGCTTTAGACTAGCAAACGCGTTGATAGTGCCCTTTCTTTTTACCTTTGCGACATATTGCTTCTCGGGCAGGGCATTTGGATCGCGGATGCGAGGTAAACCCGCAAAAATAACAATTCGGTTGTTTTAACTCAGTACATGATGCGGAGTCACTTCCATTATGATCGCTGTCTAGGAGAGGCGCTGATGGAGTCAAGTCTGCTACGGCGGCGATTGCGTTTTATAGAAATCAGCGTTCTTTTGCGCAGTGTTTAGCGCTCTAGCCTGAGTTATGGCTGCTTGCAAATCTAATCTCTCGCTTTCCTATAGGCGTTGTCGAATCAGTGGCGGATTTAGGGGGGTTGGGGGGGATGCATCCCCCCACCAGCCTAAGCATAACGTGCATATGGATAATATTAAACATTTAAAAAAAAAGCAATCAGTGAATACTCGATAGGCCGGGTGACTGCGATATAATTTCTGAAGCCATTGGGGGGGTGGGGTAGGGCGGGGGGAGGAAAAAGATTTTTACAGCGAAATTTTTACAAAGCAGAAATTAGTTTTTTACAGGTCCGATTGATTTGAAAGCGCCAAACTAGCAAAATTCCCAACTCGCACTTTTGAACGATAAAGGCATAACACAACAGGAGTTCAATTATGGCGCATTTTCGCTCAAACCTCACGCAATACCAGTAGCGTAGCCAGAGGGGGCGGGGGGGGTCTTTAGCCCTCCTATTGATACGTCGACCAAAATGCAGAATGGGAAAAACACTACGTTTTTAGCACTTTTGAGACTGTTTTATGCACTGGAGTGGACTAAATAGTGATTTAAAATATCTTTTGAAACATTTGTTCAGGGGTAAGGGGGCTAATTTGTCAAAAATAAAACCAACAAATAAATGAAAACTTTGACAAATGGTTAGAAATAAGCAATCAAATTTGATCGCAAGTGTAAAAATGCTAAACATAGGTGTCAACAACAAATATACTATAAACTAAGAAATAGGGGGGGGGGGGGCTATTCAGTATTACTTCATTACCAAGTTCTCTCAAATTTCTTTTCATTAGCCCCCCCCCAATTATTTTTCTCTCAAAACTGTACGAAATAGATTACTCTGTATGAGTTTATTGAACTATTCGATTTTATAATTTACCAGCATCTAAACAAAAGAACTAACATTTTACCAAAAGCCACCTCCTAAATAGCCCATTCATGCCACCAGTTTAATCTTGTTTGCACTGCCAATTTCTAAGCTACGTTTTAAAAGCATTATTTTTTAATCAAAATAGCCCTAAAATGAAGTTATTTTTGAAAATGCAAAAATTTCGAGCGCTCCACCACCCCCCAACACAGCCCCCCGATTGCGAATTTCTGACTACGCGCCTGCGCAATACAGTAGTGCGGTTTCGCACAAAAAGTGTGTCGATTTGATAGAACATCAAGTAAAATGTCTTCTGGAATGTAGTTTTATTACATTGTTAGTTACGGTATGCTGAATGAACACTTAAACAAAATAGACTTTTGACAATAGAAATATCAAAGTCCGATGCAGGTAGTTTTTACTCATTCTGTGTGAGTAGCACAGCCAAGGGAGGGCGGAGGGGGGGCTTTTGCCCCCCCCCCCACCCATTGGCCTGTCGACCAAAATGCAGAATAAGCAAAATACCACGTTTTTAGCACTTCTGAGACTGGTTTTTGGACTATAATGGACTAAAACGTGATTTAAAGCATCTTTTCAACCATATATTCAGGGGGGGCTAATTTGTCAAAAATAAAACTCACAAATCAACAAAAACTTTGAAAAATGGCCAAAAATAAGCAATCAAGTTTGATATAGCTCATTGCAAATGCTTAACATAGTTTTTATCAATAAAAATATTATAAACTCACGAACAGAGGGGGATCTATTCAGTATTGGTTAATTACTAATCACCTCTCTCAAATATCTTTCCATGAGCCCCCCTCCAATTATTTGTCTCTATAAAACATAGTCGAAATAGATTACTCCGTGTGAGTTTTATTAAACTATAAGATTTTATGATCTACCAGCATGTAAACAAGAAAAAATTTTACCACTAGCCACTTCTCACATAGCCCATTTATGCAACCGGTTTAATCATGTTTGCACTGCCAATTGCTATGCCACGTTTTAAAAGCATTATTTTTTATCAAAATTGCCCTAAAATTTAGTTATTTTTCCAAAAAGATGCAAAATTTTCGATCGCTGGGGGCTCCGCCCCCAGACCCCCAAAGCAGCTCCCTCATTGGGAATTTCTGGCAAGGCGCCTGTTCTGCGTAGATGCAGACGGTTATGCTGGCGAAAGTTTAATAAATACGATTTTTGACGCAGGAAAGACGAAAAGAGCGTTTCATGGTATTAATTTGAATTGAATTGGTTAAATCAATGACATAAAACTAGTTTTATGTCATTGGTTAAATTTTAAAAAATGTTTTATATACTGGTAACGTTTTTGGGATGGGACGGATCAAAAATATCCCCAACAAGTTTGCGCGAGGTCAAGAACATTAACCATAAACATGCAAAATTTTGAGATTATACGCAATTTGTTCTCATAAATTTTATCATCCCCGCCAAATGTTTCTAGATCCGCCACTGTGTCGAATGTTACCGTTTTGCAGTCCTCTTATGAATGTGCCTCAGATCGCTTCTTCTCGATACTGAACTGCAGTAACTTGTCGGTAATTGCATTCTTTACTTAATGATTTTAGTACCTGCAAATATTCGTCTATGCTTTCGTCTGGCTGTTGTTTCCTGGTTGATAATGCGTGTCTTGCAAATATCTCATTAGGCGTTCTCGCATAAGCAGTTTTTAATATTTCTAGAGCAGCATCGTAGTTAGCAGCTTCTCCAAAAAGCTCATAAACGTCAGCCGAAACATAATTTGTAAGTACCGTAAGTTTGTTTAGATTCCCGCTCTCAATCGCTGCTAGAAAATTCTCGAAATTAGCGAGCCAATGTCGCCAGAGTTTTGTTGCGTTCGGAATCGTAGGGTTAATGTCAAATCGTTAGGGCTTCAATACCTTTTCCATGGTGAGATTTTATGTTGTATAAATTGCTGCAACCCGAAACATTAAATTCAAATTAGCATAGGTGGGCACAAGTCCGTTAATTGTTAATCTGGTAATAACGAAGCTAACTTTTTCATTAACTCGTTAATCCGTTAAAAAGTTTTTTCATGTTAACGGACTAAATTAACTTCCGTTATGTTCTGTTAACGGACTAAAGTAACTTCCGTTAAGTTCTGTTAACTTCCGTTGAGGTCTTTATCGTTAATATCTTGCACCATTCATTTATCACACCGGTAAACCAGTTTGCACTGGTAACACTTGTCGCGTATTAGCACGAGTTTTATAGAAGCGAAAAAAGGAGCGCTTTTTTGAGGCAAATAATAAGCGGCAGCTTCATAGGTCTATTAATTATATCGCTGTTCACAATTTCCAAAGATTTTCTGATCGTAGCTTTGTTAGTGCATTTGAACATATTTTTATCTTGAAATTTAGATTAGACTGTAAAATGTAACTTCCAAAACACAAAAAAAACCACCATAGCAATAAATATTTCCTTACAATCTGCTCAACAGCGTCAATATGTGTTCTAAAAGCAAGTGAATAAAAGGAAATGTAAATTACACGCAAAATGTTAACGAATTAACGGACTTTATTAACTTCCGTTAATTAAAGCTGAAAATAACGGATTAACGTTGACGGAGGTGTGAAGTTTGTTAACGGACTTGTAGTTAACGAAGCTAACGTTTTGCACTAACTTGCCCACCTATGCAAATTACTATATTTCTAAGGCTTTATACAACATAAAAGTACAGTACATCTGCAAATTAACATAATAGTAAAATACTAAATACATTCAACTTCTCATCTACTGTACATACAGCAACTCAAATGTAACACTGTGACTGCTTTTCAGATTGCGCGTTGCAAAAATGAAGCGCTTCAACTGTAAAAATCAAAGCATCATTTAAACACAATAATTAATTTCTGCGAATAAAGATGAGCGGTTTTGCACAGCAGCTACAGCCAAGACTTAAGTGAAATAAGAAATCTGGATTCGAAACTATACCGCAAAGGTTAAAGCTGTTAATTAAAAGCTTCAAAGTAGCTGGATATGCAAACAATTTACTTTTCCGCCTATAGTTTTACCTTCGCAAAAATATACTGAATAGTGTTTTTATTTTTTGCTGTATGCATGCGACCAAATATAAGCCATTTGCTGTGTATGTAGCAATCACATTAATCATAACTTAGTCCAATTGTCGCTATAAACGAAACAATATTTATGGTAAGTTTTGAGTACATTTTGGTCTTGCCGTTACCGTCTTACCTTTTGTTTAAACTTTAAGTTCGTTCTTTAGTCTGGAGAGCGAATATAATTATTATAATATAATGATTATTTTTTGTGTAATAGTTATGATTTTACATTTTACTCGCGAAAAATAAAACTGAACTGAACTAATTATTTTTACGGCTAAGTTTTGTAATTATGGCTTTTAAGTTTTCTTATCTCTTTGTGAGCTTTCTGCTTTTGGCTATTTTGATGTCATTTTTTTTCAGGCCCGCCGCCAGATTAGTGTGCTTTAGAGGGTTAGAAGGGGGGCAAAATTTTGAGGGAAGCGGGCACCGAATTTTTTTTTTTGGGGGGGGGCACATTTTGTAAACTAAATGACTAGCGTAGTTGCTCTTCTGCTGCTCAGTGTCAATGTAATTTATTTATTGTTTAAGTTTTTTTTATTTGAAATTGGTGCAAGTAAAATCATTATATGGTCTAATTAGTTTTTTAAACGTATGATAAAAAAAATTTGCGCAAAAAGTCCTAAATGTTTTCTAATCATAATGTTGCTACTGCAGAAATTGAGTTTATCAAAAGCACGTAAGCAAAGCGGCAAACGGTGTTTCAAATATGTGGTTTCAAATTCTACGTTTTTAACAAACTTGAAAGCAAACGGGCTTGAAAGCAATTGTGGAAAATTTAGGTGACTTTTTTCAAAAATACGAAGGTAAAATTAAGAATAACCTAAAATTAGAATAATGTGCACAAACTTTGAAATAGATTAAACATTTGATCAAAGCTTCACGATGTTCTTGCACCTGGGAACAGAATTTCTCAAATTCTAAATTAAATAATAATGAACACAGTCTATTTATTTGCAGTCACAATATTGAATAACTATAAGAACTAGTGTTGTTACATACCCCTGAAGCAAAGATTTGCTGTACATTGCTTATTGAAAATTAGCATACCTGGTTAGTTTAAGCTACTTCGAAATGGCGAAAAATTAATTGCATTTCTTAACTTATTGTAAACTGCAAAGTAGTGCTGAGGCCTGAATTGCGAAGAAAAATATGTATAAAACTACTAACAGTACCAATTACCATCACTAATGCAGATCGTAATTTTGGGTTGTTTGCTGTATCAGTGGCGTAACAAGGGAGAGGGGCGAACGCGTCCGGAAAATTTTGTCTCAGAGCGCAACAATACGTGGTATAAGTTGAAAACCTTTTTGTGCTTTACCTTTGTTTCTAGACTAAGCTAGTAATTTAGAAAACGAAGCAGTATATTTTTGGTCTTCACGTACCTTTTGCTTCTGGCCGCAAACGCAAAAAATTCGGCCACCAGTATTGCGTTCGCGTTTTTTTTTTGCTTTAACCAGATTTTATGTCAAATACAATGTATTTGGGCAAAATACTTAATTGGTTAATGTTACAAGTAACTTGCAGGCCAAACAAAATAAAAGATAAATACAGTTCTGTCTTTAAAGTAGAGTAAACAAAGTTTTGGAACAGCAACCACAAACTAGGTCTATAGAAGCCAAAATTGGCATATCAAAGCTGATTTTATTAAGAACAATGTACTGAGAAAATTAATAATAAGCTATATAGCTTATAAGCTATATAATAAGCTACATAATAAGCTATACAGCTTATTGTTAATATAGCTCATTATTAATTTTCTCAGCACATTGTTCTTATATAAAGCTGATTTTGCGGCTGCAAATCTTAATTATGCAACTGTACTGCATAGTTCAGTGCTCCGCAACCGGTGTGTCACGACACACTGGTGTGTCGCGAGACCATTTCAGGCGTGTCGCAGAGTATTTGTAATTTTTCTAGCAAAGTAACAGAAATATTTTTCCAAATCTGAACGTTTGTCTGTACCTACTATTTGTGACGTAAAAAGACCTTTTTTTATTTTTATTCTGGAGACCATCTCAAGAAACGTTGAATTTAGTTGTAATCCGGACTGGAGACCTTTTTTTTTTTTTGGAGACCATTCCGAAAATCGGAGAAATTGCTGGTTTGCCTGACTGAAGACCATTTTTTAGCGGTAAACAAGATAAAAAAGCTTAAGAACCTCGATGTACGAGAATAAATTCATATCGTTTTTTGCAGTTTTTGTGTTTTTACTGACATTGTTTGTTGCGGTGTGTCGCCGAATTTAGCAAGTAGCATAAGCGTGCCGCAGGTTAAAAAAGGTTGCGGAGCACTGGCATAGTCCATTATCAGTGCTGCCACTAGAGCATATTTTTGGGGGGCAATTTTTTTTCAGGGGGCCAAAGATTGTTCAAAGAACAAAAAACGCACCAATAAAAGGTAAATTTCACCGAGTTTTGAGCCGTTCTCCTAAACAAAACGGCACCGCACTAATGAAATTTTGCTTTCTGTAATTGGCGGAAAAAAAAACAACTTGGCAACGTGATAAATTTCGCAATTTGCGCTAAAAAGAACATTGAATACGAGCATGCTGGGCATTTTGGGGGAAGGCAAAAATTTTGTTTAGGGGGCGCCGCCCCTGTCCTCCCTTCCCAGTGGTTACGGCCCAGTCCACTATATTACAGTACGTCCCTGCAGTGCTTCGTTTTCGACAAATTCTAAAACTGTTTTGCATGTTTTTATTGTTTTGTAAAATCCTAATAAAGAGTAAAATGAAAATATCCAGTCTACGCTTACCATCGAAAATACCTATACTACTACTGTATGTGCATATATTTGTCAACACCAATATTAACAAAAAAGGTAAAAGATTTACCCTAGCCTTAATATTTTCTATCCTTTGCTGCATTGCAAAAAATAGCAGAAGAGTTCTTTCCGTAACATTTTTTTAATCACTGCGATAAATTTCCGAATTTTATGAAATTGTTTAAATCTGTTATATCATAGTCGCAATTCCACAGGAGCGTATCAATAGGGATGTTATCAAATCTTTCATTATTTACATTTCAGAAATAAGCCACAAGTCTTATCGTAAGTTTTTGAAGCAAACTGATAAATGTGTAAAGTAATCGTACAAACAAGTTTTGATTTTCCACATTTACAATACAAGAAAGAGTACATTTCTTAATTTTTTTTCATATAGGACGCTGCCAGTGGTGCCAGAACGGGGAGGGGGCGGGGCAGGGGGGCAACTGCCCCCCTGCCCTTTTACCAGGAGGGACAAGAAGGCAGTACTGCCCGAATAAACTGACAACACGCAAAAGAGTATTGGAGCAACAAAAAACATTCCAGTAATTAAAGTGAAGTGTTTTGTGAACCAAAAGAGCTCTTTTTAGAAATAAAACGTAAAAAAAATTTTTTCTTGATCCAAAACTATACGGCAATTTTCAATTTATGAAAAAATATCCTTCCCAAGTAGCGCTAAAAATTTCCTTGAAATCAATAGCAACAAATTGGAAGAGACTATTTTACCGAAAATTTTTGTCTGTCATTTATTTTAACCCAATTTAAATTTTTACTCTAAAACTAACCCCAAACCTATCCCAAACTCTACCTCAAATCTTAATCTTGAACCCTAAAAAAGCAAATGAAAAAAGCGCGAATGAATATTTCTTATTTTTGTTTTATTCTCCTTAACTTGAACATTTTCAATGAAATTGTCACTACCTAACAAATCGCGTGTCATAAATGACTTCTAAATAACGAAAAATAAATGAGCAATCTTGTGGAATTCGGTTAGCCTGTGACATCCCATTTAGTTCCGTCAGTTTAAACTGACGCTAGGAAGATAGAGTGCTACAAAATTTCAAACCTAGAACTTCAGAATCCTACGTCTGGAGCATGGCTGAAGCCGAGACCGACTCGTCCAAGACCAAGACCACAAATTTTTCTGTGACCAAGATCGAGACCGGTCTCGATCTCAATTTTGGCTTCGAGACCGAGACCGGCAAAGTTCAAGACCAAGACGGAGACGGAAAAAATGATGTCATCAATAGTTTTTTCGATTTTTTGAAAAAAATCTTTTGGAGTTCATATTTCCTCATAAGTTGGTTTTATGATTATATAAATTGATTTAGATGACAAAGTGCTTTAGTCGAAATGATGATTACTTCAGTAAAACATCTAAACGAAGTCATTTTATGTAGATTTTCACGAAAAAAGAGAGCCTTCAACTAAACTTAATGCCTCTTACTCAAAGCGAGAAGCCGGGTCACCTTTATTTTTGTCAAAAATTACGAGTCAATAAAACGACGCAAACTTAATGAAATAAAATCACAAAAAAAACGTTAAAAACTATTTGTATATTTGAAGTACCGTATTAAAGGTATAGCTACCAAAACGTTGCCAGGAGTTTCAATTAGGAGGTGAGGAGGATTTCCAAGCACGCAACTACGATTATGCGAAGAAAAGGCTTAAAAAAACAATACAGTTTTTACCCAAAAAATATTTTGTTGCAAGGTTGCAAACTCATCGATTTTATTTGAGTTCAAGTTTGAGTTCGGTCTATTTTAGCAAGTCCAAGTTCGAGTTCAAAAATTTAAATTTTTGGAGTTCAAGTTCGACGAAAATACCGATGGCTCTACGCTATTGAATATTTGTCACTACAAAATTAATGAAACAATAAACGATAATTCATGGACTATCATAAATTGTGTTGTTTAATATTCTGTTAAAAGTAAAGTGTAGGTTATTGAATTCATCAAATACGATAAACAACGTACTTTTCTGTCACGAATAGACCGCAATAATTTTCTTAAAAGCTATTTTTACAAAGACTTCATACTTTTGCTTTGTACTAGCCTACTTAATACAAAATTTTGTTTAAAGTTTTCAGTTCGTAAACTGTATAACCAAAATTAATTTTGTTGCGATAATTAGATGCCGCGACTTATTTTATATATCGCGAATCTTTTTAATCTCAAACTGATTTTTTATAATTGCTAATTTTTTGTCAAAACTTAAACTCGCTGATTTATTCCACTGAGCTATAAATACTAACCAAGTTTTGTTCTTTTTCTACAAACTATGAGTAGACCATTGGTTCTCAACCTTTTCTCAAAGCGACTAAAGTTTATTGAAAAAATCAAAGGTGTAAAATTTTATGGCCCATGTATTTTCTGATGCATAGTTTAAATTAAAAGCTATATGTAGAAAAAAAAAACTTTTCGTGATGACATGACAGAACTGTGTTGAAAATCGTACGAAGTTTTGAAAATCGTACGAAGTTTTGAAAATACTACCTAAGTTTTCACTGAAATGTTTATGAATATTTGCTATGTAGCTTTCAAAATCGTTACCAATAATGTCCTTACGTCGTCTGACATACATGACCTTTGATTTCTAGTCTCCACGCACACAAAGCTTTTTCTCTGTGTGAATTCTATGCTAGTTGGTCGAGCGGTAACGCATTTGTCTCTGGAGCGGGGGGTCTGAGGTTCAAATCTTGGGCCGGTCAAATCGGACACAGTGTTGCCAACAGCTCGCCACCGCCGCGATATTTCTCCAAAAAGGGCTGTGTTGCCCGAGCACAATGACGCGGAGATGGGCACCGTAAACTCGTGACACGCTTTGTCGTATTACAGCGAGCATAATGAAAGGTTTAATTTGAAAATATATCTTTTACTACTTCTAAGCGATTTACATACACCTTTGCGATATTGAGAAGCTCAAAATTTTACTGCTGGAGTTTTCGTTACAAAAATGCATCTATAGGGTTGATTACTATATGCGTTTATTTTATTACTGTATTGCTTTCTGTAAGTTTCACTCTATGTAGATGTTTACAAAAAAAAACAACCCTAAAAAGTTTTAGGCGACCCATAGGTTGAGAATCATGGGAGGAGATAACTGTTAACGCAATAATAGTAAAGTTTTTCTATATAAGAGACAAATTTCTTATCACTTAATTAACTCAATATAAAACGTAGCGTCGCTTTTCCACCTTAATCGTTTCTTTTTTTATACTCCTAGCTGTTTTTCTAGGTCGCCTAAGCATAAAAAGTGGAAAACATGCACCTGTTTGAAAAACACAATTTCAATTTACAAAGCTTGATCTACAAAAATATTTCAAACAATTTTTTAATCGCTAAATTTCGTTTTACGAACTCGGACAGTTTTATTCGAGTTCAAGTTCGAGTTTAGAAAAATTATTTTTTCAAGAGCGAGTTCGGCAAAAATACCGAGTTTTTTCGAGTTCAAGTTCGCGGCACTGTCTTTTCGTCTTGCTGAGCAAACTGTTACAACTTAATCGTATCACATCCGGAGGTTTGCTCCAGTCGCTGGACGATTTTTGTGATTTTTCGTAAAAAATAGCCATTA
Organism: Trididemnum nubilum; assembly: GCA_963965965.1. Classification (NCBI taxonomy): domain Eukaryota; kingdom Metazoa; phylum Chordata; class Ascidiacea; order Aplousobranchia; family Didemnidae; genus Trididemnum; species Trididemnum nubilum. The sequence continues at coordinate 5,191,951 of OZ014472.1, forward strand.
AAATCATATTTTGCCCGTTTTTAGAACTACCTAATTGCTAAAGATTAATTGCTACGATTCTTAATCGCTAAAATCGTTGAGAACTTAATTGCTAAGATTCGGAAGCCGTTCGAAAGAATTAAATTGCTTTTCCACTTTAGCTTCTTTTGTTTGCCTGTACAAGTCAAGTTCATGAGACGTTTAAACGCTTGCATTCATGAATTAAATTTTGTAAGTGATATGACTAAAAAGAGGAGAGCTGCAGACCACTTTGCCCTCCTGTTTGCGTCACTTGCCATTTTACATTTCACTTAGGCCTATCATACATCATGAACAAACAAACTTACCAATTTTAAAGTAGTTGGTGTGTTTGCTGATGACAAAGTCACAAAATATAGGCTAAAGGTTAGTATATCTCTGTTGTCGGCAATCGGCAATAAAATAATATGTATAAAATGTATTCACTCTTTTTTGGTAAGAATTAGTAAATTTTGAATTGTGACTGGCTGTTTTTAATTTTTTGCCGATTTTCAGCCTCATTTGTTTTTTGATTTGTTCGTAAATTCTGAGAGCATCGACGTCAGTTTTAGCAAACATGTTTGCAAAACAGTTTAATTCCCAAAGCTTTGTCTACTTGAGTTGAGGTTTTTTTACTTCTTCAGCAGCGTCGTAAAATTGCAAAGGCAAAAAGGCTAACTTTTTTCAACAACTGCGTAAACAACTGCGAAAAAATTTTTAACTTAATTATTTGTGCAGTATTCTGTAATCTCAAAATAGTAGCATTGTGTACATCCTTTGACACAAAAACTTCTATCACATGGGGATTAAAAAAGTCGCGAAAACAGCTGTAGTGCTCGAATTGGGCAAGAGCTCTGTAGTTTTGCTTGGACTCCGTAATTTCGTTCCTCCTAATCAAAACCGCTATGTGTAAATGACGTCTTTTCTCGTGTGTAAACACGACAATTTTAATCTCCAGATGCAAAACCTCTTTGTCCAACTGATAATGTTAAACGCGGCGTTAGCTTCTCACAAAACTACATTTTACTTACAAAATTTACATGGCCTCGCTATTTTATTTTTTCTCTCAAAAATTATACAATTAGCTATTTTATTTTAATTCCAAAAATTTCTCAGTCTTAAGACCAATTTTGAGCTACGAGACCGAGACCACAACGGTTCGAGACCAAGACCGAGATCAGTGTGAAACAGCCGAGACCAAGATCGAGACCCCAAAAAATCGGTCTCAAGACCGGTCTCGAGACCTACAGCTGTGGTCTGTAGGCCTAAGCACTACTTTCGAATCACTAAAGTTTTTTACTTTGTTTGTAGCCCTAGTTGGAACGATCGACGCTGGCGTTACCAGAGGCGGATTCCAAGAGTCAGGACTTCCCTGTTCAAACCGGAGAAATATAAAAAAAACCTTCGAACACATAAAATTCACTGCAATAACAGGAGAAAATACATTTTTTGTCCAGACTTTACAGTAAAATACTCGGTGGAGGTGGGAATGAACATCTTCAAAACTATCATTTTTTTATAAATGCAGATCAAGTTGGTAAAAACTTGTAATTTTTTTATTTTGCGATTCACCAGCTTCAATTAAAAAGGTTGACATTTTACCATTAACCACCACCCTTACAACCCATTTATGCAGCCAACTTAATCATGTTGTTGCATTGCTAATTCCTATGCCACGTTTTAAAAGCATTAATTTTTGCTAAAATAGGGCTTAAAATTAAGTTATTTTTGCAAAAAAATTTGCAAAATTTCCGAACACTAGGGGCTCTGCCCCCAACCCTCAACCCCTTTACCTCCAGCGGTTGGGTGCATTGCCCCCAAACCCCCAATGGCTTACGGTGGCTGAACCTTCCCTTACTTAATTGATGATCTGTTTGTTGCTATTTTTTAGTGTTTATGAAACGTATTCATCACTTTGGTTTTGTTGAAGTGGTTTAGCAGTATTAAAGAGCAATGTTGGTTAAATGACTTTACATATAGTATTGAAAGTGCCCTTTGAAAAAGCTGCCCCCCCCCCCCCCCCCCCCCTTGCCCTGCTCACGTTCTGGCACCCGTGGATGTGGCCTTAATTAACTGTAAAGAGTTGGTAAATATTTTTTTATAAAATTGAAATGTTCACTAATCTAATTGATAAAAATGTCGTAATAGATGGCAGTGAAAAACCTGTGAAAAACAAAATGATAACAGCTAACTTTTAAATGAGTCATATATTGCTAAAGAAACAAATCACAATAACGCGTGAGGTGGGTGGCTTGGCGATGAAGCTTCGCACGTCATTAAGTTATTTACTGGCAGCTTGGTGACGCATAATCGCTTTTGACTATTTCTTACTTCTTTTTTCTATCGCTTGTAAAAATAACATGATTTTGAGTAGCGTCACAAAAATTAATAGTTTCATAATTACCGTAAGATTTTTAAAATCTTCAAACTTTGGCTACAACGTTTGTAAAATTGTTGGCTTGTGGTGTTTTTTTTAGAAACTTTAGCACGTGCATGTACTAGGATACAAGGGTTCAAACAGCGCGGTCAAGCTCGTCCCCCCCACCCCGTTTCCTATGGCGACCAAAAAGCCAAGTCTTGAAACGATTAAATGACATTAAACAAAAAAGTGTTGTTCTCCAGTAATTAGTGTTGTTTTTTTTTCATGCCATCGTCAATTAAAATATTTTTAAAATTTATCAGGATCAAAATTTCAGATAGGCTACAACTTCTGCAATATTGTAGAATTCACCACAACAGAGAAGCCGTCTTTTTTACAAAATAAAAGAAAAGTCTATGATGAAAAATATTGTTCTAATTGAACGCTTCCGTCTTCCCAAAGATACCAGTAGCAACTTCTCAAATTAGTCACTCTCTAGCTCACAAGTAATTATAAATTAGACTTGGAGAGAAAACAATGGTAATATGACATCTTGCAAAACAAACTTCTGAGCAATTTTAAACCACGCTCTGAAAAGGTTAGTAAATAATGATTACGATAATTAAGAACAATTGGGCAAAACAATGTTTAAGAAAACAACTCGTCTTTAAAACTTAGGAGTGTTATATTAACATTAATTCATTATGTTTTTTTTCTTATTTCTGATTACTGGTATTATTATTGTGTCACTTGTAGAACGTCAATTTCTTATCAATTTTTATTACGTTAAATATTTGGTATAGGGCATTTTATTGGCAACATGATCTTTCCAAAAAGATCAATCAGTTTTTTGTCTAAAATAATATAAACATACATAGCGATAAAAATGTGCCGATATTTGCTTTTTCAAAACTTTTTATGCTGATCAAAATGAAATGTTTTGTCAAAACCGATAAACATAAAGCTAACAAATGGTTATAGAATTCGAAATATTTTCCAAAAAATGATGTACTCGTAGTCATCGAACATTCGCTATTCGTATAATTTAAGCATGAGATACATTTTCTTACAATCAGCTCAACAGCGTCAATACGGGTTCTGGAAGCAAGTAAATAAAAAGATATGTATATTACTCGCAAAATATTAACGAATTAACGGATTTCATGAACTTCCGTTAATTAAAGCTGAAAATAACGGATTAACGTTAACGGAGGTATGAAGTTTGTTAACGGACTAGTGGTTAACGAAGCTAACGTTTTGCATTAACTTGCCCACCTATGCGTGTTGTAGCTATGCGTAAAAGTTTTACAAAAGTACCTCTATCACAAGGGAGTACGTTTGGGTTTTCTTCAAAATAAATAGTATCGGCAATTAATCGAATCGTTTCATTCAGGAGGACGATGGTAAAAAAAGAGGTAACATCAAAACTAACTAATTTAAGATTTGATAAAGATTGGAACTGATTTAGTTTAGAGATAAAGTCATTATATGCACAGAGCTGGACAGTGCTGTTTCGAGCTTTTAGCTTTCATCGGCAGCCCTCAGCTTCCTCTTGGCCAAACTGGACAAACCTTATGGGCTTGCACAGCGGCAGAGGGTTTGTAGGGAATAAACGGTTTTTCACTTGTGGTACGTCCAGTTCGGCCAAGAGTCTTGTCCAGTTGGGGAATAACTTTGTTAGAGAAGCTGAGGGCTGCCGATGAGAGCTAAAAGCTGAAACAGCGCTGTCCAGCTCCGTGCATATCATGACTCGAGCTGCTTTGCAGCTGCAGGGTTGGTGGTTGATCTAGCCACTTAACTGCCAGTGGAAGACGTTATGATTTGCCAGGAGTCGACCACGAAGGACGTCAAATTTTTCGGCGATAAAGTCTTTAGTTTAATCCAACATATATTTATTGGGAATGTACGGCTGAATAATCTTCTCAAGCAATTTAGCAACTTCATATTCAGAAGTGCCAACCGTAGAAACTACCGATCTTAATGGGTTATTTTTCTTATGAACTTTCACTAAACCATAAATTTTTCCAGAAGCACTACCACTGGGCACAAGTTTTCAAATTAATTGTTGATCATACCCTTTAAAAACTATTTTCAAATATAGTACGCGATAGAAGTCTTGCTGTTCATTGTTTAAATATTTGTGTATTTGAAGTGTTATAGTTTTTTTGCCCTGTCCGAATAAATGTGTCTGAAAGCAAGTTATGATGACGCGTTTGAGTGGGCCTATTGTGATAAACATTTCGGTGTGACAGATGTAGCGAACGTGCATTTATAACATGTTGCCTTTAATTGAATGTTTAACTTTAATAAATTAAAATTTATTTAAAGTTTTGTCTTCAATTATCTTCGACATGTTTTAACGTTTGGTGTTAAAAATCTTTCTTTTTCTGGATGTGCTTGCTATTACCTAATATCTATGTTGTTGTTTTTTTATTCATTAGCTGCCATTGCTGTGGTTAAGAATAAAAAAGGATGAAGAAGTATTTTGAACATAGTTGGTGTTTATCGTTTGCTCATCGCATGCTAGTGTTTTTCTGAAAATTGAAGGTGGGGGCCATAGCAAAAGGTCTTAGGAAATCATTCGTTAAACAACGAAGGAGTCAGGATACTGTTGGTTTGAATATTTAAATGTATTGTGTATCGTACTGTATATTAAATACTTCCTAACAAAACTTTTGCAATTAAAAAGTTAATTTGCAAAAATTTAACGCTCACGATTGAAGTTCGAGTTGCACATAACTGCTTGATATTTGAGTTACACATAACTACTTGATATTTTTACCACAATTAATATTTTCACCACAAAAAAAGAGCTTTACGCAAGAGGTGGTGGTAGCTGAAAGCCTAATTGTTAATTTGGACAAACGGTACGTGTTTTTACAAATATCCATCTGCCGATTTGTTACCGAAGAATTTAAGCAAAATTCGAAATGCAAATCGAAGCGGGTGAAGCCGAACAAAAGGAAATCTTTTGTTTTCCATACTCCAGAAATAAACATCTTCTTTCAGTTACTTCAGCGCTAAAGTTGACTCCAAACAAAAAGCTACTATAATTTTTATTTGTAGTACTTAAATACACAATGGTAAACTCAAACAAAAGAAAACTAAATAGAGCTACATTTTTCTGATTTTACGTTATAAATACAAGTTGCATAAAGCTATATCACAATAGATTTACATTTACCACACACAGTTTTATAGAACTACAACAATGGTACAAACAATTGTAAAATGTACAAAATAGATTATAAAGAAGAGTACACAAAAACGATTATCTGATTAGTCGGTATCATCTTATCTCATTCAGCCAGATAGAAATAAAGCAATAGAAAAATTAAATGCAAAACATGACGGTTTGGACATTGTAACAAACCAAAACTTATCAACCGCAAAAACCAAAAACAACAAAAATTACAGTACCTCATCAACGTAGTGCATAATCAACAAACAAAGCCTCGTCTTGCAATGGTAATAGAGCCGACTTTAGCCGCCACAAGTTGCGAGAGTTTTCAGGCAATGCCGCTTGTTACGGAAATCATTTTTGTGACTTTTAGCAAAAAACTAGATGTTTTCACGCAGAGTTAAATTTAAGTTGATTTGAAAACATTTACATTATCTCATACTTGGACAATTGTAATAAATCTGTAACATTAAAAAGAACGCTTTTGTATGAGGTATAAATCCGGTTATTGTCATAAAGGCCGGTTGCATCAGATTTGCTACAGTTCAAGAAACCAAATTTTATATTGGCAACATGATCACGCTGGACGTTTTTCAGAAACAACAAACCAGCTGACAAGTCGTGTTAGCTTGAAATGTTAGTCGGGTAAAACTTTGCAAGAACGTAACCAAGAAAGTTTTGGTTTGCTTTGGAAGTGTAGGAAATTTTTCTAGAATTTGAATTTTTTTTGTGTTTTGTCATTACAATCGGCCAGTTGGTCGAGTGGTAACGCGTTTGTCTTTGGAGCGGAAGGTCCGAGTTTCAAAGTTTAGGCCGGTCAAATTGGACACAGTGTTGCCAACAGCTCGCCACAACTGCAACATTTCTTCGAAAGAAGCTGTGTAGCTCGGGCGCAATGACGTGGGGATGGGCCTCGCAAACTCGCTACACGCTTCGGCGTAATACAGCACGTATAATGAAGAATTTTATTTGACCTCTTATTTTATCATAATTTTGCGGTTGCGATTCATTGAGTTGTTACAAAAATACATTTTATGTTAGTTTGGGTAAAAGATACTGATCTCTCAACTTCGTCTATGACTGATGTTTTTTGGATTTGCTTATTAGCAAGGTGTATTTTAGTATGCAGGCATTATGTTTCTCTAACTTTACATATTATGTTTTGCAGTTGAAAAGATTTGTAGAATAGTTATATTTAGGCTACTGATAATAAATGGAAGGCAATTTTACGATCGAAAAATGCTTATTGAAGTTCCAGTTTGTTAGGTAAGATGGAGAAAGTGACAATAACTTTCTTGACGCCAGCGAGTTTTTCTAAGTATGTTCCTGCTTCAAAAATAGTCACCAGACTAGGAAACAAACCTAAGTCTTCCAGCTATTTTGGTTCTCCAGTAGGTCTATTGATATGCACGTTACTAAAAAATAAACTTAACAGTATGTACATGTGAAACATTTTTAAGAAATTCTAAACTGTTTTCTGGAAAGAGAATATTAAACCTACCTAGGAATGTGTCTCATTCTGCTACTTTTATTCTGAAATACATAAGCTGTAAATTTGAGCTACAAAATACACTTTGTTGGTTTCTCAAAATTTAGCTGGCCAAAGATGCCTATAGTCTCACGAAATTTACGAATGTAACAGATTTTTACGTTGATAAAATTTTTTGCGAAAAAAATTTTTCTTATGTGAAAAACAGCGCGCAAAAACCGAATAAACAATTGCTTCAAAGCATAAAATAATTCCATCCATTTAATTAGATCATTTTTGTAATCTTGACTGATTTAAAATCTTGTAATTTATTTAAAATCTTGTAATCCTGATTTAAAACCCTAAAAAGGAAAAAAAAGAAGTCAAAATCAGAATGAAAATGTTGTGCTAGAAACGCTTACATATTTGAAAAAGATTAGTATAATGTGAACCATAGGCGTAGACAGGAGTTTTGATTGGGGGAAGGCAAAGAACAAATCACATGCAATGACATCATCAGAAATTTTCAAAAAAGAATATTTTTGCCGGACAAAAATACCGCAGAGTGAAAGATTTGAAGCTGTCCCTGTGTTTGGCAGTTTACCAGCATCTTGCCAAAAGGAGAGGGCTTAAACTAAAAGTTGAAAAACGAAAATGCCTTCTAATTTTGGAGAGGTGTTGAGTAGACTAGTGTAACGGGGATCTGGCAATTTTTTGTAATTAAAAAGAAAGCTATTTTAATGCCATTGGATCACATTTTATACGTGTTCAAAGCCATTTTGAAAGTACTAGATTTTCAACACTTGCAAGCCAATTGAAAAAATTAAATTGTTCAATCCTCCTTTTACTTGCAATTTTAGATCAAAACATGTTTAAAATTTGCATTTTGGGGTTAAATTTGGTAAGCGAGTGATTTGGCCCTATGTAGAAGGAAGTAAAGTACATAGCCCCCAGCAATATTTTAGCAGTAAATAATAATCCACTTAAAATTTTTTCTTAGCGATTTTTGGTTTGTCATGAAAGCAACCAGTAGTAGGAGTAGATGTAGAGCCAGAAGGCTCAGAACCCCTCAATTAAAATTCAACAATTTATTCAATGAGCTTTTCTCCCAGCTAATTTTTTTCCAAAGTATTTAGTTGCGTAGAAACTGCCGATGTGAAGGTGGATTGTTATTGAAAAATAATACAATACATGGTTATCGCCTACAAACGACGTTATTGCGCTCGCCGGATTCACATTGCGCGGGGCCCCTGGTACTTCGGAGATTTTCGCCACATTTTCCTGCCAAATATAGGTGAAAATTTTAAAAATTCGCATCATCTGAGCGCGGGACCCTTGGCACTGTTCCATATGGTAACTCCGGTACTGGTTACTGCATTACGTTCATTACAAGGTTAGATGAGGGCTTGGGGTATCAACTTGTGGGATAAAAACCCTCAATTTCATTCCGATTATACATTTAAATTGCTCGGCAAAAGTCGAAGTGAAGGTGCCCGGGCACCCTGGTTGTCAGTATTACTGTTACTTACTGTTGTACGCGAAAAATGCAAAAAGAAACCGAAACTAAAAAAATAATAAGCTATTTTGTCACAATTTTTTCACTGGTGGCATTTCAATTGGGGGCCCGGACTCTCGATGTGAACTGCAATACCCATAGTTTCATCTTAGAGAACCCAGTTTTCTCGAAAGATTTTCAAAAAAAAAATATACAAAATATTCACAAAACATAATCAAAAAATGTGATTAGGCTTTTAATCCAACAATTTTCGCCAAGCTTGCGGATTAAAACTGATCAAAAAAGCTGTAAAAATCAAAGCAAAAATATAAACGTAACAACTTCATAAATTATAATTAAACCTTGTATCGATCTATCAAAAAATGAAACCTTGTCAATTGGGACTTCGGGTGAGACTTTTAATTATTGTTTTCGGGACTTTCAATCACTCCGCCTTCGATTAATTTTTTCTCCAACCGTTTAAAAACTCCATCATTTTCATTGCAAAGGTCTTTAATTTTCTGCAAAGTTTGTTGTTCCTCCCCTTTTTGTTTGCTTCCTTTCCAGAATATGGAAACTTCATATTCCTATAAAATGTTTGTTCAACATTAACAAAAACTTACAAGGAAAGCAGCAGCAGCAGCAAAACCTAAGTTATGCATGATTAAATGAAAGCATACCCAACGGACGCAGCTAAAGTTGACTTCACCATAAAACAATTGTTTTTCCACATTTTTTGCAAATTAGGAAAATTTTTCAAAAAATCAGCCGAAACCAAGGATCAAATTTGATCGTTTATTAGGAACATTTTCGGATGGCTTTTCATAAAATACGTTTATCTACTGTATCTTTAAAATCACCACGTTTTCGATCTTATTCTACTGTATGCAAAATATAATAAAAACTATAATTGGATTTAAACTTTCGAGAATTTTCGAATAATATTGTTTTATGTTCTTCCACTCTACCAAAATACTTGCAGTATATAAAATTTGACTAAATTTACGCTGGGGTTTCAATGCTGAATAAATATCAAGGAAGCTGCGGTTTATTGTCAATTTTATAGCTTAGCGTGACCTGAACGTAATGGACCTCAAATTTGTCGATCCAGTCGCTACTGATTCCAAATCTACATGTAAATTGTACAGTCGTACATGAAATAAGTAAGAACTAATATCTAAGGTACGACAACGATTTCTATTTTGGAGTTCAGCGCATGCAAATTAGAGTTGGTAGGGTTTTCCATTTTCCCAGCTTTTCAGCTTCCCAGAAAACGAGAAAAATTTTGAAATCCGGGGATGCCGGAATTTGACGGAATTCCGAAAGTTTTGGTAAATTTTCGAAATATCACGGGATGATATCAAACATAAATTTTCGCAACATTTCTTAATTTGATCAATATCTCAGAAAATTGTTTACATTTTGATTCTGCGTAGCCCATTCAAAATCTTTTCTTTTACTAGTTTGCGTGGCAATTGACAAGCCTTGATGTTTTTTTTGGTTTGTGTAACATGCGGTTTTGTTCATGCTTTTGAATAAATCAAGAATAATGTCTCGTTTTCGCTTGGAAAGGGCAATTACAAGAAGGCATTCTATACTCACTTTCACGCGTTTGAAACATGTACGACTTTGTACGTAAGTCCTTGTTGGCCTGTATTGCTATGTGACTACGTTGCCGCTCCAGTGCAATAAAATGGTACTCTTTTTTATTCTATTCGCTAACTTGTAGTCAGATGATAGAATCACTGATGACTAAACTGCTGATTTAAACTGGGTTTGTACTGTAATGAGCAGTTTTGTTTTTTTTTCTAAAAACGCGACGCCAAAAATGTTTCAATCATTCGATCATGAATTAAAATAAAAGCTAGCAACCAATAAGTTGTTACCAGCCATAAATTGCTTAAGTGGGAGGTGGAGGTTGTTAGTTAGTTTGATTTTTAAGTTTAGTCGAACCATTTTTAGTCTCATCTTTCTAAAATTTTGACTCCCTGAAGAGTAGTATCTACAGTACTGGACAAATTATTAGCCCTTTTTGTTTTTTTAAGCAAATTTGATCAACAAGATTATATAAACAGTTTTAAAATGGTTTATGACTAACCTGTGCAATATCATTATGTAAGTATCATCTACATGAGTTGTTTAAACGCATAGTGCTGTAGTACACAAAAAGCACGTGAAAAATTCACCATTTTTAGCCTTTTTTGTTTTGCTCTGAATGTCTGTGGTGGTTAAAAATGGGTAAGGCAAGTGACTTGAGTCTTCGCAAAAAAGTGCAAGTAAAGGTGTTATTGGAGCATAGTGCTTTAAAAATAGTCAAAATAGCAAAGACACTAAACATTTCGACAAGTACGGTTGGTCGAATAAAGAAGAAACTGAGAAATAATAAAGATTTTGAGGCAAAAAGAGCACAAAAATGCCGAAGAAAACGCAAAACCACCCCCAGGCTTGACCGAAAGATAGTAAAGATGTGTCTTAGTAACAGAAGGAGGTCATGCAGAAAATTTTCATCTGGTCTAGCTGCTTAAGGGTTCGTGGTACATTAAAGAACGGTTAATATAAGATTGTTTGAAGTTGGTCTGAAAGCCTACAGACCTAGAAAGAAACCTCGTTTGACAGAGAAAATAAACACCAGTCGTCATGCATGGGCTATGGAGAACGGTGACTGGACTTCAGCGGACTGGGAGCAGTAAAAAAAGTTTGTTTAGCGTACTCTGGCTTTGATTTCAAGTGTATACTTACAAAATTGTTTGCTATGTTAGTTTCTTGTATGAATCAACCATAGCTGTGCTGAATGACAGAATTCAGACAGTGAGAAGGAGGAATGAAGAGTCTAGGTCAGACTGCATTCCTCAAACGGTCAAGTTTCCAACTAAAATTATGGTGTGGGGGGCTAATTCTATAAATGGTACCAGTAGGCTGTTGATTGTTCAAGGCACTAAGAATGCAAAAAAATACATCGAGGTGCTAAGTTCACGTTTGAAGCCACAGATCCATTAATGGTTCGTAGGTAATCCGTGCATATTCCAGAAAGACTCGGCTCCATGCCATACTGCTAAGAAAGTCCGGGTAATTCACCTGATATGAATCCTATAAAATGTTTATGGGATGTTTTGAAAGATAAAATCCATGAAGTTTCTGTAAACAACAAAACTCAGCTTACAAAACGTCTGATTTGCGTTTGGTTTCACTCTGAAAAAATCAAAGTCCTGTGTGTTTCATTAATTAATAGCATGCCTAGTAGAGTTGCTGCATTAAAACAGGCTAAAGGAGGCCAAACAAAGTATCAAGCAGTTTGTTTTTTTAGTTTTTATGAACATTTGTCAACCAAACGTGTGTTTAAATGCTATTAAAAAAGAATAAAGCAAAAATGACTGATTTTTTGCAAAAAGGGCTAATAATTTGTCCAGTACTGTATTTTATCAATTTTGACGCAGAAACTGTTGCATAAAAAGTCTTAAAACACTTGCAAAGCATGCAAAATTGGGTATCAAAATGTATTAAATTTTCCTGGAAAAGGGAAATCGTAAAGCCCAAAATTTTCCGTTTTCCCGTTCCGGGAGGAAACCCTAAATACAGTAGAAGGCAGTTTTATTAGGCACGATGAATCATTTATAGATAAGTGTTTACACTACATACTGTAAGCTAACTTACAAGAAATACTTTTGGTAGCATGTGAGAAACATCTTTCTTCTGCATCTGCTTGGGTTTATTTGGGTGATATTTGGAATAGAACCAATATTTAGTGACTGGATCTTCGCTCTTCATCCCGTAGTCAAATTTAGAGACCTGTTTGTAGCAGATAATAAAACAAGATGGCTGTGGATTCTTCCTCCAGATCCGAATGTATTCCTATTGGAATCCTTCGTCTTAAATTTAGGGTCACCGACAACTTGGATTTTGGCTTTCTTCTTTTCGTTTTGGACTAACACATAATTCTTTAGTCCTCAAGTGCAGGTTACCATTGCTATAAGCTACTGAAAACCACGTTTAAGCAATTCAAAAAAAGTTTGCGAACGTTTGATGATTCTCAGCCAGATTTGTTATGAATTAAAGATAAAAGTATTACCATAACTCAATGGGTCTAGTAAAACCTACCAAAATAAAGTAATCCTTATCCTCTTCTAAGCCTGTTTTAGCGTCATCGATTTCCTTCTTGAGCCGCTGAACAACCTGCAAAAAAAGACAGACCCCCTGAAAAGGCTAACTTCTTCCACACTTCACAGCAATAACTCTGTCAAAAATATTGACAAAAAAAAAAACATAAAAAAACAATATTAATGCAACAGCACTTTATTGTAAAAATCTAAACACGGAGATGCTAGGTAATATGAACATATATATCTATGCATATATTTTTTTTTTCGCTCGGAATTCAAATCAAATTAAATCTTTCGTTATACTCGCTGTATTACGCCAAAGCGTGTAACACGTTTAGGAGTCTCATCTCCGCAACATTGAGCCTGGGCAACACAGCTCCTTTCGAAGAAATGTCGCTGCGGTGGCGAGCCGTTGCCAACATTGTGTTCGATTTAACCGGCCTGAGGTTCGAACCTCAGACCTCCCAATCCAAAGACAATCACGCTACGGCTCGACCAACTCAATTCTTTTTTAAAAGGGCAATTTTCTAAGAACATGCGAGGCTCACTTTTTGCTTAAAAGTTAAGAACAATATAAGAACAATGGCAGTCTCATTACGAAACAAATAATTGAAAACACTGGCCGATTAAAAAAAAAATCAATTTCAGGTACACAGTATCCTATCAAAACAAAATACGAAATTAGGTTTGAGCGATCACAACCAGATGGAATGTATCTTTTGTTCTTGTAGTTTTGATATTATTGATATTATATTACTGATACTGATATTTATGTTTAGCTTACAGTACTTTCCAGTGGTAAAAAAAAAGCATTGCTATGTCTATGAGTTTGAGCAACACACGTATTTCCGTGTCATTTCATTTCCGAACGTCATTTCATTTCGTAGTCATTTCATTTCATGTCATTTCATTTCGTAGTCATTTCCGAACTTGGTCATCAACAAAAGACAACTTTGAACCAAGCCGGAACGAATTTGTACCACTTGGTTCGCGAAAAAGATTTTAGAACAAATAAGGCTCAATATTCGTAAAAATTTGACAACAGCATAACCAGAAATTACTATCTGGTTCTTTTGAAAAAGAGTGTAACTGCTAATTACATAAATCGCTCAGAAAAATTAACAAGAATCCTTAGCCTGCTGATCATAGGCCAATAGAAACTTTTTATCACCAACATCGCTGTTTCTTCTGATGTTATTTTCATGAAGCTTGTTGATATAGACCAATCATAAAGAAATACTGCTCGAAACCGGTTTTCTTAAAGAAGTGAGAACTACTTAAGTAGGGCAGACCCTTAAGGGTCATTTTTTAGTTTTACTTGATTGAGTGTTAGGTTTTTGCTGTGAGCCTAAACAATGGGAAATCCAATTTTTTTTGAAATTGGACCTCGTTTAGATACTAACCCGGGAGATTTTTTGAATCGCGCTCCCTCAAATCTTAGAATACCTCGTATTCATAAAATTGGTGTTACTAGTGCTAGATATGCTATGCTGATTCCTACTTTTATTGTTTGTCAAAGAGGATGACAATGATGATTTTTAATTTAGCATTAGAGCTACTTTTAATTTTTTGAATTTTTCTTACAACTTAAGTTTTTCACAACCGCATTAATTTTTTAAAAATTTTCTTTCAAGTTTTAGCTCTACTGTTTGCATCAAATAATATATTACAGAAAAAATACGGTTCATATAATACAAATAGCAATGAAAGCTTTGATTTTATTGACTGGCTTGAGCAGCTTTTCTTGAGACGTAGTATTTATTTTCCAATCCATTACTTTTTTCTTCCAGCAATAGTACACAGCGCCTCACCAATCTGCCTTAATTTTTACTCCAGCAATTCGTCCTCTTACAGATGTAGTCAACTTCAAAGCATGTTCCATAGATTGCGTATGATTTGGATAATTTAGGTGAAGTGGTTGCTTAACAAATTGCTTGAAATCTGTGCAGTGTGCAGAATTTTGATTAATGGAGGCTCATGAACATCAAATATTCCTTTTTTTGTGGGTAAAATAGGTAACACCATTCCAACGGTCATTATCTTTCAGTGTTGCTAGATCAGTGTATGATGTTGCTGCAAAGTTACACCTGGGTAGATGAAATTCACGGACTAGGTCTTGTTCTCCTTCCTGATTTCCTTCTTCAGCATTTCTGATTTTCTAAATAATATTGACAGCTTTTGCTCTTTTAGTTCTGTCTTCATCTCCCAATAGACAAGGGTAAATTTTCGCGATGAACAAAATAACAATTTTGCTGCATGCTCTGCTGCAATGCTGTCAACTCATTTGTGATAGCAAATAAGTTTATTTGAGCTTGAATTTCTATGAAAAGAATTTTAAGTCTGTCCAAAATTGTGCTTTTATATTTTGTTAAAATATGTTTTACCAATACACCAACGACTTACTTGGCAAGAAATCAAACCATGTAAAACTTGTCTTTCTCTCTGATAAACAACAAAAATAAGAACCAAAATAGCATATCTAGCACTAGTAATACCAATTTTATGAGTATTCTAATATTTGAGGGGGCGAGATTCAAAAAAACCCCGGGGGCATTTTTGCAAAGCGGACCTATATA
Source organism: Trididemnum nubilum (assembly GCA_963965965.1). Taxonomy (NCBI): domain Eukaryota; kingdom Metazoa; phylum Chordata; class Ascidiacea; order Aplousobranchia; family Didemnidae; genus Trididemnum; species Trididemnum nubilum. The sequence continues at coordinate 5,207,124 of OZ014472.1, forward strand.
TTTATGACCTATTGCCTTTTTCTCATTAACTCAAGTTAAAACGGCACTTTGACGATTAGACAGCGTCGCTTTTGTTGTGTAATGGTTAGAGCGCTTCTAGCAAGTCTCGAGATCTATTCGCGCTGTGCTATTTTATTCTTTTTTTTCAGAACCTTGCATTGGAGTTAGGGTTCGGGCAGCGATGCTAGCCCGAGAGATAGCAAATCGAAGTGCAAAAAACATGGTACGTTTAGCAATTATGCGCCCCGGGGGCAGTATCTAAATGAGGTCCAGTTTCAAAAAAAATTGGATTTTCCATTTTTTTGGCTCTAGGCAAAAATCTAACACCCATACAAGTTGAAATTAAAAATGACCCTGAAAGCGTCTGCCTTACTACTTGAGTTAATAACGAGTTGCCCCAAACCTTGTTCCACTATTCCCTTTATCCGCGAAAATAAATTTAATCCGTTTGACTTCGTATCAGTAGTAACCTTGCTTTTCATGACTTCGTGACCTCAAAAAAAATATGACCTTGTCAAATTTTATGCAAAATAAGCAGCGAGATGTTCGATCATCTAAGCTCACTATAGCAAGAATGTCAGCCGCGGTATTTAATATCAGTTTAGAACACGCACCAAATCAAAAAAAAACTAAATGAGAGCTTGCTGAAAAGATGGTACCCATAAACTATATCAAAATATTTGACGCTTAAATATCTACTGTTGTCAAAAAAACTAACGCTCTAGTTTGAGCCGTTCAAAAAATTGATGCTTGGAGGATCCATTTGGGAGATTTCTGGAGGGTGGTACCCCCAGACTACGCATATATCAAAATATTTGTCTCTTAAACATCTGCTGATATCAAAAAAACTAATGCCCTAGCTTGAGCCTCTCAAAAATTGATTTTTTTTCTTTTTGTTTCATTTGGGGAATCCCCGGGGGGGGGGGGGGTGAAATTCCCAAACTATGTCAAAATATTTTTCTCTCAAATACTGTATTTACTGAAAAAAAAAAAAAAGACTATCAACCTAGCTTGAACAGATCAAAAAATCAATCTTTGGGGCCCCATTTTAGGAGGTTTTTGAGGGAGTGGCCACAAAAAATTCCGGCAGACAAAATTGCTTTTGCAGCTCAAAAGCTTCATACAGAAATTAGTTTTCGATAGTTTGTGGTTTAGGAGAAGAGCATACAAGATTGCGGAAGAAAAAACGGAAAAAAAAAACTTCATCGCGGTCAAAAGTGGATTGGTAGAGATGAAAGGGTATCTTAAGAGATATAACCATGTGAAATATTTTTTGCCGTATTTAAGCCGTTTTTGAATAAGACCGCTTTTTAAGTCAAACTTTCAGGGAGGATTTCGGGTCCTAAAACCAAAGTCACGAGACCAATTGCCTCGAAATTTGTTGCTAACATACAACTTATTAATCTCAAACTGTTGTCGAAATTTCATGTAGCTAGACTTAACCGTTTTCGAGTTATAAGCAAACGTCTGAAACTTCGCACTCATTAGTTTGAAAATGGCCGAGTAAAAACAAAGAATACATGACGCGAGCGTCGGTCGTTCCAATTAGTTTCTGCTATACAACACAGTATATTGTCTTATCTTTTTCATTTTCCAGGTTTTAGAAAATTCCTCTTGTTAACATCCCATTACGAGCAAAGGAGGGTAAAAAGTAACAACAGTCAGTCTCACCCCAAAATCTACTGGTTCTTATAAAAAAAATTAGGATTTATGTGAAAGAAACCAAAGTATATAAGGACGTTGGAAGCTTTTGGAAGGTAAATTGTTATCGTTACCGCCAGCTTCCAAAACTTTGTATGCGGTGCAGTGACTGCAGCAATAGGCAGACATTAACTCTGCTTCTGTCTAAACAAATTCTGAGAGGCTTTTACCAGTACAGTACAACAAATTTAATGCGTTGAGACCGGCCAGTTGGTCAAGCGGTGATGCGTTCGCCTCTGGAGCGGTAGGTTTGAGGTTCAAGTCAATCGTACACAGTGTTGCCAATGGATCACCACCGCTATGCGACATTTCTTTAAAAGAAGTTGTGTTGCCCGGGCGCAATGATACGGAAATGGGGCCCACGAACTCGTTACACGCTTCTGAGTAATACATCGAATATAATGAAAGAAAAGATAGAACGCGATGAGGTTTTGGCACATATAGCAAAAACAAGAAGCAGGTTATACAGTATTGAACAAAAAATCTTCGAATAAACCTTGCCAGTGGTCGCTCATCAGGCTATACCATTCACTCAATTGTTATGAAAAAGAGCCAGCAGCCATTCATCCAGTTAGAAGCCATGCTTTAGTAAGCATTGACCAACTCATCAAAGCAGCATGCACTTCATCGATTTAACAACCAAAACATTTAGTTTGCGTAGCCATTCAGCTCAGAGTTGTAAACAGGTCGACAAGTGCGAGCCCAAACCCGGCCCGAACCTAAAAGTGATTTGAAGCCAAATCCAGGCCCGAAAAAGTCCAAGCATTAGGTATATCTAAAACTGCGTACGGTTATTTCTCGTAGTAAAATTTCTCGTTGCTGATAAATTGTGACGAAATAATTAAGATTGTGTAATAATCATCGCACTGATGTTTAAACAAAGTCACATTCAGTGTTGCAAAATTATTTGTATTACGCTTTCATAGCATCTAAAAGGCGAAAACACAAATCAAGTACGTATATCAAGCCCTACATTTTGCCAATCTTAAGCCCGAACCCGAAAAGCTCGGTCCGACTTATTACTCTCATTCAACCAGTCCTGCCGCTCTTAACAAAAAGTGGGTGGGATTCATCCAACAGTATCGACAAGAGTGGCTTTTTAGCGGCCAAAGTGAAACGGTATTCCAAAACTTTTGGGCCTTTTTTGTTCAAGTTTAGGCGAAAACAACAAAAAAAAATTTTCCCCAAAATTTGTATTTTTCAGTAAAGTTTAGGTAAAGGCCAAAAATAAGTTTTCGCCGATGATAATAATCTCTCTTATAGGCTCTTTTAATAAACACGAATGCAGAATTTTAAAAATTGCGCAAAACTTTCAGCCGTACAATGTTAGTTTTTATGTGTAAAAGTTCTGTGTATTTTAGTGGCCCCTCACTTTCGGCTGGTGCCCCCTCACTTCGTTTGGTCTGGCGACGGCACTGATAGCGAGGCTAAATAGTTGGAGGCCTACATGAGCCTAACTTGGCAAAAAGTTGGTACGCCGAACACACATCCACAGCAACATTGTATTCAACAAGCCAACAACTACCAACGAGTCAGCAGCTATCTTAGTACGAGCAAATTAGTGATCGCTTTCACCTCATTAAGACTGGTCAACGCGTTCCATTATGTTTGGGAAATATATTCAACCAGACCACTTTAATAACGGTCGGAGCATAGATCCTTTATTAGTACACTGAAAACTGACAGTTTTATCTTTTTTCTTCACAGTTCATTTGTTCTAAAATATGCCAATTCGTTCAATTAGCGTAACTTTTTTCTTCACGGTTCACTCGTTCAATGAATATGTCAAATCAAATCAGTCGAATACCCGTGACCACAAAAAACCTTCGCAACAAGAGCAAACTGTTTTTCTTCAATTCTCTTCTCTTTTTCTCCGCGCTTCTGTTTCTATTCTACTACATAAAGAGTCTATGGTAGGAGCGATCCATTTTATTTTCGTATAAAAATTAAACAAAAAGAAAAAAAAGAAAAAGGCTTTCACCGAAATGAGCTGCTAGATGGCCAGCAGCAGTTTGGATACGATCAATGTTTGTCAGCAAGGTCTGAGAGGCTCAAAAACCAACGGTCAACCGTAAAATTTTTTGAGCTATACAATTCAGCTTACACTTTGCGTATGGCACCGAATCCGACCAACAGCCACTGACAAGACAGCAACAGCAGCTTAAATTTTGTTTTCTAAATTGTCAAGAATGCTGTAATTGTAATTGTAATTACATTTTATTCACCAAGTTGCCTTCCAGGAGACAGCAAAGGGATCTTTCGGTCTTCGAGTCAAGCTGCCACCTGCCTCCTGCCCACCTGTCTACCACACACGGCGGAGGCTTCGCACTGTCCCTTTTAATGCTGAACGTCAAGCAGGAAAGCTGTGAATACCAACTTTTATAGTTTTTGGTTTGACCCGACCGGGAATCGAATCCGAGTCTACCGGTTCAGTGGCAGACGCTCTATCCACGAGACCACTGCTGCTTGATGTGAAGTCCATAAATCTTTTGTGTCGTAATTGCCACCAGTTATTGTATACGTGCAATTTGAACAGCAGCTGGTTGCAACTAAGTGGCTGAAATAATTTTTTTGAAAATGAAACTTGATTGTGTAAGCACTCTTCAACCAGATATGGTCGATCATCAGGTTAGTCTAGATGCATTCTACGCTTATTCCTGTTCAATTATGCAAAATTATTCCGAAGAGATACTGCTCGAAATTGATTTTATTGAAGAAATGAGAACTAATTGAAGTAATAAAGAGGTGCCCCAAACCCTTTTTCACAATTCCATTTTTAGGGAAAATGTATTTTAATCCGTTTGACTCCGTACCATTGGTAACTCCGCATTTCGCAATTTTGCAATATCACAATAGGCCTACCGAGATCAGTAACAAGCAGCCTAGGTTTACAGGTACCAGTAGCAGCGGCCAAAATTTTAGATTTGGTTATAGGCTACTCACTGTTAACAGTTGGTAATCGCGTTTCATGTCTGCCAGAAGTTTTACTAAATCGTGCCGTTTGTGATGTCATAAAATTGCGAAATGCAGGGTTATCAATGGCACGTAGTCAAACGGATCAAATCATATTTTTGTAAATAAAGAAAATTGTAGAAAAAGGTTTGGAGCACATGTTTATTATCTCAAGTAGTTTTTTTTTTAATAAAACCGATTTTGAGAAGTAGCTCGCCAAGGCTTTGGACTAATTCATCTTTGAATTTAGCTACAAAGTTACTGATTATGCTCTACAGAAAGTGTAACATAATTGCGTTTATTTCTCTTATTTTTGTCAGTAGCAAAAGAAAAATCTTTGTCAGCTAGATGTTCATTTTCCCGAGGGAAAATAATACGGTACTTCCGCCAGTTCCATTTCGCCATCATTCTCCCCTTCTTACTTTGAAGAGTACCGATATTTCTGTAAAACTCAATCGTATGCAATGCAAACAAAGTGATTTTGTCTCATAAAAAAAATAAATGTGGATTTTAAATTGTTTTTGGTTTGGGTAAAACCGATGTCCGACTAAGTATTTGAACTCAGCTCAGTTCATTCAAGACGATTTCAAACCCTGGCGACTTTAATCATAACGCTAGCTCAGCATATAAACGCAACTGACTAAAATCAATTGGTAAATTTAGCTTTCAAAATGTGATTTTTGGGAAGATTCATTTGGGGGTAGGTATCCCAAACCATGTAAAAAATTGTAGTTTAAATATCCACTGACATCCAAAAAAACTAGCGCCCTAGCTCAAGCCGTTCAAAATAATTGATTTTGGGGGGTCCTTTTGAGAAGATTCCGGAGGAGAGTACTCAAAAGTATGTCAAACATTTTGTCTCTTAAATATGTTTTGATGTAAAAAAATAAATGGAGCCTTAGCTCAAGTTCAACAAATTGATTTTTGTGGGGTTCACGTGGGGATTTCCGGGGGTCTGGTACCCCCATATTATGTACAAGAAAACTGAAGTTTTAGCTTAAGCCGGTCAACGCAATGACGTTTAGGAGTTTTTGGGGGAGAGTACCCCCAAATTATGTCAATTTTTTGTCGTTTAAATACTTGCTAATATCAAAAAAACGAAGCCTTAGATTAAATCGTTCAAAAAATGATTTTGTGGGGTTCATTTGGGGATTTTTGGGGGGTGGCACTTTCAAAGTATGTCCAAGTGTTTGTTGTTTCAGTATTTCATACTATCAAATAAAAACTAGAACTCTAACAGAAGCCGTTGAAAAAATTGAACCTTAGCGGGTCCGTTTGGGGGGGGGTACCCCCAAGCTCTGTCAAAACATTTGCCTCTGAAATATCAACTGATATCAAAAACACAGGCATCGTAAATTTGTCGTGCAAAAATTTGATTTTTGGGGGTCCATCTTGGGGGGGTCCCCGGGGGGTGGCACGCTCAAAGTATGTCAAAATATTTGTCTGTTGTATCTGTTGATATCAAAAAATAAAACTGGCGCCCTAGTTTGAGCCAAACAAAAAATTAATATTTGGAAGGTTCATTTTGAGGGGGCCCCGGGGGGTATTTCTAAATGACGTCAAAACATTCGTGTCTTAGATATGTGGTGATATTTAAAAAAACTAGTTCCTAGCTTGAGCTAATCAAACAATTGATTTTAGGGGGTCTGTTTGGGGTCCCCGGAGTAGCGGCACCCCCAAACTACGTCAAAATATTTGTCTCCAAAATATCTACTGCTGATATCAAAAAACACTGGCGCTGTAAATGAAGTCGTACAAGAAATTGGTTTTTGAGGGGTCTATTTGAAGGGTCCTCAACGGGGGGGTTGGCACCCTCAAACTATGTCGAAATGTTTCTCTGTTAAGGATGTGTTGATATCAAAAAAAACTGGCACCTTAGTTTGAGCCAATCAAAAAATTAATTTCTGGGGGGTCCATTTTGGGGGTTTCTTGGAGGTAATACCTCAAACGATGTCAAAAGATTCGTCTTTTAGAAATGTGTTGATATCAAAAAAAAGTAATGCCGTAGCCCGAGCCAATCAAAAATTGATTTTTGGGGGTCCCCGAGGGAGGGGTGGTACCCCCAAACCACATTAAAATATTTGTCTCTTAAATATCTACTAATATCAAAAAACACTGGCACCTTAAATTAAGTCATTCAAATAATTGGTTTTTGGGGGTCCATTTTGGTCCCCGAGGGGCGGTGGTACCCCCAAACCATGATAAAATGTTTTTCTCTTAAATATCTACTGATATCAAAAAACACTGGCACCTTAAATTAGGTCGTTCAAAAAACTGATCTTTGGGGGTCCATTTTGTTCCCGAGAGGGGGCGGGTACCCCCAAACCCTGTCAAAATATTTTCCTCTTAAATATCAACTGATATCAAAAAACACTAGCACCCTAAGTTAAGCAGTTAAAAAAAACTGATTTTTGGGGTGACCACTTGGGGGGTTTTCAGGGAGGGTGGTACCCCAAACTATGTCAAGGTTTCTGTCTCTTTATTGTCTCTTGATATCAAGGATGTAGCACCCTAGCTTAAGCCGTCAAAAACATTGATATTTGTTTGGGTTCATTTGGGGGTTTTGGCGAGTTAATGCCCCAAATTATGTCAAAATAGTTTAGTCCTAAAAAGTTCTTCTGACACCGAAAAAAAGTAGCGCGCTTGCTTATGGTATTAAGGAAGTGCTTTGGGGGGCGTCTTCACAGAGAATGAAACCTGATACCCTCTGATCGTACCTAGTGACGAACAGAAAATATTGAAAGCGATTTTGTCGTAATCGAAAAAAAATTAATATGCTAGAATATCAAAAAACACTGGCACCCTATGTTAAGTCGTACAAAAAAGTGATATTTGGGACGGCCGGTTGGGGGGTTTCCTGAGAGGGTGGTAACCCCAAAATATGTCAAGGTATTTGTCTCTAAATTCTCTCTTGATATCAAAGATGTAGCACCCTAGCTTAAGCCGTCAAAAAAACTGACATTTGTTTGGGTCCATTTGGGGGCTTTTGGGGGGTTGGTCCCCCCAAATTATGTCAAAATAGTTTAGTCCTAAAATTTTCTACTGACACCAAAAAAAGGAGCGCACTTGCTTATGGTGTTAAGAAAGTGCTTTTTGGGTCGTCTTTACAGAGAATGAAATCTGATACCCTCTGACCAAACCTATATTCAAAGCAATTTTGTCGTAATCGAAAAAAAATTAATATGCTAGATTCAATATAATCTTGGTTTGATAAAAGCGATGACCAAGTAGATAATTGAACCCAAGTCCTAGTTTAAGCACTGACGCATTTACCCATTCTGCCACGGCATCACACGAGCGTAGGTGACTACCTCCAAAGTACGTCAAAGTATTCTTGTCTTTAAAATTTCTAGTGATAACAAAAAAAACTAGCGCGCTAGCTTGAGGTCGTAAAATAGCTGATTTTTGGGGCGTCTTCACAGAGAATGAAACCTGATACACTTTGATCATATCTAGTATCAAACTAAAAATATTAGAAAGAATTTTGTTGTAAAGGAAAAAAAAATTAATATGCTAAATTCAACATAATGTTAGTTTGATGAAAGCGATGACCAACCAGAGAATTGAACCCAGGTCTTAGGTTTCTAGCATTGGCGACTTTAACCATTTGGCCTAGGCAACACGCGCGCGATCGTGACTAAAATCACTTAATAAACTTTGCTGTCCCAAGTTTAGGGTGCATGTGCTCCAAACCACGTGACGTAGCTACTCCAAAATTGGAAGGACGCAAGTTCATGTATAGACTTATCATCTGTCCAAATTTCAAGTTTCTAGCTTTGGTGGTTTCGGAGTTTTTGTTCCCATAATGTGATTTGCTTAAATAAAGAAAGAAAGAAAGAAAGAAAAAACAAAATCGTCGGAATCGTCATAATTTATTTTTGAGAACTGAAAGGGCATGCCCAGACGCTTCTAAAATCGAAAGTTTTATTCTCCTAGTGCCATTAGTTTTCGAGCTAGAGCTGTTTAAACCTACAATTGGCATTTCATTTTTTGGCTCGGAAACCCGTATCACAAAACCGATTGCCCCCAAAATTTGCACTAAAAATGAATGATTCATATGTGCCCCAGCTAAGATCTAAATTTCAAGTTTCTACCTTTAGCCGTTTCAAAGTTAGAGCGCTTTCAAACTTTGTTTACGAATTCGTAATTTTTCACGGAAAAAAACATACGGACTTCGGACGCAAAGCGTCGCGGAAGTCCCAATAAAAAAAAACTAAAAAACCCAGATTTAAGACTTTAGTTGAAAAAGCCCAGCTTTATTGTTGTGTAAGAAATCGCGGTACCTCTTCTCTGAAATCTTTTTTAGCATTTTTCGTCTGTACTTCCTCTTCGCCTTTTGGTGAAAGTGACGGTGTAAAGCGATGCTTTCCAATCATTGTATACAAATCTCTTTTCCTGATCCTCCTCAATATATTCTGAGCTTCTTTTAGTTTTGCGTCTGTCGTTTTTGCAACTAGAATGAGCTCGAAAACCTATTTATAAATTGTTGTTGAATTTGTTGAAATGTTGATTGCTGTAGATATCACTATCTATGTTGGACAGTCACAAGTAGAGTAAAATAAATAAATCGCGAAGAGCGCAGGAATCTAATAATGAAAAATCATAAAAAGATCACGTAACATGTCTAATTGGAGGCTAAAATCTTCTGAAAAAATGAAACGATGGACTTGGGTTCGATTCCAGGTCGCGTCAAACCAAAAACTGTAAAAATCGGTATCAGTATTTACAGCTTTCCTGCTTGATGTTTAGTAATAAAACCACAGTGTAAATCTACCATCCGTCCACCGCGTGTGGTAGACAAGGGGGCACTGGGCTGGTGGCAGTTTGACTTGAAAAGACCCAAAAGTCCCTGCGTTATTTATGATAGCCAAGACAACTTGATAAAGTGGTTTAAAGTTGCAAATATTGTACAAAAAAGTTGTAATAACATTACATTAATATTGCAATTGGTTTGCAAAAAACCTCGAGATATAGGCACAATTCTCAGGGTGCACATTTTTTTATTTTTATTTTAACTCGGTCTAGATTAAACTAAAATCCCCGACGCACATGTACCTGAGGTAGATACGTAACTCGCTTTTAAGTTTCGAAAGTGGATTAGACGTGTACAACTTGAAATAAGGAACTACTGTTAGTTCCTTCGCTTCAAAACTGCTTTTTTATTGTCTTTTCCGAGTCTCGAACTCGAATTGATATCATTTGTATGTCATTTTTTGCTTTCGGTTTGTTACGTTGTTGGGTGACAAGCCGTCGAGTCATGCTAAACCGACGCCCTTGTAATTTTATTTGAGAATATTCGCATAGCTTGTTTTTTTAACAATGAAATTCTAATTAGGTGAATGTTGTGCAGTTGTTCACTCTTAGGAGCATGTTGGAGCAGGACGTGATATTTTGGTCACTTCTGCTTCTGCTGCCATTGCAGTACCGAACCTTAATTGGTTATCTATTTCTGAACCCATTGCAGACCCTTTTTGTGGATTTGTTCTTCTGCTGAAGAGAATCTCATTAAAGCCGTTTTGCCCGGCATAAAAATTGGCTTTCACCGTTTCTCTGATCGTGACGAATCTGTAATAACTTTGGACGACAGACGAGGATTTCACGTTGGTTACAACTATCTTCCAAAATATTTTAGCTATTACAACAGCGCTGTCCAAAATTTGCAAAGGTATTATAATTATTTCAGGAACATTTGTTTTTAGATGGTAAAATGTAGGTAGTAATTTTTTAAAGTTTTAACAATACGTTTTACCAAACATTTCTGATTTTGAAAAAGTTGAAAACCTTAAAATGCAATTTTTTCCTTGCAGCTTAATTAAAAAGCATAGTTACGTCTAATATTTGTTATTAAAAACGGCTTAGTTGTGAGTTCAAAGTGCAAGTAAACTCCTAATAGTTAGGTGCTTTAGCCTATTGTTAAAATATCCATTTCTTTCACAAATGTGAGGTAGCACTTCCCTCACATATCTGCTTCACCATTAGGTTAGTATTTCATCAACATCTAAATGCACATCTAGCCTATCCCGGCAGCCCACTCAAACCTTCAAACCACGCACTAGGGCAATTTCTGCACTTGCCGTTGTACCCCCTCATGAAACACCAGACCAGATATGTGAGAAAAGTGCTACCTTACATAGGCGTAGCCGGGGGGGCCAGGGGGCCCGGCCTCCCCCAATTGAATTGTTGCCAATGATAAAAATGTCACAAAAAATACTATTGCTTCTTCAGTTTCAGTTTCTTTTATCATCTTTGCTTACAACAGTACACGCGTAAAGCAGTAATTAACAATAATATTGATCCAGGGGGCCGGGCCCCTCAACTTAATTTTTACCAACCAATTTAAATGGCCCCCTACAATAATATTAAATGAGCCCCCAACAACAATATTAATCCGGTCCCCCTCAATGTAATTTTTAAAAACCGATTTAAATGGGCCCCCTACAATAATATTTAAAAGGGCTCCCAAGAGAAGTATTGATCCAAGGGTGCCCGGTCCCCCTCAATGTAATTTTTTCCAACCATTTTACATGGGCCTCCAACAATAATATTGATCCAGGGGACGGACCCCTCAATATAATTTTTGCCAACCAATTTAAATGGGGCCTCAACAATAACATTTACATTGCCCCAATTTAAATGGGACCCCAACAATAATATTGACCCAGAGGGCCTGGGCCCCTCAATTTAATTTTTGCCATCCAATTTAAATGGGCTTCCAACAATAATACTGTTTTAGGGGGCTCGGGCCCATTTAATTTAATGCTTACCGACTAATTTAAACGTATAACTCGAGTAAAATTAAGTGTTTTTATTCTAAAAGTTGCTAACTGAGGCCCTCATCTAACCTTTTTATGAACGTAATGCAATAACCAGGGACGGATTTAACACACGGCACAGTGCCAAGAGCCCCGCGCTCAGATAAGACTCTTTTAACTTTTTTTGGTCTTCACCTGTTTTTGGCAGAAAATTGCGAAAATGTCAAAGTGCCAGGGGCCCAACTAAATGTATATCCGGCCTGGACAATAATATGATTTGTAGGCGTAACTATCTACAGTACATTTTTCAATAACAATTCACCTACACCTGGCAAATTTTTGTGCAACAAAATACTTTTGAAAAAAATTAGCTCCAGTTAGGGGAATGCTTATTGAACAAATTTTTGAATTGAGAGGGCTTGGGCCCCCTGGCTGTATGTGTACTCCTAAAACTGGTTGTTATCATGACAAAGCAATAATCTCTAAAGAAAGTATTTGACTGGATTGTTATTTACTGCTAAAATATTGCACGAGGCAATGTACTTTACTTCCCCCTACCTGGGCCAAATCACTTACAAAATTTAACCGCAAAACGCAAGATTTTAAACGTGTTTTGGACTTGAATTGCAAGTAAAAGAAATACTGAACAACTTAATTTTTTCAATTGGCTTTCAAATGGTAAAAATCTAGTACTTTCAAATGGCTCTGAACACGTGCGAAATGTGATTCAATGGTATTAAAACAGCTTTTTTCCCAAAACATTACGAAAAATCGCCCAGCGGCTGCGGGCTTCGCCCCCACACCCAGTCTGTGATATGTTTGAATTACAGTATACTTCTTTACTCAAACACGTCTCTCAATTTAGACATTTTCGCATTTTAGCAATTGGTTTAAGCCCTCTCCTTGAACGAGTTCCTAGTTGCGTGCCAACACCAGGTCACGGCCTCTGATCTTCCATTCTACGATATCTTTCCCCCAAAAAAATTCCTCTTTGGAAGTTTCTGACGACGTCATTGCATTTGATTTGTGTTTTGGGCACCCCACAATCAAAAATCCTGGCTACGCCTATGCTACCTCACAGTGTTGTGAAAAAGTTTTTGTTTCAAATCTGGTACGTAACTTCTGAATATTCATTTATACGCGAGTTTTACTTGCGTATTTACTGCCAGTAATTTACTGGGGAGACAGGACATGAGACAGCTGAAAGTTTGGGGTAGTGCATTTAGCTCCTCAGCGCGGTTTGGAGCAGAGATGATAAACTTTTTTTCAGAGCCGAAGAGCACTATTCTAGAATGATGTCTTCACTAACAACTGTCAGAACTGTAGAACAGAAATGATATAATGATAAAATGAAATTCGCAGTATTGGTATAAGCAATTCATAACCATATGTTTCGCATTTCAAACTTCGGAATATCTGGTAGTAACCATCACGAACTTCAACTAGGTTAATATTTAATCAAGACGCGAAGCGAAGGTTTGCAAACTATGGGAGCTGTCGCTTATGTCACTAGGCCAACCCTTCATCAACTAGTTTGTCTAAGTGAACTTAAGGAACCACTCTATGGAGCGCCGTTTGTGTACCCTAATTTGTGCAATGTTTTTTTGCATATTTGATTAAATAGTCATTTTAATTAAATATACAAAAAGCCAAGTTCAAAAATAAATATGCAAAATTTTTTGAATACTTATTACACCATAATTTGCGAAACGCTTTTTTTCATATTTAATTAAATAGTCCTTTTAATTAAATATACAAAAATATATGCCACAGAATAAACGGTAGCAGAAACAAAAAGACAAAAAATTGCTACACAGAAATTTTTTGTGCAAAAAATTTTAACACAAAAATTGTTGTTGCAAAAATAAATCCACAAAAATTTTTGTGGATTTATTTTTGCAACATCATTTTTTGCATCGAAATTCTTTGCATTACGATTGTTTGTGTCACTAACAGTTGTACATTTATTTTTGATATCAAAGAAAGAACACACGCCGAAATAAATGTGCAAAACCTTGTGATGCAAAAAATGTTGATGCAAAGTTTCTTGTCGCAAAATAAACGCGTGCAAAAATAAATCGTCAAAAATATTTGACTGTTTAGTTCGTATCCATAATGATGAAAGGTTGGAATTATGCGGGCAGGAAGGTACGGGTGAATAAACCTTTGATTTCCAGCCAAACGAGAGGTCTCGTAAGCGGGCTAGTACCTTACTATAGGCTGCCGAACAGCCCAAAACTTTCGTCTTGAAGTTCCAGTTGTATACTTTGCCGGTACCTTCCCGACCGCATAATTATAGTCCTTTATCATTATGGATACGAACTAAATTGTCAAATACTTTTGACGATTTATTTTTGCACGCATTAATTTTGCGACAAGAAATTTTGCATCAACATTTTTTGCATCACAAGGTTTTGCACATTTATTTCGGCGTGTGTTCTTTCTTTGATATCAAAAATAAATGTACAACTGTTAGTGACACAAACAATCGTAATGCAAAGAATTTTGATGCAAAAAATGATGTTGCAAAAATAAATCCACAAAAATTTTTGTGGATTTATTTTTGCGACAACAATTTTTGTGTCAAAAATTTTTGCGTAAAAAATTTCTGTGTAACAATTTTTTGTCTATTTATTTTCGCAGCGGTTTATTCTGTGGCATATATTTTTGTATATTTAATTAAAAGGACTATTTAATTAAATATGAAAAAAAACGTTTCGCAAATTATAGTGTAATAAGTATTCAAAAAAATTTGCATATTTATTTTTGCACTTGGTTTTTTGTATATTTATTTTTGTATATTTAATTAAAATAAATGACTCTTCAATTAAATATGCAAGAAAACATTGCACAAATTTGGGTACACAAACGGCGCCCCATACCACTCGCAAAAAGATTGTGATCGGTTGAAACGTTTCACAAGTTGTCAATGATGTCATCACATTTTGGTTGCTTTGCGTCGCCTCGCGTTGAAGTTGCGTCTTCGGTAAACAAACCTTTAGACAAAAATAATTATGGTTTCACAATTATTACTCACGCTGTCATCAAGTTGCTCATAGGCGTGCATGTCGTTCACTGTCTCGGATATTTTTTTGTCTGCGCCTTTTTCTACTTTGAACGTGATGCACTCGTTTGCTTTGTCCATTGCATCGCATATCCTGATTACACCAAATATTGGGTTTCCACATCAACTTATGGCTAAGCTTTATGATGTTAATAGGACAAAAATTTTGATACAAACAATACTTTCCGTTATATACGTCATAGAACTTGGACATACGTGAAACATACAAAACGCGGTAGATTAGTAGAGCAGCATTGCTTTGAACCAAAAATTGGTTTTCGAATCGCTTATAGTTATATTCGAAACTAAGGGATGCTGGAAAGTCAAAAATATATTCTGGGTCAAACCTTTCTGGCAAATATCACGCTTATAGCAAGGCTGCAAACTCGATTCGTATTTATTCAAGTTCGAGTTCAGCTTATTTTAACAAGTTTGAATTCTTTAATTTAATTTTTGGAGTCCAGGTTCGGCAAAAATAACAAGTTTTTTGAGTTCAGCAGGTTAACAAAAATACTAAGTGTACTGTTTGACTCAATCACTCTCTCTTTGTTTACTTGTTGTTTTTCTTGGTCTTCACGACATAGACAAGTGAGCGGCAGTCTCAATTAACACGGCATGATAACAAAAACTTTTTTTCTGACAATTTTTTTAATCTTTAAATTCATTTTAATAAACTCGAACAGTTTTATTCGAGTTCAAGTTCGAGTTCAGGGAAATTGATGTCTTCTGAAGTTTGCGGCCCTGACTGAGAGCGATTACGAATTCCCGGCATATTTATAACAGTAAAAAATTTTACCCGAATTTCCAGTGGCGTATTGCCTACGGCGAAATCATATTGCCCATAATTAAAAGCATACAACAAAATCAACAGGTGAGGTGAAAATTTACAGGTGAGGTGAAAATTTTGAAATTGGTTTTCGATAACTTCAATAATTTTGCAGTTTAGAGCAAAGGTTTTCAATTTTTTTTTACTGCGCTCACCAAGCAACTATGGATTTTATTGCAATACTTCCAACTCGCTTCTATATTACGTTTTTCCGTGCGCTGCAGAAAAAAGAGGCATGGTCGAGAGCTAAGGTACTAGATCGGAGTCGCTCAGAGATTTTTAAAACTTTTCAATAAAAATAACTCAAACTTCAGACTGTTTTTGATCAAATTTTGGGTTATAGTTTAGCTGTAGATTAAGGTTGTAAATTTTAGATGTAGAAGGAAGTCAACAACAGAAGGGTGAAAGCAGTAATACAGTAGAATTTATCTAATTCGTCATCTCAAGGGGATTAGATAAAGTGATGAATTTGGCGAACTGACGAATTAGGCAAACAGGTAAAAACTCTATAATGGCTTGTTTACTTGGCGCATATTTTGCTGTTAACTCAGTCTGTTTCGTTTATTGTTGAATAGATTGCATTTACAGAGGTGCATTTACATTTTAGAATATTTCTGAAATAAAATGCATTTACGATAATTTTGAAATGAAACGCAGAAAGCGCGATTACACTGTTAACTCTTAATCTTATAACTGCTCAAACTGTATAGTTGCTCTTTTTTTTACGCTTGATCTTTATAATTACTGTACTCAATTTAAACTCTTCCAGACTCACAGATGGCACTGTAGTTAATGTTTTGTAGTTAAAGCGCACTTCGCACCTCGTCCTTTTGTGTTGCTGCTGCGAGATTTCCCTGAAGACTATTAATCCAATCAAGACTCTTTTGTTTGTATGAGATTTCACAAGAGTTGAACAAACCCTGAGACTGCGTGAATAAACTGTGAATATCGCTAGAACATTGAATCAAATCTGAAAATGACAAATTAGCCGAACAAAAAGTTTCTCTTAGATATAAAAATGTGAAGAATTAAGTGAACTAACGAATTACACGACGGCGAGTTAGACGAACTGGAATGCATGTAATAGAAAAGAATTTTGCCACGACTGACGAAAATGTGACTAATTAAGTGAACTGACGATTTAAACCATGACGAATTAGACGAGTTCTACTGTATTAACCCTTCTTGCTCAGTGTGAGTTGATAAGACCAAGGTCGAAAATTGAGTTAGTTTTTGTTGCTGTTCAAGAACTTGTTACGCCATTTGCGAGTCAAAGCTTTGACATATCGGCTATAAACTATAAACATCAAAAATCTGCCCCCTCCTAATCCATCTAGGGCTAGAAACATTTCAGAGTCGTAAAAGAAGCAACAAGTGCCAACCCGAGCCCGATCCGAACCCGAAAAGTAATTTGAAGCCAAAGCCAGGTCGAAAAAAGACCAAAAATTAAGTTAGATCTAAAAATGTGTACGATTATTGCTCGTAATAAAACTACTCATTGCTGATAAATTGTAACAAAACTAGATGGGAGTTTGCCAGCAAACCCAGTGAACGACCGACGCGTAGTTTATAATGCTGTGACGCTCAAAAGTACTTTTTGTCAACCGTGAAATCAGCAATTATTCAAAATACTTAATTTTGGAACCTTCATAAAAGTACAAATCAAGTCAAAAAATTATCAACGTTATCGTTTTTGATCCTAAAAAATAACCCATCAGGTTAAGTCATTGAAAAATCAATTGTTGGAGGGCAAATTTATGGTTTTTGGAATTTACAGGATATTGAGCACCAGTGCTGGGCACCGCAAGTTTTTTTTTTTAAGTCCGCAGTCCGCAAGTCCGCAACCGAATTTCAAATTGCTTAATCCGCAACCGCAAGTCGGCAATTGCATGTTTTTAAGCTTAATCCGCAAGTACGCAACGACGTTTCAGGATTCTTGAATCCGCAACCGCAAGTCCGCAACTTCAAAATTCTTGAAGTCCGCAAGCGCAAGTCCGCGACTTTTTATGAACCGAGTGGAAGAGTTTTGCAATCAACCATGTCCCGAAGTGATCTGCTCAGAGTTGATTAGCAAACATAAGTCAAAAGTTGTGACTTGTGGGAAGCATAGCAAGCGTATGGTGGATACATTCCACACAATACGAAGAATTACCAAATCACATAACCATTGATTGTAGTAAATGTAGCACAACATAACTTGTTGTTGAGCTGCTTTTTCGAGATGGCAAACTTCAGAATTGCCCAGCTCCCTTTATTTTTAGGTCCAGTTAAAGACATATGTATTATGTAAACAGTTGTATTTTTGGTTAAAGTTTTTCGGTGTCTTGGCTAAGGGGAGTGTAGCCCCCAACCCTCCTATCTTCTTGGATACCCAAGAGGGTTTGGAATTTCAAACATTGTCAAAATATATATTTTATCGACAACTTGTACACTGTCTTCCCAGTTTCCAGTAACCTTTTCCATAGTTTGTCTTGTCTAAACCTGTGAAGATGATTAAACCTGAGTAACTAAACCTGATTAACTTGTACAATGCACATGCGTTATTTTATCGACAACATAGCGACTGATAATAATAAAAAAACAAAAAAACATCGTATTCAAGCGTAAGCCATTGGAACTATGTCAAAATATTTGTCTCTTAAACATCTGCTGGTATAAAAAAGAAATTAACGTCCTAGCTTGAGCCATTCAAAAAATTGATTTTGGGGGATCCATTTGAAGGGGTCCCAAGGAAAGTGGTACCCCAAACCATGTCAAAATATTTGTCTCCTAAATATCTATTGATATCAAAAAAAAACTGGCACCCAAAGTTAAACCAATAAAAAAAATTATTTTTGGGGGTCCATTTTGGGGGGGTCCCCGGGGGAGTGGTACCTCCAAACCATGTCAAAATATTTATCTCTTAAATATCTACTGATATCAAAAAAAAACTGGCACCCTAGGTTAACCCATTAAAAAATTCATTTTTGGGGGTCCATTTGGGGGTCCCCGAAGGGGTGGTACCCCAAACATGTCAAAATATTTATCTCTTAAATATCTACTGATATCAAAAAAAAACTGGCGCCCTAGGTTAAATCGATAAAAAAAATTAATTTTTGGGGGGTCCCCGAAGGGGTGGTACCCCCAAATTATGTTAAAATATTTGTCTCTTAAATATCTACTGATAACAGAAAAAACTGGCACCCTAGCTTGAGCCGTTCAAAAATTTGATTTTTTGGGGCCCCATTTTGGGGGGGTCCCCGGAAGGGTGGTACCCCCAAATCATGTCAAAATATTTTTCTCTTAAATATCTACTGATATCAAAAAAAACTGGCACCCTAGGTTAAATGGTTAAAAAACTTGCTTTTGGGGGTCCATTTGGGGGGGTCCCCGGGGCGGTGGTACCCCCAAATTTTGTCAAAATATTTGTCTCTTAAATATCTACTGATATCAAAGAAAAATGGCACCCTAGGTTAAATCGTTAAAAAATTTATTTTTGGGGGGGTCCATTTGGGGGGGTCCCTGAAGGGGTGGTACCCCCAAATTATGTCAAAATATTTGTCTCTCAAATATCTACTGATAAGAAAAAAAAACTGGCACCCTAGGTTGAGCCGTTCAAAAATTTGATTTTTTGGGGGGTTCCCGGGGGGGTGGTACCCCAAACATGTCAAAATATTTCTCTCTTAAATATCTACTGATATCAAAGAAAAATGGCACCCTAGGTTAAATGGTTAAAAAATTTGTTTTTGGGGGGTCCATGTGGGGGGGTCCCCGGGGGGTGGTACCCCCAAATTATGTCAAAATATTTGTCTCTCAAATATCTACTGATATCAAAAAAAACTGGCACCCTAGCTTGAGCCGTTCAAAAAATTGATTTTTTGGGGCCCCATTTTGGGGAGTTCCCGAAGGGGTGGTACCCCCAAATCATGTCTAAATATTTCTCTCTTAAATATCTACTGATATCAAAAAAAAATGGCACCCTAGGTTATATGGTTAAAAAAATTTGTTTTTGGGGGGGTCCATTTGGGGGGGTCCCCGGGGGGGTGGTACCCCCAAATTATGTCAAAATATTTGTCTCTCAAATATCTACTGATATCAAAAAAAACTGGCACCCTAGCTTGAGCCGTTCAAAAAATTGATTTTTTGGGGCCCCATTTTGGGGGGTTCCGGGGGGAGTTGCCCCAAAAAAATTTCAGGAGACACATTTGCGTATGTACCTCAACAACTTCACACAAAAATTAGATTTCTATGTTTTGTGGTTTAGGAGAACTCGAGCGTACAAGATTTAGGAAGAAAAAAAAGGAAAAAAAAAGGAAAAAAAAAGGAAAAAAATAAGAAAAAAACCTCATCGCGGCCGAAAGTGGGTTGGTAGGGATGAAAGGATATCTTAAGACATATAACCATGAGAAATATTTTTTGCCGTACTTAAGCCGTTTTTGACTTAGACCGCTTTTTACGCCAAACTTTCGGGGCGGTTTTCGGGTCATAAACCCGAAGTCACGTGACCTATTGCCTCGAAATTTGGTACAAACATAAAAGTCATTAATCTCAAACTGTTGTCAAAATTTCATGTAGTTAGACCAAACGGTTCTCGAGTTATAAGCAAAAGTCTGAAATCTCGCACTCATTAGTTAGAAAATGGCCGAGTAAAAACAAAGGAACACGCGACGCGAGCGTCGGTCGTTCCAATAATAATAATTTTGTAATAATAATCGCAAAAAATTGGTACATAAAAAAGTTTTTAAAAATAATAAGTCAATGATGATGTTTTTGTCGTTTGCAGGCCAGAGTTTTGATGTTTAATCGTTTTGCGTGCTTCTGGCCTAAAGGCTACCAGCGCGGAAGCCTAGGGAAGAGCCACCAGAACGGCTACTGCTTCTCAAGCTCTGGTAATCCAAAAGCAGTGGACTGGTAATCCAAAAGCTGCAGGTTCAAATCCTGTGGGAAGACAACTTTTTCGCATTGTTTGTTTTAGCAATCGCTGTTCTGGTGGCTCTTCCCTAGGTTTCCGCGCTGGTAGCCTTTAGGCCAGAAGCACGCAAAACGATTAAACATAAAAAAAAGTTGTCATTCAGTGCTGCAAAGTTATTCCGATAATGCGCGTTTATAGCATCTAAATGGTAAAAACACAACGCAAATACACGACACATAAAGCCAAAATTAAGCCAGACATTTTGACAATCTTAAGTTCGAACCGGCCCGAATTGCAACTCTGAACACTTTCTTACTACTACAATACAAATTGTCAATTGTCCTTTCTGAACCGTGAATTGTATATTTTTACGAATTAATATTTAGTTATACCGGTACATTTTTTTATAAGAATAAATAAATTTTAAGCTGAGACTGGCTGTTCTTTATTTTTGGTCAATTTTCAGCCTTATTTGTTCTTAATATTTTCAGAAATTTTGAGTGCATAGATTTTAATTTTATCGACCATGTTTGTTGAACTCTACTCCCTGTCTGCTTGAGAAAATAGGTTTTTTGTTGCTTTTTGCAGCATCGTAGAACTGCAAAAGTAAAAAACGAGTTTTTTTCAACTTGAACGATTGCCAAAAATTTTTCAGTTGTTTTCGTAGTGCGCACGCAACAGCACTGCATAATTTCGGAGCCGTTGTAACTTCCCTCATAAGGAATAGAAAATTACAAAAGTTTTTTCTCCGTTTGTTCTTAATGTTTTTGCTGTTGAGCATAGGCGTAGCCAGGGGGGAGGGGAGTGCCTGGCCCCCCATTTGAAAAACCATCAATAAAAAAAAAATGTGACAAAACAGCCTATTGTTTCTTCAGTTACTGTTTTTTTTTTTTGTTTTTTTTGACATCTTCGCGTACCGCAGTATACGCATCCAACATCAATTAACAATTATATTGACCACCAGGGGGCCCGAGTCCCCTCAATTCAATTTTTGCCAACCAATTTAAATGTGTAATCCGGTGCCACTAAGGGTTTTTGTCCTAAAAGTTGCTACCTCAGGCCCTCATCTAACCGTTTTTAAAACGTATTGTAATAAACTTATAACCAGGGATGAATTTACCATATAGCACACTGCGAGGAGCCCCGTGCTTAGATGTTAAGACTTTTTTGGTCTTCACCTATATTTGGCAAGAAAATGTGGCAAAATTTCTTAAATGCCAGGGGTCCCGGGCAATGTAAATTTGACGCGAGCAATAACATGGTTAGTAGGCGTAACCATCAGTTGTACCATATTTCAATAACAATTCACTTCCACCTCGCCACTTTTTACAGCAAAAAATATTTTTAAGAAAAAAAATTAGCAAGGGGAAATGCTCATTGAACAAATTATTGGATTTGAATTGAGGGGACCATGGTCTCCTGGTTGTACATATTGTGATAAACCTGGTTAATTTTAAAGGGAGGATTGAACAATTTAATCTTTTCAATTGGTTTTCAAATGCTAAAAATTTAGTTCTTTCAAACGGCTCTGAACACGTACGAAATGTGATTCAATGGCATTAAAATAGCTTTTTTTTCCAAAAAAAAAAAAAAATACAAAAAAACGCCCAGCGGCTGGGGGCCCGGCGGCTGGGGGCACCATTATTTACGGTAATGGCACCATTACCGTACCGGTACAAACCAGTGTGCACTGCTAGCATTTGTTGCGTATTAGCACGAGTTTCAATAGAAGAAAAAGCGAAAAGAGCTCCTTTTTGTGGCAAATAATAAGCTGCAGCCTCATAGGTCTTTTAATTATTGCTGTTCGCAATTTCCAAAGATTTTTCGATCGCAGCTCCGTTAGTGCATTATTTTAACTTGTTTTTATTTTGAAGTTAGACTACACTGTAAAAGGTAACTTCCAAAACACAAAACGACTACCATAGCAACAAATTTTTCCTTACAATCAGCACAGCAGCGTCAATACGTGTTCTAGAAGTAGTACATAAAAAAAAATGTAAATTACACGCAAAATATTAGCAAAATAACGGACTTTATTCACTTTCGTTAATTAAAACTAAAAATAACGGATTAATGTTCACGGAGGTGAAAAGTTTTGTTAACAGACTAGTGGTTAACAAAGGTAACGTTTTGCATTAACTTGCTCTATGCTCACCTATGCATTTGCAGTAGAAGTTGTCTCAAGTTAGAAAACTTTTCGTCAAACATTTGCTACCCTCCTGCGACACACAGTTTGAAAACCAGTAGTTTAGAAGCTGCTTTGCCCAAAACAATTCAGTAAAATATAATAAATATACTCACATTTCTTCGACAGCTTTGCAGACAGGATGCTGGTAGGCTCGTCTGTGAAGTGCTTCTCTAGTGTGAAACATTTCGTACAAATTTTTGCATTCCTAAAGTTTCAGTTAGTAAATTGCTGAAAGACGCATTGTCAATGAGCTGCTGGTTCAAGATAGGCTTGTATCTTACATATGTCAACCTTACATTGAAATTTGAAGTGAACGAGAAGTATGAAGAATATTAGGATTGCAAAACGCAAAACTTCTGAATAGCGTTCATACTTCAAAGGCTACACTTTTTTTATTGCTGGCGTTTTAAAGTTAACTACAGTATTAGTATTTATAATTATTTTATAGTCTAAACCAGCGGTTCTCAATTCATTTTGAAGCTTGCACCCCTTTGGGAAGGAAAAATTTTTTGGCACCCATTGCACAATTTTTATAAAAAAAGGAAATTAAACATAATGCATCAAACTTCGACGAAGACCTAAAAAAAAAGGTCTCCTCTGGCTGAAGAGCTGAACTTCTCCCGAAAATCACTATGATCCGAGGTAACATAAAACAAACTATACAGTTTGGCAAAAAGCTCGTACCTCAACAAGTCCCTTCTCGCACCCCCAGGGGGTGCGAGCATCCCTACTTAAGAACCGCTGGTCTAAACTAATCTACTGTCAAGACGAACCAAAATTAAACGAAGTCCTAATTGTGAAATACAATTATATTGCACAGAATACTTGCGTTTGTAAGAGTTTCAATATACGCTAAAATTTTGCTGAAATTCAGCCCAACATCTCTTGTTATCCAACTCGCTGTGTTGCGCCGAAGTATGTAGCAAGTGTGCAGGGCCCATCTCCGCGTCATTGCACCCAGGCAGGACAGCTCCTTTCGAAAAAATGTAGAAGCAGCGGCGGCGAGCCGTTGACAACACCGAGTTCGATTTTACCCGCCCGAGATTTAAACCCTTAGATCTTCGCTCTAGAGACAAACGCGTCACCGCTCGACGAATCAGCCCAACGGAATATATGTTAATAATAATATTAATCAAGTAAAAATACAATACCGGTATTAATTTTTTTTTATCAAAATTAATCAAAAAAAAATTATTAAAATCTTATATTGAAATTTAATGTTTGGTTCACAATGGTGCATTAAGGGCATCCACAAGTAAAGAAATTTTTGCAAAATAGGTCACTTAGAATCCTTAACTATATTATCTGCAAATTTCTAAATATGTTTTGAACTTGTCTGGTATGAGCAATTTTAAGAGACGAAAGTCTTTCTATGTTATCAGTTTTTATTTTGGTGGCTCCGACAATCCAACAACGTACAAAGTTTGTTTCAAATGATGAGCCAATATCTTTCCAGAAAAATCACAAAATTAGCCCAATTGCTGCTAGGGGCTCTGTCCCCAAAACCTTGTCTTTTTGATAGGATTAAAATGCCTCTGCATTTTGCTTAACCACAAACGGATGTAAAGTCCGTTATTAGTTTTAGTCCCTGTCTGCACTGCTGGAGCATCGCAAGCAGTCCAGTACAGAGTTGGAACCGGTCAGGATTTTCTCGACCCGACCCTACCGGTGCCGGTTGACCCGATCGGTTTCCATCTCTGGTCCAGTAACCTCTTCCATGTGTGTTGCAATAAAAAAAGTTAGACTGTTTGAAAACCACCGATTCAACCGGATTGGTCACTGCTTTCCTTAAATTAACAAAAGCTGAAGTACAGTACTGGACAAATTATTAGCCCTTCTTGCAAAAAATCAGTCATTTTTGCTTTATTCTTTTTTAATAGCATTTAAACACACGTTTGGTTGAAATATGGTCATAAAAACTAAAAAAACAAACTGTCTAAGACTTTGTTTGGTCTTCTTTAGCCTGTTTTAATGCAGCAACTCTCGAAGACATGCCATTAATTAATGAAACACACAAGACTTTGATTTTTTCAGAGTGAAACCAAACACAAATCAGACGTTTTATAAGCTGAGTTTTGTTGTTTACAGAAACTTTATGGATTTTATCTCTCAAAATATACCATAAACATTTTATAGGATTCATATCAGGTGAATTACCCGGCCATAGCAGTAACTTTAAGTGTTCTTTTTCATCCATTCCTGGACTTTCTTAGCAGTATGGCATGGAGCCGAGTCTTTCTGGAATATGCATAGATTACCTCCAAACCATTAATGGATCTGTGGCTTCAAACGTGAACGTAGCACCTCGATGTATTTTTTTGCATTCTTAGTGCCTTGAACAATCAACAGCCTACTGGTACCATTTATAGAATTAGCCCCCCACACCATAATTTTAGTTGGAAACTTGACCGTTTGAAGAATGCAGTCTGACCTAGACTCTTCATTCCTCCTTCTCACTGTCTGAATTCTGTCATTCAGCACAGCTATGGTTGATTCATACAAGAAACTAACATAGCAAACAATTTTGTAAGTATACATTTGAAATCAAAGCCAGAGTGCGCTAAACAAACTTTTTTTACTGCTTCCAATCCGTTGAAGTCCAGTCACTGTGCTCCACAGCCAGGGCATGGTATGGAATGGAATGGAAAATGGAATGAAATGGAACGGAAATTTCGGTATGGAATATGGAAGATGCCAGAATGGAACGGAATGGAAGATTTCAAGAATGGAATGGAAGACAATCTTCCATTCTTCCATACCAATTCCATACTTGATTTCCTAAATGGCATTTACAGAAAAATATATACGGATAGTGATACCTAAAAATATGAGGAAGCGTTTTGCCGCTAATCATCTGTCGACAAATAAATAGGGTAGTTCGGTCATGAACATTGCGCAAACAGTGTAGGCATTGCATCATCCGATTATACAAAATGTTCATTGCAACTTGGAGCTGAATTAATGTTGACTGGCTTGATTTTTGTTTTGAGAATGACAATTTGTCTAGAGCCGTTGCCAGAGCAAACGAAGTGAGGAGCACAAAAATAGACTGAACTTTCGCACATTAAAACTGATCTTGTAAGGAGGCAAATCATGTGCAATTTTAAACTTCTGTAATCGTGTCTAAAAAAAGATATCTAAATCCAGTAGCGCTCCTTAGTTCCTTTCGTTTCCGGCTCGTAATCACTTGAAAAGTCTATCTGCAGCAGTGACTGCGACCTAAACAACCTTGAGTGTGCTCTAAAAAAACAAAAAAAGCTGGTCTTTTAAAAAACAAAATAAACGATTTTGTTGGTCTACATTTCTACTCTACGACACATCCATAAACAGGCTTGCAGCCAAGATTTTGCTTAAGAAGGGGCTTGGAAGTTAAAGTTTTTTTTGTTTGAAAAATGCGTGGATTGAACGGCGAGCTGAGCAAAGTGTTGCAACTCAATCATCTCGTATAAACGGTGGTCTGGGGGCGGAGTCCTTGTCGCCGTGTGATTTTTTGATTTTTTGAGAAAAAGAACTATTTCAACGCAATTTGGATCGCATTTCGCCCGCTTTTAGAAGGCAGTAGAAAAGTTACATTGCTTAGCCCATTCAGCTCCTACTTTACCCACAAGTCAATTTAAAAACACGTTTAAACGCTTGGATTTTAGGGTTAAATTTTCTAATTGACTCGGCTAGGAGTGGCTGAAGCCCCCTTTGCCCTCGTAGTCCCGCCACTAAATTCGTAAACGCTTAGAGGCCCGTTGTGCATCCCGACTCATAGTTTGAGAAACATTGGCTTCGGACTTAGAATACTTTGAATTGAATGCGATGCAAACGTTCACGGTTTTGAAATTGATATGACTAGCGTAATTGGTACTTGATGGCCTATTACTGATTGGGTTCAAAGGAGTAAACTTTGGATGTTAAACCTGGTGCTTGAAACTTGAACCGCTAAACTTTCGGTATTTAAAAAATTTAATATACTGCTAATGTAGGTAACTTTAATCAAGTAGGTAGGATTGAATGTTATTATTCCTTTTTGCAACATTGTCGGTTTTCTTGACCTTAAATGATGTTCCAAAAAACGCATTTTTAGTAAACCAAGATAGAGGGTAAGGCCCCACTGGCCCTCTGTAGCAACGGAAATGAATTTGCCAAGTAAAAAATTTTTTTCTTCCACCGTAACAAAAATTTGTATATCCTCGAATGAGCTTAATTTCATCTTTCTATCTATCTTTGTATCCTCGAATGAGCTTTTCTATCCTCGAATGAGCTTAATTCTTTGTTGTTGTTTTTTTGCGTTTAATCTTTTTTTGGTATTTTTGTAAAATGTTTTTGGCAGTTTGGCTATGCCAAATTTCATAGTTTGTGTGATTTCAAACTTGCAATTATTAAACCCAGTGCATACCCATCAACTTATGGTCTATTTGATTAAGTAGTTAATATCTTCTTGCTGAGTGAATTTTTATGGAAGCTCATTGCGATAGTGCTTCAAATATGGGATGAGATGCATCGTACTATGCTGCTTACCTTTGCAAGCAACTACTTGCGAAGGTATGCTTAACGTTGCAAAAATAAAATACATATTACGGGTAGCTTACTGTCTAAACTTACCTTAGTATGGAAGTATGGAATGGAATATGGAAGAAAATTTTAGTATGGAATGGAATATGGAATGGAAGATTCTTAGTATGGAATGAAAATGGAATGGAAGAACATTTCCAGTATGGAGTATGGAAAAATCTTCTTCCATTCCATTCCATACCATGCCCTGTCCACAGCCCATGCATGACGACTGGTTTTTATTTTCTGTGTCAAACGAGGTTTCTTTCTAAGTCTGTGGGCTTTCAGACCAACTTCAAACAATCTTCTATTAACCGTTCTTTTATGTACCACGAACCCTTAAGCAGCTAGACCAGATGAAAATTTTCTGCATGACCTCCTTCTGTCACTAAGACACATCTTTACTATCTTTCGGTCAAACCTGGGGGTGGTTTTGCATTTTCTTCGGCATTTTCGTGCTCTTTTTGCCTCAAAATCTTTATTATTTCTCAGTTTCTTCTTTATTAGACCAACCGTACTTGTCAAAATGTTTAGTGTCTTTGCTATTTTGACTATTTTTAAAGCGCTACGCTCCAATCACATCTTTACTTGCCCTTTTTCGCGAAGACTCAAGTCACTTGCCTTACCCATTTTTAACCACCACAGACATTCAGAGCAAAACAAAAAAGGCTAAAAATGGTGAATTTTTCACGTGCTTTTTGTGTACTACAGCACTATGCGTTTAAACAACTCATGTAGATGATAATTACATAATAAGATTGCACAGGTTAGTCATAAACCATTTTAAAACTGTTTATATAATCTTGTTGATCAAATTTGCTTAAAAAAACAAAAAGGGCTAATAATTTGTCCAGTACTGTATATTTCACCTTGTCCCTCACGCAAAGATGATATTTGCCATCACCATCGGGTGAAGGTGGAGCTTTCAAAACTTTGATTAGTGACATAAATCTGTTGTGATCAAAGCTGTTACTGATGCCCAAATGATGGCAATCTCGAGCGAAGTAGTCCCATTCGTCCACATCCACTCCGCTGATGCTGTTTGAAACAATCTGTAACATTGCAACATCGCACATTGTTTTTTGTTTTTTACAATGTCACAATGCTAATTCTTCGATGATAATGTGAATAGTCAATGTGAATGTAAAAATTGCATAGAAATATTGGATCCAAGTGGGATAATATTTAAACGAGAACTAAAGGCAATATCAATAGGGTATTTAAAGTTAGGCGAATCGCATGAGACTAGATTGGCGTTGACTCCATTTGTCTTGACCCAGCTGTTCCAAAGATATTCTACTTCAAACGCGACATTGGGGCCTCTAATGTTATAATTTTTATTGGCAACTCTGACGTTGATAAATTCAGCGTCCTTAGCGACGCCATCCCAGTTCTAAACTAAAGCAAAACCATTATTAGGCTACTAAATTGAGTCGTTTCGCTGCGAACTAATCAATTTGATCGTGTCAGAAGAACAGATGCGAGCCAGAAAAAAAGACTAGATTGTACGGTAGCCAAGGTAACAAACTTTTAAAGACAAGCGAAAGTAAGGGTAGTTCGAATAGTTGCTTTGTTGGCCATTGTTTGCAACTTGGTTGAAAAATTATTCTAGAGTCCCAAAATACTCTAAGCAAATGGCCTACTTAAGTACTGGTAGTCTTATTATCAGCTACGAGTCTGTACTTTGTAGCCTAGTAATAAAAACTTTATTGCTAGGCTAGGCTATGATTAAGACTGAACTGTATCTGACAGATTGATTTTTGATGAGATCGATAGGCTGCCAAACAGTCTACTCTTTTTATCAGCTTCTGCTGATAAGATCAAAGTGATTAGTGCGCAGCAGAGGTGGAGTCGAGGACACAAGACTCGAAGCCAAGGCAACGGACACAACAAAATCCGAGGCCAAGGACCGACTTTCCGTGGCAGAACTTTTCAAGGCCAAGGACGAAGGACACAACGCCCAAGTGTTCTCCAAAAAAAGGTTTTCTCGCAAAAAATTGCAACTTCTCCACAAAATTTCAGTCGAAAAGAAGATCATGATTTTTGCCCATTTTTAGCAAATGATAAAATGTGCTGTCCTAGACCGAAGACAGGAAATTTTCGAGAACTCGTAAGCTTGGAGGCCAAGGCCAAGGACTCCGAAATGTGTCCTCGAAGCCAAGGACGTCCTCAAAGACTCCACCTCTTGTACACAGCGAAACGACTCAATGCAGTAGCCTAATAACGTCGTTGCCTTAGATTAGCAATGGAATGGCGTCGCTTACTACGTAAGATTGTCAACGTCAGAGTTGCCAATAAAAGTTATAATATTAGAGGCCTCTACGTCGTATTAAAAGTAGAATATCTCTGGAACATCTGGGTCAAAAGAGATGGAGTCAAAGCCAATCTCTTTTTAAGCAATTGGCTTAACTTTAAATACTCCCATTGATTTTGCCTTTGGTCCTCGTTTAAGTACAGAAGTTTTTGAATTGGAGATACAGGGTTTAGTGATAATTTTTTTCGCTTTTAAGTAGGTTAGTAGATTTTCTCACGGTGAGGCCTGTACGAACTAGACCTCAATTTTGCTCTATCGTGCCAAGCGGTTCATAATTGCGTCTTGACATTCGACTATTTTTTCAACAAAACTTTGCATAACTTTTCATTAGGGTTGTTCAAAAAAGCATTTTCTTTTAAAAAGTGATGCTGCAAACGGCTCTTCCCGTTATATTACCCAAAAAAATGATATTGACCAATTTTCACAAAAAAATTTTGATGTTTAGGGAGTGCGCAACTCGATTTTAGTTTATGACGTCATTTAAAAAAAAGTGAAAAAAGTTTTGTCGGAAAACACTGGCAAGCGACATATCACCAGACGCAGAATGACCCATGAGTCGCAATTAGTTGCTTGTTTTGGTATATTGGCATTAGATGAAAATTTATTTCAAAATTTTAATTGATGACGTCATCATTTGTAGTTGAAATTGCATCTTTGCACGCTTTATTTAGTATTAAATAGAAAATAATTACTTGGTTGCCTTTTGTCAATACAAAATCGTTTCAGTACAAATAATAACAGTCATGTACGACGTCTTTTTAGGCAATATACTAACCATTGGAGTGCCCAAATACTTGTCAATAATTGCCTAATTTTTATGAGTACTTTTTTAGATTTAATACTAGCTTTTGAATTGTGCTAAAAACATAAATTATTTTACAGCACAATTTTACTGGATTGAGTAAATAGAAATGACCAGAGCTCAAGTCCGCAAGTTAGTCTGCAAGTCCGCAAATCCGCAATTGCGGACTAACGAAAAAAGTTGCATACATGCGGTCTTATGGCAGTTTAAATTGCGGACTTGCGGTTGCGGACTATTTTTAATTTTAGTCCGCAATTCCGCAAGTTTTATATCAATATTAAAGTTTCTTTTTATTTTCGAAAAATATTTATGCTTTTACCCAGTCAAACTTGAAAAATCGATTTAATTTTTTCGAGTTCAGGCGGACAAAAATACTAGGTCTGCTTTTTGACTTAATCGCTTTCTTTTTGTTGACACGCTGTTTTATCGAGTTCAGCAAAACAACCAAATTCTTTCGAGTTTAAGTTCGAATTTGCAGCCCTGGTTCAAAGTAAGCTTTGTTGTTTTTTACCCCAAGTTCACAAAATTAGCCACTGGTGTATCATTTTTTGTACTGGTAGCCAATGCCGTCGCTACCGTGGGGCAAGGGGTGCCGTATCCCCCCCTAACGACTGCTTGTGCCCCCCCATTTCGGTTTGCTCAGAATGCTTTTTTAGAGCATCATGTAACAACAAGACAACAGGCAATAATGGGAAAAGGAATAATAATTTGGAACATAAATCTCATTCGAAGTTTTCTCGATTGCTTGCAAAATTGATGGTCAACAACTGCTTTAAATAAATGTGACCCAATAATCGGTCTTATTAACACGCCTTTACGGATGTGTCGCGGAATAGGGATGTATGCTACACAAGCGTTACGGTATTTCGTCAGTGAATATGACCTGAAACAATACTTGAAAACATCTTTTTAAAAAAACAGCTGTTTTTTATTTTTTTAGAGCACACTCAAGATTTATTTTAGGTCGCAGTCAGTCGTACAACAAGGGGAAGGGGCTATGGGGGTATTAGCCCCCTTTTAGCCACGTCAGTTAGAAAATATAATTAAAAAAAGAATAAGCGTTTAAACGTGTTTTGGACTTGACCTGAAGTATATGGGGGCTCAAGAGGCTAAACAATTTAAATCTTTCAATGACTTTTGAATTTTAGCGATTTACTGTAATTATTGATATGGTTTTAAGAGTGCAAAATGTGATTTAAATGGCGTTAAAAACGCTATTTTTGCTATAAATCGCAAAAATCGCCCAGCACCTGGGAGGTCTGCCCCCTTTGTGACACGCTTGAGTTGCAACGGTTGTTTGTTCAGCACGGGGCCTAAATTAGACAATTTTTGTGCAAAAACATTTACTTTTGGTTCAAGCCCCCTCTCTCTTAGCAAAACCCTGGTTGCGCTTCTGGTCGCATTCACTCCTGCAGACATATTTTTCAAGCGATTATATGGGCCGCATACGAAATGACGTAAATAACGCTGCCGGGCTTGTATGTCACTTTTTTTAAAGATGAATACAAAATTGTAGCTTTAAATATCAGTTTTTATGTGCAAAAGTTTAGGTTATTTTATAGTGCCCCCCATTTTCGGCTAGGGCCCCCTCACTTCGTTTGGTTTGGCGACGGCACTGCTGGTAGCGTGCGTCATCTCGTTCCTACAGTATTTAGAGAAACTAGGGACTAAAAATTTAGTAAAACGATTACTGATACATTTTTTTGCCTTCTGCTGCCTTTGCCTTTTCCTGCCTTGAAGAAAAAGTTTTTTTAGAATATCTTGTTGTAAGCGGAAATACGGATTGTACTTTGCTATTTGATGGCTTCTTACTCCAATGGCTTTTAATTTTCGAATTCCTAGCTTCATGGAAGCATTTTTAGGGTTCGTCGATGAGATGTGCATTAGCTTTTATGCAGTTTGGCACCTACTGTATAAGCAGTAGCGCAACCAGGTGGGGTGGGGGCTACAAACTCTTAGCCAAGTCACTTAAAAACTTTAACCCAAAATACAAGCGTTTAAATCTGTTTTGAGTTGGACCTAAAAAGAAGAGGGTCTGAGCAATTCTTAAGTTTGCCATCCAAAAAAGGAGCTCAATAACAAGTCATGCTGTGTTACATTTACTACAATCAACGATTGTGAGTAATTCCTTTTATTGAGTGGAATGTATCCACCATACGCTTGCTATACTTCCCACAAGTCACAACTTTTCACTTATGTTTGCTAGTCAACTCTGAACTGATCACTTCGGGACATAGTTGATTGCAAAACTCTTCTACTCGTTTCATAAAAAGTTGCGGACTTGCGGTTGCGGACTTCAAGAATTAGGAAGTTGCGGACTTGCGGTTGCGGATTCAAGAATCCCGAAACGTCGTTGCGGACTTGCGGTTGCGGATTAAGAAAATTGAAATGCGATTGCGGATTTGCGGACTGCGGACTTAAAAAAAAACTTGCGGTGGCCAGCACTGGAAATGACTACCACAAGAAGCGCAACTGAAATTTGGTTTATTGGCAATCCTAAATCTGATCTTAATACCACCTGCTCTCCTACCAATGGTGATGAGCCGTTACTTTTTTCACATTTTCAAAAATCAAAGTGCCGCAACAAATGATGCTGTGAAGCGAAAGATTGCAGCAGTAACTGAAATTCGGTTGAAATCGAGAAATCCTATAAAAAGTAGTTGGCTGCATTCAAAACAATTTCTGAAAATTTTTGAATCTTGGAAAAAACCCGTGATTGATGCTTCTCGAAGAAGCATCAATCATAGAAGCCACGACAGAGAAGTAATGATTTGTGGAAAAAACTTCTCTGTCAGCTTTAAGTTAGGGTTTTAGATTGCAATATTTTTCTCGGAAGTTGCACGGATACGGTTTGGTTAGAAGCACAAATGCGTTTAACTACACTGGCTGAATTCTTCCCTTGAAGTTTCAGATTCAGAATGAGAGGAGAAGTCTCGCAAATAATTAGGTTAGCGGTAGGCTTATCTGTTTTGCTAGACAAGACTTGTGTTATTTTGAGATTTTTAGTTTCGACTCTTTAACGTTTTCTTTGCCATTTATTATCCAACGTGGACATTTACATTTTGAGAGCGTTTCTTTGATCATGCAAAAAACCAACTCATCCTTTTTAGTTTTTCCGGTTCTTAAACGATTACTAAAAATTTGTTGCTCAGCGCTTTTAGCAGGGAGATCAAATAATGTTTCCAAACTTTCACAAAATTTTTTGTATTGTTTCTTTCGGTGTTACTATCGCGCTTTTTTCGGGAAGCATCAATCACGGATTTTTTCCAAGATTCAAAAATTTTCAGAAATTGTTTTGAATGAGCCAACCTCTTTTCATAGGATTTCTCGATTTCAACCGAATTTCAGTTACTGCTGCAATCGTTCGCTTCACAGCATCATTTGTTGCGGCATTTTGATTTTTGAAAATGTGAAAAAAGTAACGGGACATCACCATTGGTCGGTAAGCAGGTGGTATTAAGATCAGATTTAGGATTGCCAATAAACCAAATTTCAGTTGCGCTTCTTGTGGTAATCATTTCTATTTACTCAATCCAGTAAAATTGTGCTGTAAAATAATTTATGCTTTCAGTACAATTCAAAAGCTAGTATTAAATCTAAAAAAGTACTCATAAAAGTTAGGCGATTATTGACAAGTATTTGGGCACTCCAATGGTTAGTATATTGCCTAAAAAGACGTTGTACGTGACTGATATCATTTGTACTGAAACGATTTAGTATTGACAAAAGGCAACCAAGTAATTATTTTCTATTTAATACTAAATAAAGCGTGCAAAGATGCAATTTCAACTACAAATGATGACGTCATCAATTAAAATTTTGAAATAAATTTTCATCTAATGCCAATATACCAAAACAAGCAACTAATTGCGACTCATGGGTCATTCTGCGTCTGGTGATATGTCGCTTGCCAGTGTTTTCCGACAAAACTTTTTTCACTTTTTTTTAAATGACGTCATAAACTAAAATCGAGTTGCGCACTCCCTAAACATCAAAATTTTTTTGTGAAAATTGGTCAATATCATTTTTTTGGGTAATATAACGGGAAGAGCCGTTTGCAGCATCACTTTTTAAAAGAAAATGCTTTTTTGAACAAGCCTATTTTTTATACGACGGTCGAATCCAATTTTTTTATTTTGCAAAATACCGCAGTTTTTTTTTTGGAAATCACATGTAATGTTTGAAGCCGGGAATCAAAATCACGAGCTAATTTAGAGGCGATATTTCCGGATAATAAGTTCCAAAATTATTTTCCGCATTTAAATGCTGGAATTAAAGTTAGTTAATGTGTTTGAAAATGATGGTAAACAATTCTGTTTCATTGAAACTCAATCGTCCACTGTTTTAGCATTGCTATATTAGAAGGAAATAACTAAAACTCCGATTTAAAGAATAAATAGCCAAAAAACGTGGATAATTCACCGTTAATAGAGAAATGCTATAACGTTACGCTCGTTGCTTAATAACAGAACCACGGCAAAAAATTTGAGTTTGCAGCAACCTGATCAAAATCTACTGTAAATTCTTATTTAAGTTGTATCTGTAATATTTAGGAACTATGGTTGTATATTATCGGATGATAAAATACGAAATTAGCAAAACATTACAACAATATGATTTTTTATGTTATCAAAAACTGGCAGTTAGTAGCTTTTAAAACTCGGATACTTTTTTATTTCAAATTGTGGTCTCAGTTTACGAATAGATAATATAGTTCAGGCTGGTTTTCAATTAAAATCATGCTTATACAATGATTCGGTTCTTACCTCAAGCATATATTCCCTTCTTTCTTTGTTGTTTTCGTTTGTAAATGTAAGCTTTTAAAAATAAAATTTTAAATAATAACCAGAATATAAAAACAAAACAAAAAAGAAGCAGATGGCATGATAAAATAAATTAAATTTGTAAAATGCAATGAATCAACTTTTCGAGAATTTATATGTTTTTACCCAAAGCATAAAAAGAAAAACAACATAGTCAGCCGAACACCCAAACAAAAAATTGAAATAAGTTACTGCAATTATATAGCACGGACATTCCAAGATGATAAAACTCACATAAGTTTTAAGAGAGTACTTCAGCTCAAAGTGGGGGGAGGGGGCTGGGTGCTTTAACGGCCGCAAGGCTAAACTAAAAGAGGTCTTCGCATTCCAGAAGTAATGTTTTGAGTAGAGAAAAGTAGATTTTTTATCTAAACAAAAGGTTTGTGAGGTATTTGACTATTCGTCTACTAAAGAACGAGCGTAGACAATGGGACTGGCAGGACATAGAGCGGGACATTTCCTAATTTTACTAGTGATCTGTACAAAATATGGAGAGGAGACAAACAACTGCACAGACCGGGGGGGGAGCATGACACAATGTACTCCTTCCGTGAAAACTATGACGTGTTTTGTGTAAAAAATTTAAAATTGTGTTGAGTCCTTGGGTTTGGACCTTGCGTCATGCAAATCTTTTCCTAGAGTAATAATCTTTGTGGCGCATTACATAGGTGGAGATTTCCTGGTTGAGAGGGTCAAGGGGGGTTTGGACCCCCTGAAGATATGCATTGGGGGGTTCAAAGAGTAAAATACTCCCTAGGATATCCTTTATTTGGGATCAAAATTTTATTTTTTTACCTTTTTGTGTGACTGACCCTCTCAAAAAGTTTCCAATGTGCAAAAAACTGCCTCATACAAAGTTGTGTTGTTTAGAGGTGGCGCAGTGATCTCAAAGTTAGCATAACATCCGCCATTACATGCACACACAAAGTTTTTTAATCATTACAGCACTCAATGTTTTATGATATTAAAATCCAAACTCATGGGCACAGAAAAATTATTGCTTCATTAGAATAGATTTCTTCATATTCGGTACATTTGCCTGGTTTTGTTTAACAATCTGTAAAGCATGCTGCAGTTGTTTTTCATTTCTAAAGCGGCCAGATTGAGTCATTTAGAGTATCAACGGCACGCCTCTCTCATCGCAGTTGTTAGTGGTTGCTAAAGAGTAACAACTTCATGAGCAGTCTTAAAGTCTTCACTTGCATCCCAAGTTTTATGGATCCATTTTAAGTAAGCTAATCGGTACTTTCAGAATATTACGCTTTCCATCGCCGTCGTTGATTGAATTTATTGACGTCTAAAGCTGTTTTTTTTTCATTTTCTCACTCGCTCGCGGACAAGCCCTGCAAGAGCAACCTTTGAATACCTTTTTCAGTCGTCACAATGGATGTAGAATTACAGCTCAAAATGACATCAATAACTCAGAAGAAGACCAAAATTTCGAACAAGGTACCGGTAATGAATGTCAATGAGCAAAACTTGATTATTTTGTTTGATGTCTGCGTTTTCATAAACCCGAAAAAGCATGTCACAGTTCCTGAATAATTTGCGTAAAGTTTTCATCATAAAGCTTAGCCATATAAGTCTGACATGGAAACCAGCAATTGATCCATATTTATATTATAGCACTCTTTTTTTTTACATAAAAGCCACTAAATGTTGAGGTGAAGGTCGCTGTTCTTAATTTTTTGCCAAGTTTTAGCTTATTTTGTTCTAATAAATTTTTCTTAAATTTTCAGAGCATCGATGTCAAGTTTAGAGACCATGTTTGTAAAACTGTGTATTTCTGAACAGGGATGTGGAAGCGGAAGCGGTGGAAGAGGTTAATTTTTTATGGAAGCGGAAACACTTTGATGAAAGAGGTTGGAAGCGGAAGCGAACTAAGAAGCGAAAGTGTTGAAAAGGAGCTGGAAGCGGAAGCAATTTTTTCAAAATCAGGTGCTTCCGGATTTTCAACCTGGCTACAACCGTTGGGGTAAAATGTAACAATAACAAAAATAATGTAGAATCGACAACCTGGGCATGATATGGAATGGAACTGAAAATGGAATGGAATGGAATGGAAAATGGAATGGAATGGAAATTTCGGTATGGAATATGGAAGATGCCAGAATGGAATGGAATGGAAGATTTCAAGAATGGAATGGAAGACAATCTTCCATACTTCCATACCAATTCCATGCTAGATTTTGTGCAGTGTAGTTACAGAAAAATACATACCGATGTCGGGTGGTGATAAATCATATTGCCACAGAAGTATTCAACTTCAATATCTACGCGTATTATTAGTCGACAAATCGCGGTACTTTGATCGTTTATATTGCGCAAACAGTGTACGTATTGCATCATCGTAAGTACATTGCAATTCGCTGCATTGAATGTTATAGTTGACGACTTTGACAGATTTGACTTGTTATTTAGCTTTTTTTTGAGATTGACAATCGCCAAGTTCTAAATTTTGTTTTCTTACATCGTCACGAAAACTCATATTGGTTATTTCATTCCCGTTTCAGCTTAATTTTATCTATAATTTTAGTTTTTCAGCTAACAATAATTCTTTTTGGTGTCAAAGCTTTGTATTTCTATTATGGTAAATATTCTTTAGCAGTTTGATTATGACAAATTTGATAGCTGATATGAGAGCAAGCTTGTAGGCGTAACTAGGGGGCCCAAGCCCTTTGCCTCCCCCTCAAATGAAATGCTACCAATGATAAAAATGGTGACAAAAAACCTATTTATTCGTTTTTTTTTCAGCATTTTTTGGGCGCAACGGTACATGCGTTCAACAGCAATTAGCAATAACTTAATATTGACGACCAGGAACCCAAGGTCCTCTTAATTAAAATTTTTACCAGCCAATTTAAATGTCCAAGCTGGGAGAAATTCAGTGTTTTTGTTCTAAAAGGTGCAATCTTAGGCCCTCATCTAACTTTTTTATGCAATAATATATTTTAGACCCCCAGCTAACTTTTATATTGCAATAACATGATTAGTAACCATTTATTGCATCTAATGTACCAACTAGAAAAAACTTTAAATTCCACCTTCACCACATACAAACTTTAAATAATAATCCACCTCCATCTCGTCAGTTTTCACGCGCAAAATGCTTTTGAAAAAATTAGCTGGGGGCATAGGCGTAGCCAGGGGGGGCCAGGGAGCCTGGGCCCCCCCCCCAATCAAAATACCACTAACGGCAAAAAATTATGACAACATAGCCTAGCGATGTTTAATTGCAGTTTTTTTTTTTCAGTAATTACGCACATAACAGTAATTAACAATAATATTAATGACAACAAGGGAGTCCCGGAACCCCTAAATAACAACCAGGGGGCCCTTACTAACACCTAGGGGGCCCTCAACCGACAACCAGGGGGCCCCAGGGCCCTAACTAACAACCAGTGGGCCCCCGGGCCCGTAACCAACAACCAGGGGGCCCCGGAGTCCCTAACTGACGATCAGAGAGCCCCATGGCCCCTAACTCACGACCAAGGAGCCCCAGGGCCCCAAACCAACAACCAGGGGACCCCAGAGCCCCTAACCAACAACCAGAGGGCTCTGGGGCCCCTGACCGACAATGAGGGTGCCCCTAACCGACAACCAGGGGGCCCCGGAGTTCTTAACCGACAACCAGGGGGCCCCCTAACTGTTCATTTTTTTTTAGCATCTTTGCGCTCAACAGTAATTAACAATAAATGATATTGACGACCAGGGGGCCCGGAGCACCCCCTTAATTCAACTTTTTCCCACCAATTTAAACGTATAACCAGGGTGAAATCAAGAGTTTTTGTCCTAAAAGTTGCTACCTCAAGCCCTCATCTAAACTTTTTATGAACGTAATCCAACAACCGGCACCGTATTTACCATATGGCACAGTGCTAGGGCCCTGCCCTCAGATCAGAGACGTTGCTAAAAATGGTGGCACCCGGGGCAGGATTTCGTGGTGGCACCCTTTTTCGTACCAAAAATAGGTGAAGACCCCCCTCCCCAAGAAAAAAGATCTTCGCCTAAAAATCAGTGGATTTTTAGTCCAATTGAGAATGGGGATGACCAAACAAACTGAAAAAAGTAAGGTAATTACCACAAATTGGTGGAGTTATGGTTTCACATCATAATGGTGTCACCCCAAAATGGTGATACCCGGGGCGGGCCGCCCCCTTAGCGACGCCACTACCTCACATAGTAGGACTTATTTTTGGTCTTCAATTATATTTGGCAGGAAGATGTTGCAAAAATTCCCTAAGTGCCAGGAGCCTGCGCATTGTAAATCTGGCCCGGGAATAACATGTTTAGTAAGCGTAACCATCTATTGTACCATTTTTCAATAACGATTCACCTTCAATTCGCTAGTTTTTACGCACAAAATACTTTTTAAAAAATAGCTAGGGAAAATGCTCGTTGAACAAACTACTGAATTTCAATTGAAGGGGCCTGGACCCTTAAGCCGTACATGCAACCCTACAGTATAACTGGTAAACTTCATGACTAAACAAAAATCGCTAAGGAAAATCTTCGAGAGGATTTTTATTATTTACTGCTAAAGTATTGCAGGAGGCAATGTGCCTTACTTCCCCCTACATGGACCAAATCACTTACAATTAAAATTTTACACCATAATGCAAGATTCTAAGCGTGTTTTGGGACGTAAATGCAAAAAGAGAATTGAACAACTAAATTTTTTCGATTGGTATTGAAATGTTAAAAATCTAGTTCTTTGAAATGGCTCTGAACTCGTGCGAAATGTGATCCAATGGGATTTAAATAGCTTTTTTTTCCAAAAACTTACAGAAATCGCCCAGCGGCTGGGGCAACGCCCCGAGGCCCCCATAGCCACCGGAGGCTGGAAGCTCCGCCCCCAAACCCCCGTCTGTGATACGTTTGAGTACACAAGCTTACTCAACACGTCTCCTAAGTTAGACATTTACACTTTTTAACTATTAGTTTTCGCCCTCTTCCTTTACCAAAATCCTGGTTAAGTGCCATCGGGCTACGGCTTCAGATCTTCCATTCTACGATATCTTTGCCCCAGAAAAAGTTCCTTTTTCAAAAATTTCTGATGACGTCATTGCAGGTGATTTGTGGTTTGGGCCCCCCCAATCAAAAATCCTGGCTACGCCTATGGCTGGGGGAAATGCTTATTGAACAAATTATTGAAGTTGAATCGAGAGTGCCTGGGTTCCTGGTCGTACATATTCCTAAAACTAGTAGTTTTCATGACAAAACAAAAATCTTCAAAAGTAAGACTTCGAGTGAATTATTTAATGCTAAAAATGTTGCAGAAAGCAATGTACCTTGATTCCCCTGACCAGGCCAAGTAACAAAATTTAACCGCAAAATGTAAGATTTTAATCGTGCTTTAAACTTGACCTGAAGTAAAAGGAGGGATTTGTTCAATTGGCTTTCAAATCTCAAACATTTTGTTCTTTCAAATAACTCTGAAAACGTGCGAAATGTGATCCAAATGGCAATAAAATAGCCATTTTTTCCCAAAAACTTACAAAAAATTGCCCAGCGGCTGGGTGCTTCACCACCAGGCTCCGCCTCCAGGCCCCGCCTGTGACACCTTTGAGTTGCACTAGTCTGCTTACCACGTTTCCCAATTTTAATATGTCAGTAAAACTTTTTAACTTGCGGTTTTAGTCTTTTGCCTTTAGCAAATCCTGGTTACGTGCTAAATCAGACCCCCAGCTTTTGATCTTTCATTCTTTGTCCTATACAAAGTCTATCGTTTCGAAAATTTCTAATGACATCATTGCATGGGATTTACGGTTTAGCCTTCCCCCCAATCCAGAATCCTGGCTGCGCCTATGCATTAAACCATGTGCAATATGCATACCAGATACCGGTTGTT
Organism: Trididemnum nubilum; assembly: GCA_963965965.1. Lineage (NCBI taxonomy): Eukaryota > Metazoa > Chordata > Ascidiacea > Aplousobranchia > Didemnidae > Trididemnum > Trididemnum nubilum. The sequence goes on from OZ014472.1 coordinate 5,247,827, forward strand.
CCATCTAAGTATTGTTGGCGCACCTTCACGAGCGGTCGCGTACAACATCGCAAAGATGCAAAAGCAGCAAAATATGCGTTGCATTGCTTCCAGTCTAAAGTTTCTTTGGTATGGAAGTATGGAATGGAATATGGAAGAAAATTTTGGACGGAATGGAATATGTAATGGAAGATTTTTAGTATGAAATGGAAGAAAATTGCCAGTATGGAATACGGCAAAATCGTCTTCCATTCCACTCCATACCATGCCCTGTTGATAACACAAGTCAAATAAAATTGCTTCAAAGTAACTTGCCTGTTTTTTTATTTACGCTAAATACAGTTAGCTGTTTCCTACTGAGCAGGGATGTAAAAGCGGAAACTGGAAGCGGTTAAACTTTTTTGGAAGCGGAAGCACTTTGATGAAAGAGACTGGAAGCGGAGGCGAACTCAGAAGCGACTAATTCTATCCGGAGCTGGAAGCGGAAGCAAAATATTCCAAAGGCGAGGAAGCGGAAGCGAACTCGGAAGCATAAAGCTTCAAGAGGAGCTTGAAGCGGAAGCACTCAAATTTTGACTGTTTGCACATTCCTGTTTCTGAATTCTCTGTCAGCTTGAGCAAACACTTGTTTGTTGCTTTTGCAGCATCGTAAAATTGCAAAAGCGAAGAAGCGATTTTTTTTCAATTTGAACGACAACCAAAATTTTTTTCAGTTGCCTGCGCAATGCTCAACAGCAGGCAATAGTCTTGGTATCGTAGCAATTTTGCTCGCAAATACTAAGAAATCGCTAAAATTCTTTCATTTTGATAAATCAGTACAAAATTTAATTCCTTTTTAGATTTGAAATTTATTCTTTTGCTTTGGCTCTTAATTTTTTTTTTTTTGTTTGCTGCTGCGACTGGCATTGTTCTTAATATGTTGTTAAATTTTGAGCAAAAGTGTACCTCGTGTTTTTATAAACTTGTTCTTACAAAAAAAAAGAGTCAACGGTACAGGAAGTTCAGTTACAATAAAAAAATTAAAAAACCCATCTAAAGACTGTTTCCCCCTAATGGGTTCGTCAGGTGGGGTGAAAACTTATTCAAATAGAGTAAATTTTGAATGTTTTTACCCCACTTGACGAACCTATTAGGGGGAAACAACCAGTAGTGGGTTTTCTTAATTTTTTAATTTTTAATTTTAACTGAACTTCCTGTACCGTTAACTGGCTCTGGCCCATGTCCATCGAGCACTTTAGAAACTGGGAAGATAGTGTACAATTTAAAGAAAAAAGACTGTGGTTAGCCAACTTTCTTTAAAATACCCTTTTTTTCATAATAACAGTTTTATAAGCTGACGAGGCTTATTTTTGCTAAAATTTTAGAACAAATTAAGAACAATCTCAGTCTCAGCAGTAAAAAAAATTAAGAACAAACCAAAAAAAATTTTTTTCACATCTAAAAAGAAACTAAATTTTCTACTGATTCCAAACATGAAATTTTAGTAATTTTCCAACATTTGCAACCAAAATTGCAACGATTCCGTCATTAGAAAGTGCAAATGCACATTAGCCAGCCAAGTAAGAAAAGTTTTAGCTTTCGTTCAAATTGAAAAAAACCAACTTTTACAATTTTACGATGCTGCAAAAGCAGCACAAAAAGGGTTTACTTTAGCTAACAGAGCAGTCGTATGAATTAAACAGTTTTACAAACATGGTTGCTAAGCTTGACATCGATGCTCTCAAAATTTAAGAACAAATGAAGCTGTAGATTGGCAAAAAATTAAGAACAGTCAGCCTCAACCCCAAATTTACTGATTCTCATTAAAAAAGAGCGTAATTGAAATAGCACTGCAAGTAATAAACACTTGCTCAGGATTGGCGAAGAGCTACGAAGTGGCCGTTTAAGTAGAAACCTGACAAAAGAGCGCAGACAAAAGGTCGCAGGACATACAGGCACTTACGAGTATATAATTCAAAAATATTCTTTCAAAACTTAGCTTTTAAAACTTAAATAAAATACTCATTAATCAAGTTCGTTTCTTTGATTACATAATTATTTCCGAAGCACAAAAATTTTAGCGCAGATTGCAGATTTACGTTTTTGAGCCTTATGTCCCTGTACGCTTATGTGTGCGCTCTTACGTCCCGCGACCTTAAGTCGTAGATCGGTTCTTTGAGTTAAGCTGTCACCCAATTGTAGTATATTTTTGTTGCCCAAAAAGAGGACATGTTTCATTAGCAAGTAAGATGCCAGTAGGATATGTAAAAATTACTTCACTAGCCACTACGCTATATTCTGTGAACGTCACAGCCATGCATGTAGGCAGACCGAAATTTTTGGGAGGCAAGCACAAAACTGGGGGAGGGCAATATTTTTTCGCCAGTCTTTGCGATTGTACGGTTTTAAAACCAATCATTTTTGTTTTTCTCATGCAGTTTAGAAAAGCTTCATATTTGTTTGTCACAACGAAAACTTTTAATCGGATTGCGTTAGGTCACACATACATAATATTATTATGTAGCATGAAAAATATGTTGAAAATGACGATACAACATAAAAACTTTTAGAAGGCGCGCACATTTTTGGTTATCACTACTATTATTGCTTAAATACATGCTGTGCAGAGCCAAATAACAGCATTTTTAAGTTTGGCATAGTCACACTCAGGGCTGCAAACTTTTCAACTTGACAATGAAATTTATTAAGGGAACAAATCAAAATTTTAGGGGGCAACTGCCCGGCTTGGCTACGTGCCTGGTCACACCAAAAGATAAACACTAAAATACGACAAAGCGAATTTACTTTGTCACATTTAGCCTATGAATATTTTGCAGTTCTGTTAACTTTTTTCGATAGAGAAGAATCAGCGATAATATGATCGTAGAATTACTTACACAAAATATGATTGAAATTATTCTGCACAACATTTAAAGGATGTAAAACATCTAGTCAATTCCGGTAGTTTACAATCGCTAAAATCGAAATATAATTTTTGAAATATTTTGTTCTCATTTTGAGGCTGTGGTTACTGGTTACAAAGATATTCAACAATTAAGAAAAAGATATCAGTCTAAAAGTTTTTGGGAACCCTGAATTTGTTCTCTCAGTCTGAATTTCTAGAAAAAGGGGGAGGTTTACAAAAATTGGATAGGTCACGTGATGTTTATGGAAGGGTTAATACTATAATTGTAATTACATTTTATTCATCAAGATGCCTTGGCCAGAAGACAGCGGACTTTTTGGTCTTTGAATCAAGCTGTCACCTGCTCACCTGTCTGTCACACACGGTGGAGGCTACACACCGTCCCTTTTTTTTGCTGAACGTCAAGCAAGCAAGCTGTGAATACCAATTTTTCTGGTCTTCGGTTTTACCCGACCAGGAATCGAACCCGAGTTTACCGTTTTCGTAGCAGACGCTGTTTTCACTCGGCTACTGATCGGTTCAATGCCATTCAGCCTCTCTTTTTTCCTCGAAGTTCAGGCTGAGAAAACAGTTTCAAGGCTTCCAAACACTTTTTAGAGGGCATTTCTTTGTATTTGTTGAATATTTTTGCAATCGCAACCACAAAATGAGAACAAAAAATTTGAAAATTACATTTCGATTTTAGCTATTGTAAACTACTGGAATGGTCTGGATGCTTCATCCCCTTTAAAATGTTAGAAACGGACTCAACTAAGAAGCAGCCTCTTTTTTTTGCAGCAATAAGGCTGCATCATAGAAAATATGCATTCTACATTCGCTTTATGAACCACAATTCAGAAAAAACTGGGCGAGTTTTAATAGTTCACTTTAAACCTCTGCAGTTCTGCAATGTTGCAATATTCTGCCATTTTTGCCCAATAAATAAATAACTTAGCTTTGCAAACATCCCCTTAATTTACAAACGTGTACGCTCTAACACCCACAGTTGCTACTAAACACGTTTTCAACTCGTTTACCTCTGACCAGCAAAAGTTACTTGTGAAAATTTATATCATTTTGTACGTTTGTGATGTATCGTAAGAACAGAATAAATACAGTAATTACCAATGGGTGTACGGTTTTGCAATAGAGCCGCATATAAAAGACTAAAAACTTATTTGGTAAAAAAAGGACATTCGGGTACTTTTGAGTGTTTTCGGAGGAACATTTTTTTTTTAAGACGACAAATCCTCTTAAAAGAGGACGTATGGTATCCTTACCTAATTGAAACAAATTAAAAATACTATATCTTCGGAAAACCAAAAATATTTTTGAAAAAACCGCACAGAAACACAACATGACGTACCGACCCGTAAATGAAACAAAAATCTGTAATTTTGTTTGCGAGAGCTATAACTGTTAGCGTTCAAAGCCACAATAAAGCTACTGTAACATCATACTTTGTGATATTCTTGTTATTTTTGTTATTTCCAATTGCACGACAACCTTTTTTTCATATCAATATCCTGATATTTTGAAACTTTGCACATTTTGCTACAAACTTCTAAAAAATGTAGTAAAGCAGTAAAATAAATTTGGAAAACACCTTGTCTTGATGAATTAACTCTTTGACAAAATTGATATCTTCCTCTTCCAATTTTGCGTTCCTGTATTCCTCGCGTTCCTTAAGTTTGTTTTTTGTTATTAAATGATCAAGCAATTTCAGGGAAAGTTCTTCGTGCTAAAAAAATTTAAAAACAGAATGAAAATTCACACACGATTGATAACACTGTAGTCCTGCGCAAAAACATTGCCTAAAAAGCTATATCATAATTCCAGTCAGCGAAACTTAAAATAAATACTAATTTTTTTGCTTTTGGTTTTACCCGACCGGGAATCGAACCCAAGTCTGCCGTATTAGAAGCAGATGCTCCATTCACTAGACTATAGACAATAATTTACTGATTTTGCAATTTTGCTGCTACACTTTATGATATTTTGACAAAGAGTTTGGAAACTGTTGGTGCATTAAGATTGTGCCTCATTACGGATAAAATTTGCTCGCAACAAGGTTCGAAAAGTAACCTGCTATAATCTGTTTGTTTTTAGTTAAATTTGCAGGTGTTGCTGTGTCACTAATAAAATCGTACCTTCGAGAAAGTAGTAAAAAATAGCCGTAGTTTGCAAAGGTGGCATTTTCTAATCAATGTCTGGCAGGTGTTAGCATTAGCAATGTCACGAACCGATGTTGATTCAAGATAGTAAAAAAGATTCTAGATTGGTGATTACAAACAAAAACAAAAAAATAAAAATATCGATATTCATTGGTCTTGGTTTTGTATTTTTATAACCTAAACTGACGGAAAAATGAAAATAATAATGAGGCTAGATTTTAGCCTTATTATCCTGAATGTTTTGCATTATCAATTTGTGGCCTTCTTTGACCCAATTTTACACGGGAGATGGGATTTCTGTCCCCCTTTCGTTTTTCATGATAAAAAAATTTGTTGAAGTTACTGTCCGAAATTTGAAAATTTTTTTTAGGCATTTTATGATTCAGTATTCACAAAAACACAAGCAAAAATTTTGAATCGCCTGTGACGTCAACCCAAAAATTTTTATTTTTCGAAAATGTAGCTGTGACGTATCAACTGAAAGCCAATTTTTCTAAAAAAATTTGGTGAATACCAACCCGTAAGCCAAATTTGGTGTTCCCATGACTTTTGGTTCAAAAGTTAACTAGAGGAGCATTTTTATCCTTCTCTTTCGTCTTAAAATGCTTTGCCAAACACCCCGTGTAAGGTAGGCCTAACATGGCAATGTACGACTTACAAGTTATGAGTGCTTACGAGGATAACTAAGAACAACAATGTACTGGAACGATTAAAAAATTTACCGTGTTACAAGCAAAATATCGTGACTGAAACACTATCCTTAACAACGTGTGGAAACCTGTCGCGCACATCTAGAAAAATAGTTTAGGTGAAAAAATACTGTTGGCGGGTGATGCTCTAAAAAATCGGCTTACTTTTATGCTTGTTCCAATTTTCTTCTTTTCGATTTTTTTCATAAAACTTCCATCAAAAGCATGAGAAAATGGACCATGACCTGCGACGAAAAATGTACTAACATCATTAATATGCAAATTATTTTTTTCAAAAAGTTAGCTTGCTCATAATTATTTGATTGGTGATATTTGCCTCAGTCCATTAGAGGAACTCTTGCCAAGTCAGTTAGGCATTAGGGGAATTCTAGGGTCAAATATCCGACGAATTTCTGTATGAGACCTTGGCAAAAGAAAGAACTCCCGAAGCTTAATAGTTTGGATGAAATCTGCAAATTAAAAGCTAGTGAAATCAAAGCCGATTCCGATTGGCTGACGTTCTAATGACGCGCACTGGTGAAGTTGCTTTTCACGAATTCTGTAAAAGTCAAGTCTCAAAAATTGCAAGTTAGTTGAATATTTTGTAAAAGAATAATGTTGCAAATTTTTTGTAGTTATATTTAAGACAACTCATCAAAAAAAAACAACAGGCAGCAACACTTCGAGATTTGAAAATTATGCCACGCAGAATTTACATGGAATCATTTCATAAAATCTTTTGCTCAAATATTCATTCGATGTCATTGTTTGATTAATATGCATTAAAGATAGTACAAGATAGCGCAGATACTAACGCACAATAAATACTAAATTGCTAGGGTAGAAGCATTCTCGAACGCATATATTTCTAAAGTGTACCCTATCTTTTTTCTCATCAATTTACTATCTCTCAATGGCTCGAAAATATGCTGCAAAAACTCGAAGCTACAATGCAAGTTTGTTGATTTAAAATAAAATAGAGCCGCGCGAATCAAACTCAAACGCCAGACTTGCCAGACACGTGCTTGACCACTAAACCACAATGACAAACGCCCTATCAATGGCTCAAAATCTTGTATTTAACTCAAAGTAGAGAAAAAAAAGAGATGCCTTTTTTTTTATCATCCAGTAGATTTTGAGTTGAGAGTGGCTGTTCTTAATTTTTTGCCAATTTTCAGCCTCATTTGTTCTTAAATTTTTAAAACGCCTATGTCAATTTTTTGTAAAACTGATTAATTTAGAATGCTTCGGCAGATTGAGTAAACGCTTTTTCGCTGCTTTTGCAGCATCGGAGAATATGCAAAAGTGAAAAAGAAAGTTTTTTTTGTTTTTTTTTTATTTGAACGACAGACAAACATTTTTGCAGATGCTTGCGCAAGGCTCAACAGCACACTATAATCTCAGAATTGTTGCAATTTTGCTTGCAAATAACTAAAATTTGCTGAAATTTTATCGTTTGTAATCAGTAAAGAATTTAGCTTCTTTTTAGATTTGGAATTTTTTCCGTTTCTTTTTAATTTTTTTACTGCTGAGGCTGGTATTGTTCTTAATTTGTTCTTAGATTTTGAGCAAAAACGAGCCTCGTGCTCATTCAAAATTGTTCTTAAAATTAAAAAGATATATACTACAAAAATGTTCTGATAACAAAAAGAGTGTAACAAATTGTTACACAATCAATAAAATTCAGAAAAATGCTTTCCCATTCATTATTAAATACACTATATCACTTTGTACAGTAGCGAAGCAGGGGCGCTACAGCCCTCCCATTGGCCTGTCAACCAAAATGCTGGATAAGAAAAATACTACATTTTTAGCTCTTTTGAGACTGTTTTTTTGCGCTGGAATTGACTAAAAAATGATTCAAAGCATCTTTTGAAACATAGATTCAGGGGGGGGGGCTAATTGTCAAAAATTAAACTCACAAATAAATGAAAACTTTTAAAAATGCCCAAAAATAAACAATCAAATTTGATCGCTAATGTAAAAACGCCAAACATAGGTTTTATCAACAAATATAAACTCAGGAATAAGGGGAGGGGGACTATTCAGTGTTAGTTAATTACCAATCACTTCTCTCAAATATCTTTCCATTAGCCCCCCCCCCCCCCCTAGAGTGTTGCAGTTGCCCCGACCTCTTCCGATTTTTTTCTACCTTCTTCAAAATAGGAGGTTGCCGAAGAAAATCACGATTACAAAGTTTGAGAAAAAAAATTGAGGTTTACGGGTCGCACAGAGACCTTTTTTACCCAGGATTTGGTATTTGTTTTATTTTGTGCCGCTAGATGGTGCTATGTGAAAATTTAACATTCACTTTTGGTCTTATACATTCAAAAAAACTTCAGTACAACTTCTAAAACTGTTTACATGTATGTTTTTTGTTTGTTTTTTTCAGAATTAACAGTAGTCAAAATCTATCGCGGTTATGAGCTGGGAAACTACAACAGAAACTCTAATCGAGTTAAACCTACAGTATCTATTTTGGCTGGCCGTGCAAAACAGAGTGAAACATAGCCTACACTGTTGCTTTTTTAATGGCGGTGCAGATTATGCTTTAGGCCTAGTCATTGAAATCTATTAAACTGCTCTTCTGACTTACATAGTTACGGCAGCAGCAGCTTACTAAAACCGTATTTGTTATGTTTTGCTGTATAAGATACGGAGTTTAGAGCAACCTACTTGGTATAAGCTTTATAAAACATAGACATTAGTAAATCTACTAGCAACATACTATTACTAGATCTGTAAATTCTCGCATTTGGCTGCCAGGAACTATTTCTAAACCTGATGACAATACTATTTAAAGCACATGTTTTCCCGCCACAAGCTCGAATTCCTACAATTCGTCAATAAAAAATAATTGAGGAAGTAAAGAAGCTGGTAGATGAAATGAATAATTTGTACAAATGCAATTTTAACAGAACAAACAGCAGAAAAGCAAACAAAACCATTGAAAACTTCAAAGAAAATTTTCTCTCTCTCCTAATAGCCCTATTTCCTGTAAGGGTTGCGGGGGCAGCAATTCGAGATTAAGCTACCACACTTCACGGTTTTCCATCAACCCCATCATCTCGCTTGTGTGAAGTCCCAAACAATTCCACCCAAGATCCTTAATGTAATATTGATTCATCTACAGTAGTTCTGGGTCGTCCAAATGTTTTTTTTATTTTCCCATTTGCTTTGGTATGTAAAGCTTGTATGGAAGTTTTTCCTCATGCATTCTGCTTCCATGGCCAAACCATCTAAGCTGAGATTTTTTAATTTGAAGAAGTAGCGGCTCCAGAGATTTTCAAATCTTAAGAGATGTACACCTTGTCAATGATGTAACTCCTTTGATTTCTCGGAGAAACCTCATTTTGGACGCTTGCACTTGCAATTGCACCCTTTCAATCATTACCGAATTTTCATGACCATACAGAGATAGAGTAGGTAAGAAGGGACAAAGACTGTTTCGAAAATTGAGAGCTTTGCTTCATTTTTGACAATTTTCGTTTCACAACTACTGAATCGTCTCATAACTACTGAATAGTGCAAAGCTTTCATTATTGCAATTGCCTTGCCAATTGGTATACCCAGTTCTTTGCTTTGCCTTCCGTCACTCGTGAATGCAACCCCAAGATACTTGTACTTGTATTCTTGCTTCTGTGTCGCTCCATTCCGTTGCAACAAGCGCTGATAAGTGTTTCTTGAAACATGAAGCATATCAATTTTGACCGTGCTTATTTTTATTCCTGCCGTGTCATAAGCAGCTGCAAACCTATGTAATGTTCACTGAAAACCAAATTCTGTAGAAGCAGAATAAAATCATCAGCACATAGCAGGCAACTGATTTTTCAATTTCCTATTGTGGCAAACTCATCAGCTTGGTTGCATTTGTCGATCCAATTCATGTAAACAATAAAGAAGAGAAGAAACAAATCGCATTCTTGCCAGAGTTCAATGCTTATATGGAAAGCTTTGATTGCCTGCCGTTTACTCAACCACAAAACTCCAGTCGGAACCATAAAATGCTTTAATGGCATGTAACAGCTAACCATCAACGCCATTCTTCTTCAGAACCCTCCAAAGATAGAAAGGTAATCGTATTATACTTTTTCGAGATCGACAAAGCATGCAAAAAGATCTTTGCCATATTTTCAAGATTTCTCAAACGTTAAAAAAATTGAACACAACAATGAAATCTTGTCATCAAACCAACGTCTTAAAATGATTGAAAAATGAAGAAAAAACATTTTTGCATAGCACGATGTCTGATTAAAAAACCAGTATCGAGAATATGGGAAAAACTTTGGCTGTTAAAGAAAAGAAACGGAAATTATAACAGCATATTAATGAGTTGCTTTTTGTTAACACAGCTGTCTAGAATAAAAAAAAACAAAAAAAACTGAAATTGGGTAAATAACAATAATGAGCATTTTTCAGATTAAAATTATGGCCAGATGTGAAATTATTTACTAAATTACAAAAATATTCAATAATTTGGTATAAATTATGCTTGTGGCAGTAGGTCTATAATGCAACTTTTGATAACTTTGATTTAAGGAGTTTTCTTGTCGGTTATGTACTAAACAGCGACTCCCAAAAACAGTAGAAATGATCTCAAGAGATCTTAGGTTCGACTTATAGTCTACAAACATTCAAAATGAAAAAAACATTTTTTTTTTGAAATTGCCAAAATTTTGATGTCACTGTGCGACCCCTAAACATTAACAAATCTTTACGAAACTTGAGCATAGGGGTTTTTGTGCGAAGCCTCCAACTTGAGCTTAAGTAGAAGTTGCTACGATAAAATTTTCAAATCTATAGGGCGGCTGCAACACCCTGCCCCCCCTCAATTTTTTTTTTTTTTTTGTTATGAAATATAGACGAAATAGATTACTCCGTGTGAATTTTATTGAATAATAGGATTTTTTGATTTCCCAGCATGTAAATAAGAGAACTGCAATGTTATCATTAGCCACTTCCCACATAGCCAATTAATGCAACCAGTTGGATCATGTTGCGCTACCAATTTCTATGCCACGTTTTAAAAGCATTATTTTTTATTAAAATAACTCTAAAATTAAGTTATTTTTGCAAAAAAATGCAAAATTTTCGAGCGCTGGGGGCTGTTATTTTCGCGAGCTGCATTTTTTCAAAAAAATGCAAAAAAAAAACTAAAATAGCCCCCAATTGCGAATTTCTGGCTACGCGCCTGACTTGGTACGAGTAAATGGTTAACATTTCTCTGCATATAACCGCAAAAGAAAACCTAATAATTCGACTTTGTGAACTGCTAAAACCTAGCGGTACAACATACCAAAATTGGTACTAAGTGTCGTTTTCGTAGCTTTTTTTCAATCAAGTTGCTTATCACAGTGACTATATTAGTAACAACAAACCATCTGCATGGGTGTATGTAGTATACTATAGGCTAGGCTACTGACTGCAAAAAGAGTTTTAGTTTGCTCTGTTTATAATTCAAGAAGTTAGGCGTTTAGCATTGCTTGGGTATAAAGCTGCAGGTAACATCTAAAAACGCTCACCAGCAACGCCCGTACTTCATTCTTTCACGAGATATTTTTACGTACTTGCAATCTCAAATTGACTTCCACAGAATTTGCAAAACGCAAGTCACACCAGCGCGTCATCAAAGCGTCAGCCAATCAGAATCGACTACCGTTTTCTTCAGCTATATTTGCGGATTTCATCCAAACTACATTGCTTTGGGAGTTCGTTTTTTTCAAAGTCCTCAGAATTTCGTATTAAATGATGTATAGCTTAGCTTGGCTAAAAACTATTTTATCTCGAATGTGCATTTTCCTGATCGTGCACTTGCCAGAATTTATATTTTTCTAAACGTCCACTTGCTAGAAATTGCATGTCCTCAAAAACTATAATATTTTCAAAAAAGTTACTTGAGCCCGAAAGCTCATTTGGCAGAAATTACACTTGCCAGAATTTACATTTGGCCAAAATCACATTTTTCTGAAAACTTATTTTTCAGAATTTACACTTGCTAGAATTTACATTTGGTTGAAATTACATTTTCCGAAAACTTATTTTCCAGATACTTTGCGTATACCAATCCGAAATTTCATTTGGCATAGTTAACATTAAGCAAAATTTGTAGGCTTATTTATTTTCACTAATTTACTTTTAAGTTACGCGTAGAGTAAGATCAACAAAAGAAAGACATTTCAGTAAGTAGGTCAAGTGGTATGAGAGGACGGATCTAAAAACTGTCATTTTTTGGTTCTGATTACTTCTAAGTGGCTTGAACTTGTCAATTACAACTTAGCAAATTAATTGGGCATAATGAGAAATCTATTTTGCAAAATTTTATGGTTCTAACATTTTTTTGTAACAAGATATTGCTCCGCAACTTTTTGGTTCCGGCACGAAATTTAGTACTGAATTTTGTTCAATATTGTTCATGTATTGAGATAGTGTAGTGGTTAAAGACACTAAAGTGTGGAGCATTTGTAGTTGGAAAGTGCTGGATTTAATTGCTAGTGAGCGATTAGTAGTCCAAATATTTTTTAAATCAAAATAATTTTTTTACGTTAGACAAAATCATGCTTTTTTTCGTTTGGCATTACATACAGTATAATCAAAGGGTCTCCAGTTTCCTTCTGTGATTAAGATTGTTTTGTATTTCTGTTGAAATGCACTTCATAGCGGAATTTAGGCTACTTTTTCTCTGATAATCTTTTTGAGGCTACTAGATTTTGAACTAAGGTTCCGAATAGAGTGTTTTGGATTCGAATGCTGAATTAATCACTCATAATCTTTTTTTTTGATAAAAGTTATTCCAAACAAATCCGTTAGCGTTATTTCTTTCAACTGATTCTATTTTTTCTACATTGCCTATGATAAGGCTGAGCAGTAGTGGTTCGAAGCAAACTTTTTTTCAATATGTTTTTCTCCTAAGAGGCTTAAAAGATGTGTCTTGGTGCAAAAATAACCCATGTAATGTTTTTTGACTTTAATTAACATCTAGGCATGGGCCTCTCCCCCACATTCTAAGCGCGCCTCGCCGCCTCCTAAATCACAGAATTGCAATATCTCATTAACCACTTGAGATAGAAACTTCAAATTAAAATAAGATGCAAAAAATATAATTTCCCATATGGGCCTAATACATTTTACTATGCTATCTGCAGACATGGTCACAATCTTGATCTTCAAGATGAGATCGTGATCTTGAAGATCAAGATCGTCATCTGATCTTGATATTTAAGATCACATTATTTTAATGATTTGATCTTGATCTTAAAGATCACATTTTTGTGTGATCTTAATCTTGAAGATCACATTATTTAATGATCTGATCTTGAAGATCACATTTTTGTATGATCTTGATCTTGAAGATCAAGATCACTTTTATTTTTAAATGCCGCGTAGGGTAAGCATCGCCGAGAACACCACGCTTCCTTCATCTGCACCTGTGGAACGTTTATTTTCTTTCTCGGGCATGTTACATAGCCCAAAGCGAACGCGACTTTTAAATGCTCACCTTGAATAATTGATTTTCTTCAAGTCTAATAGTTATACCACAGACAACAGAAAGGACTTTACGTTCGTGAATTTCATGACTATGTATATTTTACGACAGTGACAACGTATACCATAGACAGTACAATAAAATAATTTTGTTCTTAAAAAAAATTTTTTTGTTGGCTGTCTATGATCTACGATGTGAATGTCATAAAATATACTATGTCATGAATGTCATAAAATGTACAATGTCATGAAAAAGGATTTTGTTCTTGACCGACGAAATGGCCGAGTGGCAGACGCGTCTGACTTTAATGCCAAATCTTGTGCTGGAGACCGGGTTCGATTCCCACGTCGATCAAATCTAACGCAAATTGCCAATGGCCTGTCACTGTTGCGTTGTTGAATTATGAGCCTGTGGCGCTTTGAAGCGGAGATGGGCCGCAAACTCGCAACACCAAAAAAGGGTATTAAATGAGTTTCGCGATTGTTGAATACTTGGCTAGAGTGCAACCTTTCATCTCTAGAATGGTTCACGTCGACCTAAACCAGAGAACGACTAAGGTGTTAATTGACAAATCAAAAATGGCAGTTGATAGTTCCTTTAGCTTTTTGATTCGCAGAAAGCACCACACCAATCCTAAATTAAGACTTCTATTGAAGATTGAAAACAAAAAAATCTCTATGGGCAAAATTGCTCTACTAAAACTTCTCACGATCGACCAACTCAGATAATACCACTATCTATTGCAAGCGACCAATTCAGAGTGCACACTACTTATCGACCGGTTCAGATTGCACACTGCTTATCGTCATCGAACAATTCAGATCGCACCAGCACAGTATGGCTTCATAAGTCAAACACAGATACACAATCTCGGCAAAACGACCTTCAAAACTAATATCTAGAATTATATGAATCCTCCAATTATCAGAATGTTAGAATGAATGGAATAGAAAAATCCGCCTGTTTATACTGCGGCAAAAGCCATCGTATATCCCAGAAAAATCGTTTTTTTGTCACAGTAGAAAAAGTATTAGAGCTTATGATAACAAATTGCAACATAACTACGACGTCACAAACTTCAAGCCTAAATATAGCAATTGAAAGTCGTAAACAACCAAAAATCCCGGTGACCTCAGAAGATTGCAGAACATACTAAAAAAGAATTATCTCGAACATTCCAATTTAAAAAGGCTGCAAAACTAGTAATGCAGTCACGATTACATTAAAGCACTGCAAATAATCATAACAAGAGCATTCCAAATTATTATATGTGACAGCGAGTATAATAAAGGTTTGTTATTTTTGATTTGATTTTGTTCTTGAATTTCGTTATTGTGATATAAAACTAGCAAAGCTAAACATAAAAGGTTTTTGTGATTATTTAAACTAAAAAATTGCTACAAAAAGTTTGCGTCAAATGGTTTAAGCTATTAGCGAAATCAGCACGGCCATTGCCCATTGATAGTCAATACTGATGCAGCATTTAACAATTATAGCTTAACGCCCCCTCATCACCACTACCTATCTTTGAGCACTAAAAGTAAAGTGATTTTGATCTTTAAGGTCACGATCTTGATTTTCAAGATCACAGTGTTTGGGTGATCTGATCTTTGATATTCATGATCACATTTTTTGAATGATGTGATCTTGATCTTCAAGACCACCGAGAGGAGGTGATCTTGCCCATCTCTGGCTATCTGATCCAATTTTTAAGATAATTAAAAAACTGTTTTTGCATCGTATTAGGGTGTACTAATATCCAAGTTTTATTCATTTTGTTGAAAAAAAGCACTGATATAATTTATTGTTACAGTTAGTATAGTGACTCAATGCAGCACATTAAAAAAAATAAATGCATTTCAGAAATTACGAAATGGGTATAAAATGTATTAATATGCAATTGCAAATATAAACTAAATTAAAAACAAGTTTTTAAAAACATATGATGGATTGAATGAGCTGAGTCATATCAAATATCTTTTCGTAGGTTGAGGAACAATGAGATGGAAATTGACGATGAGCTGCTACTACTTGGAGCAAGTATTGTAGTTGTTTTTCGTCTCGAGTTAGAGTGCCACTGAATGCGAGCAACACATCTTTCTGCTGTATCGTTTACTACTTTCAGCTCATTTACAGTTAATTTCAAGTCTGTATAATTTTTGTCTGTCAGCCAGGTTGATGGAGGTTGAGACAGGAATGATTTTGTTTATTTTGTCTGTCTGCTTTAATTAGATCAACAAAGCACATTGACCGTCTCGTAACGTAATTTTCTAATCCCAATGTGAAATCAAAATTTTTCCCTTTCAATCTTGCCAAGTTTGTGGTTGTAGGATTTCTTTGCAAATTTTTAACGATTAACTCTTTAGTTTTATTTGAAACTCGGTCATCAAAGAAAGCTGAAGCAACTAATCGCTCCGAAAAATACCATAAATGACGAAGCATTGATTTGCTTAAATCTTGTGCCGGTCAAATCGGACCCAGTGTTGCCAAAGGCTTGCCACCGCTACGACATTTTTTCAAAAGGAGCTGTGTTGCTCACAAGCAGTGGAGCGGAAACGCGCCCCGGCAACTCGTTACATGCTTCGCGTAACACAGCGAGTATAATGAAAGACTTGATGTGGTTTATAATAGTGGTAAAAAAAGCGCCGCTTTAAAAACACTATCTAATATTTAGTGTTGACTGTTAGTGTGCAGCACTAAGTTTCAAAACCATCCTCATGTCTCAAAAATATGTTTTGAAGTTTTTTCAGTTATCAAATGATCAAATATTGAAACAAAAATATAGGTATATAAATTGTTATCATTTTTCTGCTCCTAAACAATTTTAAGTTGGTGGCTGAAACAACATTCAAAATTTTATCTTCACAAATTCAAAAAAAAGCACACATTTTTCGACAAGTTTCAGATAGATGTGACATAATACGTCCTATATTTTTGTCGACCAAAATTGATTGCGCAAATTTATTTCAGTTTCTTTCAGAATATCAAGAAATAGTCGGCATCGTGGCCGAATGGGTAAGGGCGTCATTTTTGCGACGACCCTGATCGATTTATTTGGGTTCAACCCCCACCCTGGTCACGCTTCTGCGTCTTTGGTTAACATGCTTTAGGATGACTATCTCTGCTTGGTGGCTTCGAACAAGCAACAAATTCAGTGGACAAGAATTCGAAGAAATCCACAGGAACATTGTATTCTTGAAAACTCTTAAGCAGGTGCGAATTCCTTCAAGCATTTAGTAGTCATTGCAAAACAAAGAGCTCGGATCGTCCAATAGTTGGCGTCTAACGCTGTCCTGTGACAGGAAGATAAATATGCACAACGACAATAAATACTGACTAAAAGTAAATCTTACCAAGATCATGGCAAAGTCCAGCCAATTCGACACAAAGAATATCTGTTTTGCTGGGTATGAGACCTTCAAGCTCGGAGATTTTGTCTTCTACTTCTCTAATTTGTGTTTCGAGCTTGGATTTTTCGTCTGCTACTTCCATTTGTGTTTTTAGGAGATCTTTGAGCTTGGAGTTTTTGTCTGCTTCTTCTCTCATTTGTGTTTCGATATGTCGGATAAGCTTTCCAGCTAAATGACATGTTCTGTAGAGAAATGGAGAAATTTTTGTTTTTTTTTTGTTAAAGTACTGTTAATAATTAACTGTAGCTTATATCAAATCAAATCTTTCATTATACTCGCTGCATTACGCCGATGCGTGTAACGAGTTTGCGGGGCCCATCTCCGAAGTCATTGCGCTTGCGGGCAACACAGTTTCTTTCGAAGAAAAGTCGTAAGCGGTGGCGAGCCGTTGGTAATACTGCGTTCGATTTAACCTGCCCGAGACTTTAACTTCAGACCTCCCGCTCCAGAAACGAAGGCGTTACCGCTTGATCAAAAATTAATTTTGTCACTAAGAGTACAGTCATGCCTTAATAATATGCCGCTCTCACACTTTGGCAAATTTGACTGCGACTCCACTGCGAATTGAACATTTTTCAGTTTTAAGAGTCTCAGCGCATTTGCAGCGCATTCGCAGCGCATTCGCAGTGCATTCGCCGTGAGTCTCAGCGCATTCGCAGTGGAGTAGCCAACGAGCAAAATTTTTTCAACCGGTTCAAAAATTTTTCAATTCGCAGCGCAGTCTCCGTGGAGTCGTACTGCAGTCTCCATGGGTTCGCAGTGCATTCGCCATCAAATTGACGGAGACTGCGCTGCGAATGCGTTGCAAACCCACGGAGACTGCAGTACGACTCTGGCGAATGCACGGAGACTGCGCAGCGAATCATAACAGGTATAACGGAAATGACGTACTTGATTGTTTTGCAATAAATTTTATTTTGCAAAATAATGAGTGGTGGCGTAGAGTTCCTCGGGATAAACTTTAGAAGGTTTTGCAGGAGTATGGCGTTGATGGTCAATTGCTACGCGCTGTTAAGTCATTCTACTGCAGACCGGAGGTTTGTGTTCGGGTAAATAGCAAGCAATCAAAGCCGTTCCATGTGGGCGTTGGACTCCGGCAAGGGTGCGTTTTGTCACCTCTCCTTTTCATTGTTTACATAAATTGGATCGACAAATGCAGCCAAGCTGATGAGTGTGCCACGATTGGAAATTGCAAAATCAGTCGTCTGCTATTCGCTGATGATTTGGTTCTGCTTTCTTCCACAGAATCTGGCCTCCAGCGCGCATTAAATAGCTTTGCAGATGCATGCAACACCGCCGGAATGAAAATAAGCACGGCCAAAACTGAGGTACTTCATCTTTCAAGAAACCCTGATCAGTGCGTATTACAAGTGAATGGAGCGACACTGAAGCAGGTAGAGAAGTTTAAGTATCTTGGGGTTGCATTTACGAGTGACGGAAGGCAAGACGAAGAACTCGATACCCGAATAGTCAAGGCTAGTGCAGTAATGCAAGCTTTGCACTATTCGGTTGTCATGAAACGAGAATTGTCGAAAAAGGCAAAGCTCTCAGTTTTCAAAGCAGTTTTTGTCCCCATTCTCACTTATGGTCATGAATGTTAATCATGAATCTTGGGTAATGACCGAAAGAATGCGATCACAAACGAAAGCGTCCGAAATGAGGTTTTTACGAAGAATCGAAGGAGTTACACTGTTTAACAAGGTGCGTAGCTATGAGATTCGAAAATCTCTTAACATCGAGCCGTTACTTCTCCGAATTGAAAGATCTCAGCATAGATGGTTTGGCCATGTAAGCAGAATGCCTCAGGAAAGACTTCCCAAACAAGCTTTACATGCCAAAGCAAATGGGAGAAGACCAGTCGGACGACCTAGAACTAGATGGACCGATTACATTGAGGATCTTGGATGGAATCGCTTGGGACTTCGCCCAAGCGAAATGATGGAGGTGATGGAAGACCGTGAGGTGTGGCGGCTTAATCTTGAGCTACTGCCCCCGCAACCCTTACGGAAAAGCGGGCAATGAAGAAAGAAGAAGAAGAAGATGAGTGGTGGAAAGGTAATGGTAAAATAAATAATTCCTTAAACGGCAGCTATTAGGCAAAAGTAGGGTCTAAAACTAAAATATTCTTGCCTGAAGCTAATATAACTATTAAAATATGAATAAAAATTGATGAAGTAACTTAGATCAAACTTTATAAAATCGGAAAAGTTTTTAACAAAATATTAATACGGAGTTGGATAGTACAAAAACTTGGGTTTTTAATAGTCGTAGTCAGTATATTCTATATTTTAAAACTTTTTGTAATTTTAGTAATTTGAAATTTGCTTTCAAATTTTCTTTTAAAAGTTCAGAGATGGTGCGGTTGACAACGTAAATGTCAGCTACTATGTCTACGTTAATATGGGGCTATTTTTGGATCAGATAGTGCGTCTGAAATTGGGGTCCACTGTTTGATTCTGGCAGTACAGTCAGTAGATTGCCAATATAGTGCTGGTGATACGCTAGATAACTAATTGCTGGGATCCATTTCAATTGATGGGTGACTACTAGGGTTTTTGTAGTGCTGGCTTGACTTTCGCTTTGTCTTTAATCAAGCGTAGATTGTAGTTGACGGCATCAGGATGTGGATAATTTTAGGTTGAATGAAGGAGTGTCGTTTGATCAGATATGTAATAGTGCATTTATAAAATTTATAGTTTCGGTAGAAAGCTTACTTTCATTAACCATATTGCAACACAATGTAAAAACACCTCTTCGTTATATTATTAGAAGGCTAGTACAAGCTAGACTAGTTTTATATTTTAATTATATTTAATTGAACTTCTAATTTAATTTATCTTATTACTAGGAATTGCCTGAGCCGTAAAATGCCAGTCTAGCCGGATGCAGTTGGAAATCCAAATTGTATGTTCGTAAAATGCTGTTACTATTTTGAATTAAGTTTGACAGTGCACTGATTATAAATTTATTCATTTGCCATGTTTTTAGTTTTTGAATGAAGGCGCTCAATATAACGCCGAAAATGTTCGAATTCAATTAAAACACTAGATTTGCCTACAGCTGTTAATAGCCGAGTAATAAGATAAATGCAGTGGTGTTGAAGAGTAGTGTTAGTTGCAATATAGTTATAAAATTATTAGCTTACCCGTTTGGTTTGTGCTTGTTTTTGAAAGCAATAATGCCTTATACCGCAGAACAACAATAAGTTAATTTCCGATTTATTTTGCTTTTTTGTTAAACTTGCACTTTGCAGGACATCTAATTCTTTTGCGAGTTATTTGCAAATTGATAATTAATAACTAAGTTAAAACATCTATCAAATAAAATGTTTTAGACAGCTTCGGCTGTTTTATTTTCGGCAAAACTATTCCTTAGTCCAGTTTTTCTGCTCTAAAACTGGAAATATTAGAATTTTATGCTTGCAACAAAATGAACATTTAAGTAGCAGCAGTGTCAAACGACATTAAGTTGCATATTTTAGTAAAATTGACTTTAAGGGCAATCTGTTTAACGAAAACTGTGCCCATTTGCTGGGCATATATCCTCTTTAATCACAGAAATAATACGAAATAATAAAGACTTGAACAAAAATAAAAATAATAGTAATACGCAATAATAAAGCTACCGTAATTCGAAGGTTATTCACCACTTTATTGCTTTTGTGATTTTGAAATTCAGTTACTACAATAAACGTAGAAAAAAGAGGAACAATCTGGTTGGTTTATATTTGGTACGAAATTTTGCTGTGAAAAAGTATTACAAAGCCAACTCAAAATTTATTTTTCACATTGGTTTAAATAAAATTTTTGCATTTTAAAAAAGAACCAGTAGCGCCTTTAAATGGTAAAGTATTGCGGTAATGAAACAACGGTACCATTGAAAAGATACCGCGTTACTCTTCAGGTATGCCGTAATACATCATAGCTATGACGCAAAGACTAACCGGTTTCAGTCATTTTTCTTTTCGATTTTGATTTTTCGGACAACGTTCATGCTTTTTGTTTGCTGCTAAATTAAAACTTTAACTAAAATTTATATCTTCATCAGAAGTAATAAGCTTAATTAATCTTCTAAATAATCTTTCTTTCTTTAATTTTACCTGCTTTCTTATCATGAAAATGAATAATTTTTTTTTTTCTTTTGCATTAGTAGAAATCAATTCGCAACGCATTCGCCGAGGATTCGCCATGCTTTGCGACTCTACGGAGACTGCGCTGAGACTACACTGCAAATGCGCTGAGACTGCGCTGCGAATTGATTCGCAGTGGAGTCGCAGTCAAATTCGCCAAAGTGTGAGAGCGGCAAAAGTTGTCAACTATAACTACCCATATTTTGTACAAAATACTTGTATTTTTCTAAATTTTCAAGTCAAGTGCATTAGTAGTTTGGTTTTGTATCGAGCAAGAAAAAATAGCATTTAGAAGAAAAACTGCATGGTAAGGTGTGCCGAGTTGGGCTACGCTTTTAAACCTTTTTTGATGTACTAAAGTGCTTATGTATATCCTTCAGTTTTTTGTATAGTCAAGGCCCTTTCAAAATTATTACGAGTCTCCAAAATTAAGTTACGTTTTGAATAGATGCCAGCAAACCTCACAATTTCAGCAAGAGTACATTAAAGTTGTAAACGTCGTGACTAGTTCAGGCCCAAACCCCAAAAATTCTAGCCCGAGGCCAAAAAATGGTTTGAAGCTTAACCCAGGAACAAAAAAGCCAAAAATTTAGATTAGGTCTAAAAAAGTGCGGTTGATTGCTTTTTTCCTCTACATAACTTAAGCAAGGATGGCACAACGGTAAGGTACGTTCAGAATTTGCGTACTACGAACCTCGCACCTTGAACCGTACCGTACCAGCGTACCGTACTTCAGCTCAATTTTTGAAACGTACCGTACCAACGTACCGTACCCGTACCATTACAAAAAAGGCCTACCGTACCAGCGTACCGTACTTCTTAGCAAAAATTGAGGCGTACCGTACTTACGCACCGTACCCTACAGCCATCCTTACTTTGAACTACTCGCACTTTAACTGTCTTTGAAATCACAGGCCGATAAATCAACGATCTCAATTCATACATTTGGCGTCGGTTTCAGCTGTTTTTTGCCTCAGTATACAAAAAACCTGCGCAATGTGTGAAAAGTCTGGGGTTTTTAATTGAAAGAGCGTACCAACGTACAGTACCAGTACTTTTACAAAAAAGGCGTACCGTACCAGTGTACCGTACTTCTTAGCAAAAATTGAGGTGTACCGTACCGTGCCTACGTACCGTACTGCCATCCTTGAGCTTAAGTCTGCTGTGATTGAAAAACCACGTATTGATAAATTGTGATGCAGCACTAATAATGTACAGGTGTACTAATAATCCTATTGATGCTTAATTAAATGAAGATTTCATTCAGTGACGCAAATACATATTTTACTATTGTTTTAATAGCTGCTCAAACCGTACGTAGCAGGCCTGAATTAAATCCAAAATTTTGGCAATCTTAAGCTCGAACCCGGCCCGACGTATAAACCTGGTAATCATACCGTAGTCTGGGTGGGAGTGCTAGTCTTGAAATAAAGCTACGCATTAGAAGATCCGTTGCTTTTATACTCATACAGCTAGTAGCGCAACCAAGGGGTCTAGGGGGCTTTCTTCATTTTCCTACGCCAATTTACTTAGAGCATTTAACCTTGAAATACTGTACAAAGTGTACATGCGTTTAAACGTGTCTTGGACTTGACTTGTAAGTAAAGAGGGAGGATAAATTAATTGGACAATTTAATTCTTTCAAATGGCTCTGATAACCTGCGAAATGTGATCCAAATGTTTTTAAAATTGCTATTTTTTGCCCAAAAATCACAAACTTCACCAAGCAGCTGGTAACTTTGCCCATTACCTCCGCAGGGGTGAACCTAGAACCCGGTTATTATAGGCTTGAAATGCACCAGCTTGCTCAGCTTTTCGCCTAAATGAGACATTTTTGACTGAAATTTATTAAACTTTTGGTTTAACCGGCACACCCCCGAGCAAAATCCTAGTCTTCGTCAGAATTTGTGGGCAAAATCCGTTATTTCGGCCAAATTTGCGGCAAAGATCTTTTTTCTGTTGGTCTTCCCCCGAATTTGAGGGCAAAATCCGTACCATAGGGTAACGACATTAAATTTGGAACAAAATCTTCACCAGATTGATGCCGTACTCTGAATGCATCTGGTTACGGCTGCGAAAGCTTCCCCTCTTGCAAAATTTTACTGCTTAAATGCTGACTAAACCTACCAAGCGCGTCAAATGACCCACTCAGCTAATGTGCAAGGGATATAGGCGTAGCCAGGGGGGCAGATGGCCCGGCCCCTCCCCTCAATTGAAATGCCATCAATGACAAAGGTCTATTGTTTGTTTAGTTTTAGTTTCTTTAAGTATCTTCGCGTGCAACAGTACGCGCGTTCAACAATAATTAACAATAATATTGACGACCAGGGGGCCCGGGCCCCTTCAATTCAATTTTTCCAACCAATTTAAATGTATACCTGCCAGAAATTAAAGGCTGTTTTCCTAAAACTTGCTACCTTAGGTTCTCGTCTCACCTTTTTATGAACGTAATGCAACAATCAGGGCCGAATTTACCGTATGGCACCGTGGCAGGGGCCCAGCGCTCAGACATAGGCGTAGCCAAGGGAAGGGCAGCAGGGGCCCGCCTCCCTCAATTAATATAACTCCAATGATAAAAATGTGACAAAGAAGTCTATGTTTTTCAGTTTCAGTTTCGTTTAGCATCTTTACGTACAACAGTACATGTGTACAATAGTAATTCACAATAAATTGACGACCAGGGGGCCCGGGTTCTCTCAGTTTAATTTCTGCAACCAATTTACATGTACAACCGGGATGAAATTAACGGTTTTTGTTCTAAAACTTGCAAGTTCAGGCCCTCATCTAACCTTTTTTGTGAACACAATGCAATAACTAGGACCGTATTTACCACATGGCACAGTGCTAGGTGCCCTGCGCTCAGATGGTAAGACATTTATTTGGTCCTCGCCTACACTTGGCAGAAACATGTTTCAAAAATCCCCAAAGTTCCAGGGACCCCACGCAATATACATCCGGCCCAAGCAATAACATGCTGGTAAATAGGTCTAACCATCTATTACACCATTTTTCAATAACAATTTTTCCACCTAGCTTTTACACATAAAAATACGTTCAAAAAAGTGACTTGGGGAAATGCTCATTCAACAAATTATTGAGTTTGAACCTGGGCCCCCTGGCCGTACACGTACTCTTGTACTCCTACGACTGCTTATTTTCATGACAAAACTAAAATCTCTGAGGAAAATTTTTGAGTGGATTATTATTTACAGCTAACATATTGCAGGAGGCAATATGCCTTACTTCCTTCTGCTTGGGCCAAATCACTTACAAAATTTAGCACCAAAATATATGATCTTAACTGTGTTTTGGACTTAAATTGTAAGTAAAAGGAGGATTGAACAATTTAATTTTTTCATTGAATTTCATATGTTAAAAATCTACTTCTTTCAAATGGCACTGAACACGTGCAAAATACGATCCAATGGCATTAAAATCGCTTTTTTTTCAAAAAAAATCACAAAAAATCGTCTAGGGGCTGGGATGGGATACATTTGAGTTACACAATTTTACTTGACGCGGCTCCGGCTTTAAACATTATTGCTATTTAACTTTGGGTTTAAGCCCTCACCCTCAAGCGAAATCTTGTTTAAGTGCCAAAATCAGGCCTCAGCTTCTGATCTCTCACTTTACGATATCTTAGTTCCGCAAAATTTCTTTTGAAAATTGCTAAT
The DNA here is from genome assembly GCA_963965965.1 of Trididemnum nubilum. Taxonomy (NCBI): domain Eukaryota; kingdom Metazoa; phylum Chordata; class Ascidiacea; order Aplousobranchia; family Didemnidae; genus Trididemnum; species Trididemnum nubilum. Next base: position 5,272,249 of record OZ014472.1, read on the forward strand.
GACGTCATTGCATTAGATCTTTGGTTTGGGCCCCTCCAATCAAAAATCCTGGCTACGCTTACGGCAACAGATGCATAGTTTATTGTAGGCCAGGGCTACCCAAAGTTCTGGCCACGTTTGGCCACAAGGCCGGTGACTGATCCTAAGACTTACTATTAGTTTCTTTCGATGCGTGCAAGTTTTTCATTCCAAAATCACTTTTCTCAAATTTGTTGACCCTGGTTTTTTCAAACATTAATTTCAAATAATTTTTCATGAATGTTATTTGGTTAATAACGTCTGTATGAGTTAAAAAAACCGCAAATTTGCATTACGTTGGCTTCTACATTTATAATGCTGAAGTGTAACGATTTTTGTTTCTAAAAAAGCTTGACGTCCTTCGTGGCCGACTCCCGAGATGTCAGAACGACTTTCACAGGCAGTTAGGTGGCCAGATCAACCACCAACCCAGCAGCTGCGAGCAGCTCGAGTCAATAAATTATGCTCAGAGCTAAACAACGCTGTTTAGAGATTTTAGCTTTCATCAATAGCCCTCAGCATATCTAAACCAAGAATATTACTTAGCCACCCTTTGGGGCAAACCCTAATGGCTTGCTCAGTGCAGAGGGTTTACATGCAATAATCGATTTTTCACTTGTGGCACTTGACAAAAGAACGAGCGAAAAAGCGATGAAATCTTATCTTAAGGATAGCCATGAGCTATTCTTAATATAATTGTAATTGGAACTTCGCGTAAGCGTGTAGTGCCTTGGTTTTTGTTCGCGAGTTTTGGCAGATGAGGATTGATTTGCTCATAACTAGCAAACGGTATGTCCAAGAAAGTTGAAATTTGGATTAAACATGGGAATTAATGAATGCGTAATGTGTGTCAATTTTGGAAATCCTGGATCACGTGATCGATCGTAAATTGAGACCCAAAAAAACATAAAAAATGCGATTTTTGGCTTGAACATTCATTAATTCGCCTATAACTCAAAAACCACTTGGTGTGCACAGCTGAAATTTTTACACAATGTGAGTAATTATAATTGGTTTATGTAAACCGAGTTTGGGAGCCCCGGTCACGTGACCAAAATGTTACTGGCCGAAAATAGGCAGGAAGTGGACGATTAGAACCGATATATCTCGGTAAATACCGATTTTGATGAAAAATGATTTGTGGTTTTTGAGCACACTATCAACCGTCTTGCTTTTGGTTATGTTCGTTTACCCCAACTTGAATACTATTTTTCTTCTTTTGTGTCTTTTTCCTTACTTTTATTTTTTTCTTTTGTCTTTTTCTTCTCCAGCTATGTACTTTTAAACCGCTAAATGCACTGTATTCAAAGTTTGAGCAATTGAAAATATCAGGGAGGACTAGAGCGGAAATGAAATCAAAGGTGCCAGATAGGGGGATCCCCCTTAATCGGGCCTTTAAAAATTTTAAACTTTTAAACCGTTAAAGCTAAATGGATCAAAAGTTCGGAATAAGAAGGTATGAAAAATAAACTGAACCAAACAAAAATTGGGGGTGCCAAAATGGGGGTTTTTCCCACAAATGGGCCCTCCAAAAATCAAACTTTTTAACCTTTTAAGCTAAGCCCGAAAATTTTTTAAGATAATTAAACATAAAGAAAAAATAAAATTTGGCAAAATTTAGGAGTACCAAATGGGAGGGTCTCCCAAATAAGGCCACCAAAATTGTAACTTTTTAACCACTCACGCTAGACACATGAAATTTTCAGGGTAGGCAAATATGAAGAATAGATAAAATCTGACAAAATTCGGGAGTACCAAAACTGGGATCCTCCTCAAACAAGGCCGCCAAAATTTTGAACTTTTAAACCGTTGGAGCTAGATGGATCAAATTTTCGGAATGGGTATTTATTAAAAATAAACTATACCTAACAAAAATTGGGGGTTTCAAAATGGGGGATTTTCCCCAAACGAGGCCTTTCAAAATCCGAAATTTTTAACCTTTAAGCTAGACACATGAAATTTTTAAGCTAACTAAAACATAAAGAAAAGATAATATTTGGCAAAAATTGGGGGTACCAAAATGGGTGTTACCCTCAAACGAGGCCACCAAAATTTTAAACTTTTAAACCGTTAGAGCTAGATGGATCAAATTTTCGGTATAGGTAGATATGAAAAATAAACTAAATCTCACAAAAACTGGGGTTCCAAAATGGGGGCTTTTCCCAAACGGGTCCCTCCAAAATTAAACTTTTTAACCTTTTGACCCTTAACATACCAAGCGGGGACTCTCAGGGACCCCAAAGGTCATTTTTCCGGCCTTTCAACACAGGTGGCATTATTATTGATAAAAAAGCTAACGCCACGATTGAATTAACAATCATACGCCAACGGTAGCTCTTTTTATTAATGTGTTTTAAACATTTTTTGTGTACGTATGTCTATTGTCTATATTGTACCATACACAGTGTTGTTATTTTACAGTGTTGTTGTTTTTTTCTGACTTGATTTTACTATGAAAAAAGGTGTAACGTAAATCACAATATCAAATATATGAAGTTGTAGTGGTTGTTATATTAAAACATTTGTGTTTTGCCGATAATATTTTGATAATTTTTCATTTCTAAAATTTAGAGTTACTGTGAACTGGTATTTAATTTGCTGAAGAGAGCCATTTAGAAAATGCGCCGAAAGCGTTTCCAATAAAATGAAATGCTGTTGGGAACAAAATTTCTGCTGATATGCGCTTTGCAGTGTAAATAAATTTACACCTCTTTACCAAAATTGTATTGTATAATTGACTATTTAGAAAACTGCAAGAGATCACGAGAAACTTAGCATTACAAGCTGTATTTAAGACGGGTTGATTTAAAGTTGTCGTCAAGCTTTTTCTTAGAATACTATTTTTAGCGGGGTCTTGAGTAAGTCCTCAGCAGATGCTTGAAGTAGTTGCTTAAGCAGCTGCATATGACCTCTCTTAGAATACGGGCCAAAGACTCCAAATGCTTTTGCTCTGCTTTTTATCGCAGCGTCAACGTTTTTATTATAATATCTATATGTTTTAGTGACTTAGTATCAATTTCAGTGTAGTATCTCAGTGTTAACTACGCATAATCAAACACAACGACCACCCACGATATTTATTTACCCAATGCAATGTTCAAATCTGTTGTGAGATGCTCCTGGATAAACGTAGTAGACTCCGCCAAGTTGCTTAAGATTTCGAAGTCGCTGGAATTGCGGAGTGTCGATGACGGCAACCAGGAGAGGGTGGAGTTCGATGTGTCCGTGAATCGGATCGTGGAAGCTCTTAGTTATTAAACAAAAAAATTGTAAATCTTAAAATAACGTACATAAATAACAAACAATATGATTAAGTGAATATTATCTTTTTCAAGCCAAGAATCACGCTTGGCAGTTATGGTCAAATAAAGAAGAAGAAAAGAATGAAGTTAAAAGGGGTGAATCATCCAACCAATTCCGGAAGTTTCGATAATTAAAATTAAATTAAAATACTTAAAATTTTTTGTTTTTATTTTGGGGCTGCGGTTGCAAAGATATTCAACAAATACAATTAGAGATATTCTCCGAAAAAGTTTTTTAAAACCCTGAGTTTGTTCATCCAGCCTAAATTTCCAGAAAAAGAGGGAGGTTTACAAAAATTGGATTGGTCATTTGATGTTACTAGAAGGGTAAATATTATTCAGTCTCTTTTTTTTCTGAAACTTCTTGCTGAAAGAACTCATTCACGCTTTCCAAAAACTTTTTTAAGATGGTTTTTCTTCGTATTTGTTGAATACCTTTGCAACCGCAACCCCAAAATGACTACAAAAATTATACTTCAATAATTGTAGCTATTGTAAACTGCAGGATTTGGCTAGAAGCTTCACCCGCTTTGAATAGCAACTATATACAAAAAAAATAAAATAAACGTAATGAAATGTAACTGTATCACTAAAAAGGTAACAGCCAACAACAACCAAAAAAAAACAAAAAAGTGAAAAGTTTTCGGGTTATTCAACAGTAATTTTAGTGACTTTTTATATTGTAGTGGCTGCATGATAATCCACAAGATCAATTTCTAGGAAAGTTAGGTAGTAGTGTTTACGTTAATATAACTCCGCTTGCCCTTGATTTGTTACTGTATACTTCTTAGTTTCCCCTTTCATGTGTTTCGAATCATTTAAAAAACTGGTACTTACTGTAAAAAAAAATCAGTTTATTCGAAAATGAACAGTTTAATTTTTCTCCTACATTGCCAATAAAAGCACTAATTGTATTAGTGTACGTTAAAATATTTGCAATTTCCATACTTCGTTCTTACCTGCTTTCATTTTTACTATTTGTTTGAACTTTTGCAAACATACGTAACAGTGTAAGTGCTGTATATTTTTAGTAATTTACCATTAACTCACCTTTGTCGACAAAAACTGAGACTTTGACTCAGTAGTCATAGTTAGTGGAAGGGGCTTTTTAAACTTGAACACTTCAGATTTTCAATTTAACATGTAGAGTACAATAGAAACGCTTTTCTAAAGTATTAGTCCACGTAATATTAATCCTATATTTACAATACATTTTTACTTAAAAAGTATTACTGTAGTGTATTACTATAATTCACTATCAGCTGTATGCACAGGTGGGCAAGTTAATGCAAAACGTTAGCTTCGTTAACCACTAGTACGTTAACAAATTTCACACCTCCGTTAACGTTAATCCGTTATTTTCAGCTTTAACTAACAGAAGTTAATAAAGTCCGTTAATTTTTTAATATTTTGCGTGTAATTTACATTAATTTCTTTTTATTCACTCGCTTCTAGAACACGTATTGACGCTGTTAAGCTGATTGTAAGAAATATTTATTGCTATGGTGGTCTTTTTGTATTTTGAAAGTTACATTTTACAGTCTAATCTAATTTCTAGATAAAAATAAGTTCAAATGCACTAACGAAGCTGCGATCGGAAAACCTTTGGAAATTGCGAATAGCGATAATTAATAGACCTATGAGGCTGCAGCTTACTATTTGCCGTAAAAAAGAGCTCCTTTCTTCGCTTTCTTCTATAAAACTCATGCAAATATGCAACAAGTGTTACCAGTGCAAACTGGTTTGTACCGGTCCGATGAATGAATGGTGCAAGATATCAACGATAAAAACCTTAACGGAAGTTAACAGAACTTAATGGAAGTTAATTTAGTCCGTTAACACGAAAAAACTTTTTAACGTATTGACGAGTTAATGAAAAAAGTCAGCTTTGTTTTTAACGGATTAACGATTAACGGACTTGTGCCCACCCATGGCTGTTATGCAATAGACCATTAGTGTATAAAAGACTAAAGGCAGGGATACCGTGTATACCAGTTTGCAAGGGTGTTACACAGTACAGCCAAGCTATTAGCTAAGAATTTGCATGGTCAGTTTATTGTGAGGATGAAAACTGAAAAAAACTCGAACAAATGGCTTTTTGTTGAATAATAACCATACCGACCAACGCCACCTTCATGAGCATCGGAACCGGATTGAGTCTGTTCAATTTTATGATCCAACAAAGCGTTCAGCAATACCATGAGGCGATTTCAGCTTTATAACATATCACTTTAAAAAATGCGCTTTATGTGACTACGCTATGTCTCCTATTTGCTTTGGTTAGGTACGAATATTCGAAAAATTATTCATGATGCAACAGAAGGTCTATGAGCCGGGTCCCAACAAGAAGCTGCTGTAACTTTATTTGAATAAGATAACACTAATGATGACCCACTATTTGTATGAATGTGACCCGTTGTGGTTGAAATCGATTTTATCGCCTAAAACAATAAAAACTAGGTTTTTAATAGTTCATTGAGGATAGTTTGTAGTTTTTTAGCTTTTTTGAAATTCATCAACTTCATACCGGCACGACAGCTGACCTTCCGCTTTTTTTTATCATCCTTTTGTCTGGTTCTACAAGTTAAGAGAATTCAGTTTTTTGAGCATTCCTAAAGATGGATCAAGGACAGTTTTCCTTGGTAGTAGGTTATTTGCAGAGATGGGCACGATCTTGATCTTCAAGATCACATTATTTTAATGATCTGATCTTGATCCTGAAGATTACATTTTTTGTGTGATCTTGATCTTGAAGATCAAGATCACTTTCATTTTTAAAAATATCTTAGGGTAAGTATCGCCGAGGCCAGGTTATGTGATATTCTAAAGCTATTTCAGAGCTCCTACACGGAATGGAGTCTAAACTGGAGAAAGTAATCCGCATTTGCCGTGGTGCAGACAGGACAAGTACGAACTAATACGGTAGTACCAGTTCCTAACCTGCTAACTTGAGAAGAAAATTAATCACAAATCAGCTTCTTTAAAAAAATTAAATAAATCCAATTAATTATATTACATACAATACAAGTTGGCGATGGCCCGCCACTGCTGCGACGTTAAATTGTGAGCCGCGGCGCTTTGAAGTGGAGATGGGCCCCGCAAACTCACAACACCCATATAGGGTATTAAGCGAGCAGAGGTGGAGTCGAGGACACAAGGCTCGAAGCCAAGGCCAAAAACACAAATGCAAGTGTTTTCCTAAGAAAAAAGGTTTTAAAAATTTTTTTGGGTCGATCTCCAAAAAAAAAGGTCTAGAAAAACATTTTTCAGCCGATCTACAAAATTTTAACCATTCAAAAAATAGCGCTGCCCTCGAGCCGAGGACAGGGCAATTTACGAGGACTTGAGGCTTCGAGTCCAAGGCCAAGACCAAGGACTTGAAAATGTGTCCTCGAGGTCGTCCTCGAGGCCAAAAACATCCTCGAGGACTCCACCTCTGTAAGCGAGGATAATGAAGATTTAATATTTTTGATTTGATTTTGTTCTTGAATTTCGTTAGTGTTATATAAAACTAACTAAAGTAAACTAAAAAAGTTTTCATGAATATTTAAACTGATAAAATAGCTACAAAAAGTTTGTGAGTGTTAAATGCCTTACGTTATTAGCGAAACCAGCACTGCCATTGCCCATTGATGGTCAATACTGATACAGCATTAACGTTTATAGCTTACCCTCCCCCATTCATCACCACTACCTCTTTTTGAGTACAAAAGTAAAGTGATCTTGATCTTCAAGACCACGATCTTGATCTACAAGATCACAGTGTTTGGGTGATCTGATTTTTGATCTTCAAGATCACATTTTTGTATGATCTGATCTTGATCTTCAAGATCACCAAAAGGTAGTAATCTTACCCATCTCTGGTTATCTGGGGCAGCTCAAAAAACTCTCAAGTGTAGGCAAGGCCTCAGAAAGAAATTTTGTTAGGGGGTGCGAAAACTGATAATTACGATTTGAGCTTTCGATGTGGGAATGAATTCATGGTTTAATTTACAATCATTTGACTAGATAGCTCCTGAGCTTATAGATTGTAATGTCGTATCTTAAATAATGTAGCAACAAAACTGGGAACGTTTTTGTTACAAATCGGTGTGGTTATATTGTTTGTGACCAACAATTCAACTATTTAAAGTGTTTTGACCACTTTTTTTTTTCTCTTTCTGTGTTAAATTTTTAACACTACTAGTGATACTTGTTGAAGTATTCGCATGCAAAAGTGCTTAAAAAGTTGAAAAAAGCATACTATGACAAAATAAGGTTAAAATGGGCTATCTGCAACTTTCATCACGAAGACATTGCACTTCATCAGTTCTCATTGTATATTATTTTACATGCTGCTCTACGAATGGTATTTAGTATGTGCGTCTTTGTTAATATGCCTTTGGCACCCAAAATTTACGTTTTCACAAAATAGGCTTGAACAGCTGCTCAGTGGTACAAAATTTAAAAAATGCTTTGATCTATATCGGATTCATTTAGGATCTTTTAAGTGATTTTGGTAGCCTTGAAAAATGCTATTGAAAAATTGATTCGAGCTGTTTTTGTCACACCCGTGTCAAGAATCAACTCGAGAATAACTGACAGTTGAAAAACGAGGCGTTTTATAGTTTTTGGAAACGTTGAAATTTCTACCTAAAAAGAAAAATCTATCATAGAAGAAGAATTTTGATTGCATCAATGTCAAACTTGTGTTTCCGCCATTGGCCATTATTTCTTGACGCGGGCGGGACGAAAACAGTTTGAATCAATTTTTAACAGCATTTTTCAAATCTACCAAAATCATTTAAACAATCCAAGATGAATCCGATGATGATCAAAGCAATGTTAAAATAGGATTGGTAAAGGTCTTTTCAGCTGACAAACTTTTCATTGTCTAGTAGCAGTGAAATCACAATTAGCGTCATTTGAAACAATTTCACCCTATTCTGTAATATACATTATCATGCAAACGAACATAAAAGGTAAACGCTGCAAGATAAAAAAAAATTAAGTTGCATGCACATACAGTGACAATTGCTTTATGTTAGATCTGCATCATATAAATGCTTTTAAAAGATTAAGAGCGTACAAAAACACACTGTACAAACATAACACAGCAAAAACATTGCTGTATTTCAGTTACGCTGCTAAAGCTTTCCTACAAAACTGCTCCTCTCGAATGCTCTCACTAATTACTTATTCTAGTTGACCCCCATCTTTTAATTGACTGAAAACTCAACGTAAATTGAGTGAAGACGATTTTTTTACATTGTTTTGGTCTTCATTTAAATTCGGCAGAAAAATCGAACAAAATATTGCAGATCTTTTTCTTTTGGGGCTCCACTTAAAATAAAAAATAGGTATGCAGCGAGAATTGCAAAGCCTACCAACTTATTTGTTTAGGGCAGTAGAACTGACACTAGCCAACAGTTTCTTGTCCATTTTGTGACAAAAACAACCACAATTATAACAAGCTGCCAAATTATGCACCGATGTACAGTACTACGAGAGGTGTATGAAAAGTTTTAAGCATCGGAAAAACTAAAAGGAATTTGAGATTTATAATCATTTATTTTTCAACATAGTCCCCTTCAAGGGCTGAGCACTTGCTCCCATGGTGCTGAAGCGCTTTTATCCCCGTGTAGAACAACTCTTTTGCTTGAGACTTAAAAAACTCCTCGACTGCAATTTTGACGTCATCGCTGGCAAAATGGCAACCAGCCAAGGATTTTTTCATTTGTGGCAAAACATGAAAGTCGGAGGGGGCCAGGTCTGGCAAATAAGGTGGATGGGGGCAAGTTCAAATCCGCAATCGTGAATTGTTGCCATGGAAAACCACGGAGGTGTGAACTGGTGCATTGTCTTGGTGGAAGAGGATTCCTCTTGTGAGCTTCCTTGGCCTTTTTTCTTTGATTGATTCCCTTAGACGCTTCAGTTGTCCAGAATAATGGTGTCCAGTCACTGTGTGGCGAAGGTATTCAATCAGTACGATATCCTGGTAATTTAGTTTTTTTGATACTTAAAACTTTTCATACACCCCTCGCATGTACCTTAATTAAGGAAAAAAAATTAAAACTTTAAATTGATAAAAAGATTGTAACTGTAGTAGGCTGCGACACAGTTAATTAGTTTTGGGATAAATTGAATCCAACTCATACTAAATGACGTCACCTCCCCCCGCCATATACCCCTCAAAACAACTCACAGGATTTGAACGAACTCGAAAAATTACTCTAAACGTGATTTTCCTCCACGCTTCTTACCATGGCGCCGCCTCTGGCCAAAGTTTAATGCTGAATCTAATGTTATTTTGAGGTACTTGACAGCATCAACTTGGAAAATGATAGTACTGTTGATTTGAAGATTAACGTTTAAAATCAGTTTTGTTTTTTTTTAATTTTGTGGGTATAACCAGTACATTGGATTTGCTTGTGCATTCATCGTTAATTTGTTGCATGTGAACCATTTTCAAATATTCGAGATACCTTCTTTTATCTTAAATTCTATATGTGGTTTTCGTTTTCAAAAACTTTCAACTTTTATTATTTTATTTGAGGTGTCCAACGTTTTTTCCAACATCACCAAAATCGATAAGCAAACATTAAACAAAAGCCATCTACGTTTTTCATTATTTTGGAGCTTCATTCCATTTTCTTCCCTACAAATTTTACTTATCTGAAATTCAATCAAAAACATTATTGTATTTTCATAATTTATTTTATTCTGCATTTTGGAGTAACTAAAAAGATGCACTTAAATGACCGTATTAAGTACAGTAGCTAATTAAAAATGTCTTTACAGTAGCTGCTTTATTATGTACAGTTATCCAAGTTCAGATTAATGTACTACAAAACCAAAGTTTGAACAAAACAGTAGTTACAATAACTACAGAAAAATAAACTGCATTATTATATAAATTGAAACTTGACCACTTTGCGAAAAAATTGAATTGGCTGTTCTGTTAAAATTTTAGGTTCCATTCACCTTCGCACGTTTTTAAGTCAAAACTTAACGTTTTCTACAATTATGTGACGGCGTTAACCATACTATGAATAAAGGCTAAGTCATGTCGAAATTTATTACCAGTAATTAGAATATTGTATTCGGATACACGTACGGACATAATAATCGAACATTAATATCTTTTTATGATTTTGACAGCTCGGACGAAACAAGCTGCCACCTGCCCATCTGTCTATCACACACGGCGGAGGCTTCACACTGTCTCTTTAATTGCTGAACGTCAAGCAGGGAAGCTGTGAATACCAATTTTAATAGTGTTTGGTTTGATCCGATCGGGAATCGAACCCGAGTCTACCGTTTCATTAGCAAACGCTCTATCTGCTCGACCACTGATCACTTGAATTAACTAATTACAAAATGAGAGGCTGTAAACTCTGCAATCTCTCCAGTTTTTTTAATCTAGACAATATTTTTTTGCATCTTTCGTCACTTCCCAGTGTGTAGTATTTTATTTTGCGTTACGTTTTCTATTGTGTGTGTGCCTTTTTCTACGTAAATACAGTAAGAGCATTGTCGTTGCATTGTATATTGCTGCAGCTTGGTAAAAAAAAAGAGAGAAAAGTTGCTCATAACATATCGTCACTGTTAAGAGAATGGGTGGGCATCGAAACCTGTGGAAATACTGTTATTACTAACGATTGAAAACTAAAACAGTTTTCTCTTGCGCTTGTGAGCAGATGCCAGATGTAAATTGTTTTCGTTGTTGCATATTTATCTTTCTGTCATCGGACGTTGTCAGATTCTAACTACTGGATGATCCGTGGACTTTTCATTACAATTATTGTTTTGTGATTGAAGGAATCCGCACCTTCTAATGCAAGAGTTTCCAATAATTCAATGTTCATGTGAATATTTCAAATTCTTGTTCATTCAATTTGTTACTTTTTCGAAGCCACCAAACAGATATAACTATCCTAAAGCGTCTTATCGGAGGACGCAACAACGTGACAGGGTGTGGATTGTATCCAGAGCATGCAATCAGGGCTGTCGTGAAAACGACGCTTTTACTCTCTTGGCTGGGCAGAGGCAGCCAGAACTTGACAAGCTCAAAAATATTTTTTATTCATGGCCTTGAAATTACAAATTGCTGCTTTTGTGAGCGCAGTTTTACAAGAATACAAGCTCATATTTGCTCAAAATTTAAAAACAATTTAAGAACAATGCCAGCCTTGGAATAAAAAATCATTAATAGCTATATAGTATATTTCTGCAATATACCATCAGCTGCATGCATTAAACCGTTAATGCATAAAAGACTAAAGACAGGGATACCGTATGTATTACTTTGCAAGGGTATTACACATTACAGCCTAGCTATTAACGAAAGATTTGTATGGTCAGTTTATTGTGAGGGTGAAAACTGAAAAAAACTCGAATAAATGGCATTCTTTTGGATTATAACCATACCGAACCAACACCACCTTCATGAGCATTAGAACCGGCTTGAGACTGTTCAGTTTTATGATCCAACCAAGCGTTCAGCGTTACCATGAGGCGATTTCAGCTTTATAACATATCACTTTAAAAAATATGTGACTACGCTATGTCTCCTATTTGCTTTGGCTAAGTACGAATATTCGAAAAATTATTCATGATGCAACAGAAGGTCTATAGGCCGGGTCCCAACAAGAAGCTGCTGTAAATTCTGTTTGAGTAAGATAAAACTGATGATGACCCACTATTTGTATGAATGTGACCCGTTGTGGTTGAAATAGATTTCATCGCTTAAAACAACAAAAACTAGGTTTTTAATAGTTCATTGAGGATAGTTTGTAGTTTGTTTAAAATTCATCAACTTCATGCCGGCACGACAGCTGAGCTCAGAGTTGTAAACGGGCCGACTAGTTCAGGCCCGAACCCGACAATATAAGCCCGAACCCGGCCCAAACCCGAAAACTAATTTGGTGCCCAAATCATGCCCGAAAAAAACGAAAGTGAAGTTAGGTCTAAAAATTTAGCAATGTTGCCACGTTATTTTGATTATATTTTTCTTCACCAAGACAAAAAGCACGCTTCAGGCCCGAATTAAGCCCGAAATTTTTGCCAACTATAGATTCGAACCCGGCCTGAACCCGACCCGAAAAGCTAGGCTCGACTTACAACTGTGGCTGAGCTTCCGCTTCATTTTTATCATCTTTTTTATCTGATTCTTGAAATTAAGAAATATTCAGTTTTTTTGGCATTCTTCAAGATGGGTCTAGGACAGTTTTACTTAGTAGTAGGTAATCTGGGGCTGCTCAAAAAACTCTCAAGTGTAGGCAAGGCTCAGAAAGAAATTTTGTTAGGGGGTGCGAAAACTGATAATTACGATTTGAGCTTTCGATGTGGGAATGAATTCATGGTTTAATTTACAATCATTTGACTAGATAGCTCCTGAGCTTATAGATTGTAATGTCGTATCTTAAATAAAGTAGCAACAAAACTGGGAACGTTTTTGTTACAAATCGGTGTGATTATATTGCTTGTGCCTGTATAAAAACAATTCTACGATTTAAAGTATTTTGACCACTAATTTTTGCATTTTTTTCCCTTTCTGTGTTAAATTTTTAACACTATTACAGCTACTTGTTGGAGTATACGCATACAAAAGAGCTTAAAAAGTTGAACAAAGCATGCCATGACAAAATAAGGTTAAAATGGGCTATTTGCAACTTTCACCACTAAGACATTGCACTTCATTAGTTCCCATGGTTTATTATTTTACATGTTGCTCTACGAATGGTATTTAATGTGAGCGTCTTTGTTAATATGCCTTTGGCACCCAAAATTTACGTTTTCACAAAATAGGCTTGAACAGCTGTTGAGTGGCACAAAATTTTAAAAATGCTTTGATCATTATCGGATTTATCTTGGATCTTTTAAGTGATTTTGGTAGCCTTGAAAAATGCTGTTGAAAAATTAATTTGAACTGTTTTTGTCTCGCCTGTGTCAAGAATAACATGACAATAACTGAGACTTGAAAAATTTTTCGAAACGTTGAAATTTCCTCCTAAAAAGAAAAAATATATCATAGAAGAAAAATGTTGATTGCATGATTGTCAAACTTGTGTTTCCGCCATTGGCCATTAGATTCTTGACGCGGGCGGGACGAAAACAGTTCGAATCAATTTTTCAAAAGCATTTTTCAAGGCTACCAAAATCATGTGTAACACGATCCACGTTGAATCCGATGATGATCAAACCAATGTTAAAATAGGATTGGCAAAGACTTTTTCAGCTGATAAACTTTTCATTGTTCAGTAGCAGTGAAATCACAATTAGCGCCATTTGAAACAATTTTACCCTATTCTGTAATTTACAATAATTATCATGCTAACGAACATAAAAGGTAAACGTTGCGCGATAAGAAATTTAAGTTGCACATACAGTGGCAATTGCTTTATGTTAGACCTGCATCATATGAATGCTTTTAAAATATTAGACGGGGTGCACAAAAACACACTGTACAAACATAACACAGCAAAAACATTGCTGCATTTCAATTGCAATGCTAAAGCTTTCCTACACAACTGCTTCTGATGAATTCTGCAGCAATGATACTACGCAAAATCAGAACAGCACCCAGTCTTGCCATCGAGGGTATGCTACGTTGAGTCGGCCTACCAACTTTTTTCGGCAGGGTGGCTTCAGGTGGACTACCAGTTTTTTAGCCTCGCGAATGCCCTAACTAATTACTTATTTTAGTTGACCCCCACCTTTTAAATTGACTGAAAACTCAGCGTAAATTATAGATAAAGACGCTTTTTTTTTACATTGTTTTGGTCTTCACTTAAATTCGGCAGAAAAATCGAACAAAATTCTGCAGATCTTTTTCTTTTGGGGCTTCCCGTAAAATCGCAAATAGTATGCAGCAAGACTTTTAAAGCCTACCAACTTATTCGTTTCAGGCGGCAACACTGACACTAGCCAACAGTTTCTTGTCCATTTTGTGACAAAAACAACCACAAGTATCAGAGATGGAAACCGGTCGAGTCGACCGGCAACGGTCGGGTCGACCGGCAGGTCGGGTTGCCGGTCGGGTCGAGATTCTTCGACCGGCCGGTCAAGCCGGTTGAAAAACCGGTCAAATTATCCTTTCGGCAACTAAAAGACATTTAAGCACCAACCGAAATATACGTATATGTTTTATCATAAATAAAACTTTTTATAAAAAAACAGTATTAACAAACCTCATCTTTCGAAAACACTTGTTGAATGGTTTCAAGCTGTGACTAATATGCTGTGACCATTAAGACATGCACATCCAGGGACGTGTTTAGGGTGGGAGTATTGTGCCATGCCCCACCACTTTGGGCCACGGCATAAAGCAAAAAAGTGCAAAATGTACGTTAAAATCGCGTAATCAGATTCTAATAAAGCATGCATGTGGAAGAGGCTTGCGCTACCTAGCATTTTAGCATCGTTTTAATCAGCTTAAGAGTAGAAGTGACGTAGATTTCAGATTTTTTACTACATGCTAAAATCTTGCCGCTTTGAAAAGCTTGTTTCAACTTAAATTTACCACACTCTACCCTGGGCAAGAAACACATAGCTCTTATTTTTTTATATCTAACTAGCCTTGGCTTGTTCTGAAGTAGCAGCATTTCTACAAACTGCTGGGGCACATTATATTTCGAATGTTGTCTAGCCAATGTCATAACAGTTTAGTGTTTTCAATGAAAATAACGGACGCGTTGCGTTCATCGGGATCGTGATTTATAACCACTTCGTACTACCGATGAGTTTATTTATTTTGATCAGAAAAATTAGAGCCAAAAATATATGAAACATATTTGAATTAGAAACGTTTCGGTTTATTCTAAAACCATTATCAATCTAAAAACATAGAAAGATCACTCAAATAGCTACATGTAACGTAATCCTTAATGCAAGCGTGAAAGTTAATGCCTATTATCAGCCGGATGAGGTAGCTGGTTTTTTCTTCAGCAAAAAGCAAAAGTTTTCAAACATATCCGAAGAGGAACTTAAGGCCCTAAAAACCTTAAGCGCTGACCATATATTGTTTAGCCTATACAGCCTATACAGCCCATATAGCCTTTACAGCCTAGTTTAGCCTATACAGTCCATATATTGTTTAGCCTATACAGCCTATACCTAATATTGTTTAGCCTATACAGCAAATACAAATCTGGTTTTTTCTTCAGCAAAAAGCAAAAGTTTTCAAACATATCCGAAGAGGAACTTAAGGCCCTAAAAACCTTAAGCGCTGACCAGAATCTAATAATTTCTAAACCCGATAAAGGCAATGGTGTAGTTATTATGGACAAGCTAGATTATATTTCCAAGATGAAACTAATCCTTTGTGATAGAACCAAATTTCAACCTGCCAATCACAATAACAATTTGCAACAACTTCAAAAATTTCAGCAGTTTTTAGCTCGTCTTAAGAAACGCAAAGCTATCGATGATGAGGTTTACCAGCGCATCCGACCTATTTCTGCATCTACACCTACGCTATATGGCTTACCGAAAATCCATAAAAACGACACTCCACTCCGACCTATACTAAGCTCAGTGGGAAGTTACAATCATGAATGTGCGAAATGGCTATCTGAGATTTTGACACCACTCCGGCATCATTCCACAACGGTAAAGGATACCTTTGATTTTCTCCACCGCCTTCACAATATTTCGATAGACAACAAAATTATGGGCAGTTTTGATGTTAAAAGCTTATTCACCAATATACCTGTAGATTTTACAATAAATCTTATACTGGAAAATATTTTTACAAATGGCGTAAAAGATTTTAATGGATTAAGTAAACTTCAACTAAAAAAGCTCCTGCATTGGACCACAAAAGGGACTATTTTTCAATTTCAAGGAAAACTTTATGAACAAACTGATGGAGTTGCAATGGGCAGTCCAATTGCTCCATTATTGGCGGATGTTTGCATGAATTGGATATTTGACCAAGCTAGTCCATTACTAGATGACAATACCGTGTTAATTCGTTACGTCGATGATATTTTTTGCGTTGCATCTAATCAAGCAGTTTTTGACAACATTTTTCGCATTCTCTCAAGCATACATTCTAGCATACAGTTTTCGCAGGAAATTGAACAGCATCACCAACTGTCTTTTCTTGATGTACTGTTAACGCGTAATGGCAACACTTTGCAAACATCAGTTTATAGAAAAACAACACACACCGGTCTATACACAAAATGGACTAGTTTGTGCCCCCTGAAGTTCAAGCGTAATTTAATAAACTGCCTTTTGCACCGTGCCTACACAATTTGTAGCTCGTACATTGGAATGCATAAAGAATTTGAATTTATTACTACAATGCTGCTTAAAAATGGATATCCGCTAAACTTCATTCAAACACAGATTTGCAGATTCCTCGACAGCAAACATCAAATTTCCAATTCGAAACCACCCGATAAAAATCTCCGCCGAATGATTTTCAAACTGCCTTATATCGGTAACGCTTCCGTGCACTTGGAAAAAGAACTTCAAAGTTTTTATCGTCGCAAATTAGGTAATAAAGTTAGATTGGTGGTAATTCATTCAACTTTTGGTATTGGAAATAGATTTCGTTACAAAGACAAACAACCAATACTTCATCGCAATAACGTAGTCTATAAATTTAACTGTTCATGTGGCGCATCTTACATCGGACAAACACGCAGAAATTTGATCTTTCGACTCCAAGAGCACAATCCTCAAACCAAAACCAATCATCAGACAGACGTCACATCTCATTTATTGGAAAATCCAAGTCACAGTATCGAATTTGACCAACCTGAAATTTTAGCTACTGCAAACAACTTAAGAGAACTGTTAATCAAAGAAACGCTACTAATCCACGAACACAATCCTTCCATAAATTCAGATGAATCCTCTACTCCACTGTACTTGTTTAATACTTAAGCTTAATGTTATTTTTTTATATGTTAAGTTTTGAATTACAACACTTTTTTTTTTTTTGTCCTTTTTCTTGGTGCTATTCCAAACTCAATGTGACCTTTGATGTATGTTGTTTTCACCTTATGATGTCATAGTATCATTTTACATTCCTGTGTTTTTGGTTTTAATTTTTTTAAATGAAAGTTTGAGGCAACAGCATTAGCTGGTCGAGTTTTTTTCTGCTAAGTTTTGGTGAAATTTATCTGTCAATGTGAATTTAAGTCAGTTTTAGTTAGTTTTCATTACTCTGTTATGTCAGTGGTAAGTCTTCTTCCTCGATTGCTACGTTTTTCGGTAAGTTTCATCCATTAAGTTGCCCCTTGGTTTAGCTTTTCCATTTCATATATGTACCGTTCCAGATATCCTTCCCAGCTACCTCATCCGGCTGATAATAGGCATTAACTTTCACGCTTGCATTAAGGATTACGTTACATGTAGCTATTTGAGTGATCTTTCTATGTTTTTAGATTGATAATGGTTTTAGAATAAACCGAAACGTTTCTAATTCAAATATGTTTCATATATTTTTGGCTCTAATTTTTCTGATCAAACTAAGTGCTAAACCCATATTCTCTGCTCCGAAGTTTATTTATTAGTTTAACGTTTCGCTTCCCAAAGCGGGAAGCTTCTTCAGAAAAATTTTCGGTAGTGCTGCCTTTGCTGTAACAAAAAGATAAATCAGAAAAAAATAACAGCAGAAGATAGGAGGTAACAGTAAAAACATACGAACATCACAATACTTGTACTATTACACCCAAAAACATTAAAATGATGGAACAATAACATTATATAATATTGAAAAATTATGTCACTAACAGCGTGAAAAAAACTAATAATATTCATAACGACTAGCTGCTTCACCAACAGTTTGAGAAAGTGTGAAAACGATCTATTGCAAAGCAGTATGTACTGAAAAAGGTTTTTAGCTCCACAAAGATTTATATTAATTGTTCCGTCCGTATATAAATCTCTGCGGAACAAAAAACCTTTTCCAGTACATAATGTGTTGCAATAGATCCTTTTCATACTTTCTCAAATTGTTAGTGATGCAGCCGAGTTGTTATGAATATTATTAGTTTTTTTCACGCTGTTAGTGACATAATTTTTCAGTATTCCTTTTTTCACGCTGTTAGTGACATAATTTTTCAATATTCCTTTTTTTCACGCTGTTAGTGACATAATTTTCAATATTGTGTAATGTCATTATTGCTCCATCATTTTAATGTTTTTGGGTATAATAGTACAAGTATTGCGATGTTCGTATGTTTTTACTGTTACCTCCTATCTTCTGCTGTTATTTTTTTCGGATTTATCTTTTTGTAACTGCAAAGGCAGCACTGCCGAAAAAAAGTTTAGTGTTTGCTGCTCTGCAAATTGCAAATATTCTGTCATTAATAGCTAAAAAATTGTAATTTTATTTCTTGATCTTTCGCAAAATATCATTAGAAAGAACGTCTAATAATTTAGCTTGTGCCCTCCAGTTCTTTTTATGCTTATTTTGAGCACGTTTTGCGCTGCTCAAAACAGGTCTTTTAAACCAAAACTTAACCAAAAAAGGTCTTAAAATTGAGTCATTTTTGCAAAAAAAGCAAAAATTTTTTTGCGTTTTTTTTCTGAGACCCCCGTCTAAAGCCACAAATTTTAACACCTCATCCATGCCCCCTCCCTTTTGAAAATTTTTCATTAAAAACATTGAATAGTGAAAAAAAACCTTTTGTAAAAAACCGGTCGACCGGGCCGGTCAAAAACTGGTCAACCGGCGATGATTTTGAAATTTGCCGGTCGGGTCGGGTCGAAAAAATCCTGACCGGTCCCATCTCTGACAAGCATAACAGGCTGCCAAATTATGCGCCGATGTACAGTACTATTTACCTAAATGAAGAAAAAAACAACTTTAAATTGATAAAAAGATTGTAACTGTAGTAGGCTGCGACACAGTTAATTAGTTTTGGAATAAATTGAATCCAACTCATTCGAAATGACGTCACCTCTCCCCGCCATATACCCCTAAAAATAATTCATCGGATTTGAACGAACTCGAAAAATTACTCTAAACGTGATTTTCCTCCACGCTTCTTACCATGGCGCCGCCTCTGGCCAAAGTTTAATGCTGAATCTAATGTTATTTTGAGGTACTTGACAGCATCAACTTGGAAAATGATAGTACTGTTGATTTGAAGATTAACGTTTAAAATCAGTTTTGTTTTTTTTTAATTTTGTGGGTATAACCAGTACATTGGATTTGCTTGTGCATTCATCGTTAATTTGTTGCATGTGAATCATTTTCAAATATTCGAGATACCTTCCTTTATCTTAAATTCTATATGTGGTTTTCGTTTTCAAAAACTTTCAACTTTTATTATTTTATTTGAGGTGTCCAACATTTTTTCCAACATCACCAAAATCAATAAACAAACATTAAACAAAAGCCATCTACGTTTTTCATTATTTTGGAGCTTCATTCCATTTTCTTCCCTACAAATTTTACTTATCTGAAATTCAATCAAAAACATTATTGTATTTTCATAATTTATTTTATTCTGCATTTTGGAGTAACTAAAAAGATGCACTTAAATGACCGTATTAAGTACAGTAGCTAATTAAAAATGTCTTTACAGTAGCTGCTTTATTATGTACAGTTATCCAAGTTCAGATTAATGTACTACAAAACCAAAGTTTGAACAAAACAGTAGTTACAATAACTACAGAAAAATAAACTGCATTATTATATAAATTGAAACTTGACCACTTTGCGAAAAAATTGAATTGGCTGTTCTGTTAAAATTTTAGGTTCCATTCACCTTCGCACGTTTTTAAGTCAAAACTTAACGTTTTCTACAATTATGTGACGGCGTTAACCATACTATGGATAAAGTCTAAGGCATGGTGAAATTTATTACCAGTAATTAGAATATTGTATTCGAATTCACGTATGGACATAATAATCAAACATTAATATCTTTTTATGATTTTGACCGCTAGGAGGAAACTCGGAAAAATTAGATGAAAGTAGAGGCAGGTGAGCAAAATGCCTCAAGAATGTGATAATGGAATCATTTGGGAAGAAAGGTTGACTTCACCAACCACAAGCAAATTATTGCCAACACTGACACACAACGAACCATTTTAATAACAACTTTATCAACATTATTAACAAAAATTACGCTTAACGTTTTTGGCAAAGCAACACGCCCTTGTCATCATTTGTATGTCCTACACCTATTCCTGTGATCGCATGTGCTGACGTAATTGGTTGTTTTCAATTCGAACTGAGCGACAGCAAAACCTAGCGAAAGCGTAAATTAATTTTATTCTATGTAGGAACTAGTAATTCGTAATATTCGTTTAGATACTTTGACAAGGGCATAGTGTTTTGCCAAAAACTTTTAGCATAATTTTTGTAACTAGGATAAATAAAGTTGATTATTACAACAATTAGCAGTTGCGTGTCAGTGTTGGAAATAATTTGGCAATAATTAAAATAATCGAATCAAGTAGATTTTGTTGAAATAGATTCAGAACAGTCCAAATCTGTCAAAGTATTTTAAGCTTCCTAAAATTAGAATTCCATAATATCTCAGCCAAGATTAAAAATAAATCTAGGTCTACTAGAATCTATTTATTAGACATCTATGACGTTTTATATTACATAAAATCATTTACAAAGTTCTGCATTTTACCAAAAAATGGCGTTTTGGTTTAAAATTTTGTCTCAAGTTAATGAAAATGATTTGTTATTTCAATGAAGAGCAAAAACTACAGTTTTGTTATTATTGACGTCATCATTAAATTATCACGTTATCAGTTACTTAAGTAATTTAATCACAAAAGCGAATTGGTTAGAAAATTATCGCAACTTATTACTTTTTACCGAATTCAAAACTAGACGTTTTGATGTTGAATTAAACGTTTCTTTGAGATATTAATCCAGCAGAAGGTAGGAAATGACGTCATGAAAGAAAATAACAAAATACTTTTGAATGGTCAGATTTTCGCAGATTTTTAGTATGTCATTTAGCAGCCGTAATACCAGTGAAATCCGTTGAAAAACGATTTGTTGAATTTTTCTGGGTTAAACCATAAATGCACTCGACAAATTATTTAATAGCGCTTTTACTGTATTTCTCATGTTGCAAAAAACCAATACACTTTTTATACTTTTTTTTATAAGAACCAGAAAATTTTGAGTTGAGGGTAGCTGTTCTTAATTTTTTGCCTATTTTCAGCCTCTTTTGTTCTTCAATTTTGAAAGCAATTGATGTTAATTTCGGTGGCCATGTTTGTAAAGCTGTTTAATTTCGAATACTTTTTGCAACTTTCGCAACATCGTAAAATTGCAAAAGAGAAATAGCGAGCTTTTTTCAAGTTGAATGACTGCCAAACATTTTCTCAGCTGACTCTGCATTGCGCAACAGCACTCTAAAATCACTAAAATTCTATTGTTTTGAATCAATACTTGATTTGATATTTCTTCTTGGTTTGTTCAAATTTTTTGCTTTTGCTGTTAAGGCTAGCATTGTGTTCTTAAATTTTCAGCAAAAATAAGTCTCATGTTCTATATAATTGTTCTTACAGTATACAAAAAACGCAGGTACATGAAAAAAAAAAGCTAGCACCCTATGCTTTCTTATACTCAAAATATTGAAACCAACTAAGCTCATTCTTTGAGCTTCAGCTAATTTTAAATAGACAACGTTCAGATACTAAAAAAAAGAGCATTGTTGATAAACAAGATTACACTAAGATTATTACAATGCGACTTTCTTGTTTGTGCAGGCTGCTTCCGCTATATAGAGGAGAGGTAAATTGATTGGAACTTGAGCCAAAACGCAAGCCTAAAAAATCATCCATTTTACAATGCCTAGTTTTTGAAATGGATGAGAAGATTAAACTTTACTTTTACGTATAGTATATAATTTGCGAGGGCTTGTGGCTATTGATAAATGTTATTCAGAGCCACTATATAAAGAAACCCTATCTAATTTAACCGTTATGAGCCATTGTATTTTGAACTTAGTCGCTGAGAGACCTGGAGATTGTACACAAACGTCTTTTTTACACAAAGCAAACTTCTATTCAATAACAGCAATAACATGATTGACTGAAGCAACAAAATTTTTGTTTCCATTTCCGGTTTTCCCGGTTGCCAAGTTACGACCGCTGCTGTACACAAAGTTGACACGCACCAAATTTCAACCATTTGCGGGTTAATAAATAACTGCGCTACAATAGAAGTTATTCATTCATGGGTGTTAAACAGTCATTTTAGGTCCATCAAAGCACATAAACGTTAAGCAATCTATTTGAGTCGTGCATGCTAGTTATTTTTTCGGCAGACTGATCAAATACAACCGGTGAACTGCTAATAAGAACTAAACCAGTGGGGAAAAGCGATAAGAGTTTCATTGATTGGAAGACGAACCAGCAACTTATGACCTAGTGTGAGTGCTCGAACGTTTGAAAACTAATTCAACTCCGTAAATAACGTTAATGGCTTATTGATTTCTCAGCAAATTCTTTTTAACCGTGAGTTAGCACTTCACTCACTTGTCCGCAGTACGCACTTAACTCGCTTGTCTGAAAACAGAGAAGTGAGCGAAGTGCTAACTCATGGTTGAAGAAAATTTATGTTGAAAGTCTGCTACATAACTTCTGACATTGTTCTTAATAATGTAATTCGGTTCTAACATGCCACGTTATCATTTCATTGCTAAAATGAAATTATGTATAATTAGTCGGTATCAGTAGTGGTCTTAGGAATGTGCAAAGTGTGCAAATGCACAGGGGCCCCCCACTTCTGGGGGGCCCCCCTATTTGACCTATTGCGCGCAGAAAAATTTGATTATGAAAAACTATAGCAAATTATGATAAAAAGTTTATGCATTTGTTTTAAGTGTCATTACATATGTACCCCCTCCCTCAAGATGCACTTGTTCCAAGTGTTATTACACATATCCCCCTTTCCAAGACAATATTATTTTTAACTTTTAAGTCCGATTTAGTAAACAGATAATAAAAATTTACTGGTAAAGTCAACTTACTACTCTTTTTTTTTGCTTGCTAGTGTTAGGCTACTGAGGTCATATGCGTAACCAGGGGGGCCCAGGGGTCCCCCCAATTGAAATGCTACCCATGATAAAAATGTCACAAAAAAGACTGTTGTTTCTTCAGCTTCAGTTTCTTTTAGTACCTTTGCATATAACAGTACACCCGTACAGCAGTGATTAACAATTGCATTGAGCCAGGGGGCCCTGGCCCTCTCAATTTAATTTTTATTAACCAATTTAAATGGGCCCCCTACAATAATAATTAAAAGGGCCCCCAACAACAATATTGATCCAGGGGCCAGGGCCCCTTAATTCAATTTTTGCCAATCAACTTTAAGGGGCCCCCTACAAGAATATTTAAATGGCTCTCTAATTTATATGGGCCCACAACAACAATAATACTGTTTCAGGGGGCCATGGCTCCTTCAATTTAATGTTGCCAACCAATTTAAACGTATAACCCGAGAGAAATTAAGCGTTTCTATCCTAAAAGTTGCTAACTGAGGAACTCATCTAACCTTTTTATGAATGTAATGCAATAACCAGGGACAGATTTAACACATGGCACAGTGCCAGGGGCCCCGCACTCAGATAAGACTTTTTTGGTCTTCACCTGTATTTGGCGCGAAAATATTGCAAAAATCTCAAAGTGCCTGGGGCCCAAATCAATGTAAATCCGATTCGGGCAATAACATGGTTTGTAGGCATAACTATCTATTGTACATTTTTCAATTACAATTCACCTCCACCTCGCCAGTTTTTATGCAACAAAATACTTTTGAAAAAAATTAGCTTCAGTAAGGGGAATGCTCATTGAACAAATTTTTGAATTGAGAGAGCCTGGGCCCCTGGCCGTATATGTACTCCTATAACTGGTTATTTTCTAGACAAAACAATAATCTATAAAGAAAATAATCGACTGAATTGTTATTTACTGCTAAAATATTGCAGGAGGGAATGTACTTTACTTCCCCGTACCTGGGCGAAATCACTAATAAAATTTAACCACAAAATGCAAGATTTTAAACGTGTTTTGGACTTAAATTGCAAGCAAAAGGAGGACTAAACAACTTAATTTTTTCAATTGGCTTTCCAATTTTAAAAAATCTAGTACTTTCAAATGGCTCTGAAAATGTGATCCGATGGTATTAAAACTACTTTTTTTCCAAAAAATTACGAAAAATCGTCCAGCGGCTGGGGGCTTTGCCCCCAGACCCCCATAATATCGGGCAGCTGGAGGCTCCGCCCCCAGACCCCCGTCTGTGATACATTTGAATTACAGTACACTTCTTTACTTAAGCGCGTCTTCCAATTTACTCATTTTCGCATTTTAACAAGGCTATTGGTTTAAGCTCTCTCCTTGAACGAGTTCCTAGTTACATGCCTACACAAGGCCACGACTTCTGATCTTCCATTCTACGATATCTTTGCCCCACCAAAAAATTCCTCTTTCGAAGTTTCTGATGACGTTATTGCATGTGATTTGTGGTTTTGGCCCCCCCCCCAATCAAAAATTCTGGCTACGCTTATGACTCAGGTAGTCGTTTTTCCACTTGTTTTTTTCAACTGCTTTCAGCAACTGGCAGTGATAGGTTTTTGACTAACGTATACAGTAAATCATATGCTAAGCAGTATAAAGCATTCAAACATTATTGCTAAGTACTCAAACATATTCTGTAATAACACAAGCATACTGAAAGCAATTGCTGAAAGTTTACGTTAATTTACTGCAATTAATTGAGTTGATAATCTAGATGAGAGGAACTTATGAACAAACATTTGATTTAATTAGGGCTGCAATTGCATCGGTCTTCTGGTCTTGTTATTTATGAAATGCATTGTTGCGCTTAAATGCAAGTGCAGATAAAACATGTTAAAGTAGTGTGTAAAGAAAAGGCCCCCTCCATTTAATTTGCACAGGGGCCCCCTCTTTCCTAAGGCCACCACTGGTCGGTATTAACGATGTCATCAACCATTGCACCCAAACAACGACCGCCAAACGGATCGGAAGAAATACGATCGTTGGACGAACAGACTTTGTTCTGGTTGATGCACGAGGCACCTTCCGTATTGTCTGCGATTTGCAGCGTCAAAAGCAAAAAGAACAGTTGTTGGCACTATTAAAAGTACGTATAAATATTATAATTGAAAAATATTGCAATCGTAGACAAATGATATTCTAAATATTAAATTTTGGGGCAAGAGGCATTTGTGGAGAATTCCTAAACTTGACATCCCCAAATTGTGTCATTATCTTTCTTATGTATTGGGATGTACCTTATTTTGACATTTCGAAAAGTTTCACCTTAAACCTTTCAAATGGTTTCATTTCATGAAAAAATCATATTTATTAATGAAATTTATACTTTTAAAATGAAGTTTAGAGGTGGCGCAAAGCCCTTCAAGTTTGGATGGGTGTTTTTAATTTCTATGCAGCAATACCGCCATTATGAGCAGCAGAGTTTTAATATTTCATTGTGACCTTAATACGCATAACAATAGCGTTTATTAAAATCTTCTGAGCGCTAACTTAGGAACTGTAATGACGTATCAGTTATGACCTACAGTAATTATGTGCAGTTTTCAGTGCTTGTTTCATCGACCAGTTTTTCAAAAAAAAGCAGTTTCTTTACCTAAGATGGCTATTGGCTACTTCTGTGGTATCTTGCAGAGGATTTAAATTTGCATGGCCAGTTTGATCGTAAAGTAGGTTTGACTACAAAATATGCCATGGTGAAAGTTTCTGAGAATGTGGTAGAAGAAGAACGTAGAACCGGTGTCATAAACTAGAGTGGATATGACCAACACGTGCATGACCAACTAATTAGAAATTCTCCACAGAACTGCAAGCAAGGTCTTTAGTTGATGCCTCTCTTCCACCCCTTTCCTATTGCTTCTCAGTGAGACTCAACTTCCTTTGTTGAAAACTACGTTGAATTTTCTTGAATACCAATTTTTTGAACTCTGAATACCAAGCGCTTTCATGCTTTGGACGTGCTCTGCGCCTCCTCCAAGAATCACTTAACTTCAACACCACTAGCTCAAAATCAGTGATGAGCCGTTTAAAGAAACCCTCCTGGTGATCATATTGCTTATCCACGAAAGAAACCTTTCTATTCTGGCGCGAACCATTAATTATATGTCTCCCAGTTCCTTCTGTGACCAATCAAGTTTATAGCATCATCTTCCATACCTAACTCAAATTGCCCTAGCTCATCACAGCACCATGAAAACGACAACAATCGATTACTTTCCCTCCCTCTCTCAGACGCATATTCACGGGCCGATAGATCTTGCTTTTCCCTCATTAGACGGGCGGCACTGGAGTGTATGCCATATTATCCAAATGCAGTACCTTCGACTCTTTTTCTCTGATGGATCAAATGCTTCTAGTTTCACAGCTGACACCCATTCCCTGGATCACGGGTTTGTCGGTTGTAACAACTGCAATACAACTTGCCACTTTCAGTATATTTTTTTACGGACTTCTAATCGGCTCTTTCCCCACTTTCAAAGGCCCCCTTTTATCTCTGGCCAAGACCTCACTAAAATGTCTGGTTTCATGTCGCCTCACTTTCCTACAGTGCCATTTCAAACTTCCAATGGGTCCCCGGTCATACTGGTATTCCTGGAAATAAGCAAGCTGATTCTCTTTCCTAAGCTGGAACCTCCTTGGCTACTGCGATGATCCCTTGTCCCTCTCCCCAGCTATTGCCAAAACTCGTTACACCTTGTGTCACAAATGGAGACGTCACATTTCCACATTCCCCCTCCCATCTCAACTGCTTCACTCCTACAGTTTCTCCGTTGGAATTGGTCTTCTCACGCCCCATATGCTTTGAGCTTTCAGCCTTCGCTTCCAACGTCAAAGCCTCTTACAATTGTCGTAAGGAAAACTCTTCCTGCAGCGCCTGTGGACATCTTCCATAGGAACTCAATCATCTTTTTCTTGACTATCTTTCTTATGAGCGTCTTTGCAAATCTATCTTTAGCTCTGCAGTCTGCACCCTGGCGTGCGGCTCAACTGTTTGGTCTCTGCGAAGTTCCGTTGCTTCTTCATCCCTAGAAAGGGGTTGGGTAGCACCACCCCTAATCTAGCCGCTACAAAAAAAAAACATGCAGTATGCTTTACAGATTGTTGAAAATAAACAAGCCATTGTTCCAATATAAAGAAATCTACTCTTCTGCAGCATTAAGTTTCTGTAAACATGACTATCGTATTGATTAGAAAACTTCCTATATGCCTAAATTGGTGTTTGCTAAGCCAAATTTGAGATCACTGCGCCACCTCTAAACATCAAAATTTTGCAACAAAACTTTGTACGTGGCAGTTGTTGGTGCAATGGAAACTTTTGAGAGGGTCAGACTCACAAAAATGTGTATTCAAAAATTTAACCCCAAATAAGGGACACCATATTGTGTCTTTACCAATCTTAAAAACGTGTTTGGAATCATCAAAAACTCCAATTCAATTATATTATTCTTCTCATTATTTTCAACAACGATCATTTTAGTAAAGCATACAATAGCTTTCCAGCGTTAGGAGATGTATGTTACCAAATAATGTGGGTAAGAACTAGTATCTTTAAAAACGACAAAAATAGTAGGATTTTCGACGTCATCAACAACACTGTCATATTTGCGATCTTGGGTGTTTGGTTTATTCGGGGGAACTTTCATGTACGGTTTTCCTTCACAATAGTCTCCAGTAAGAACGCGCGCCACCAGAATGCACTTCTCTCCCGACGAATTTTCGGAGGTGTAACCAGCAGAATATCGCGAGTGTAGCGCAAAATAACATCCTTTGCCAAATCTCGTTGCTGCAACGTATAAAAATAAATCACTAGTTTCAGTCTCAATATCCAGCTTGAGCGGCTGATAGTTCCTAGGAAATTGTGGCCCCACACAGGCTCCTGTTTTCTCCTTTTCTAAACACTCTTTACTCTCCTCTTTTTCCACTCCGCTCCTGCGACCACGTTATTTTGGAAAGCAGAACAACGTCTTTGTGGCGTTTTTTCGGTGGTATATAAAGGCGAGTTTCTCGCACGAGGACCCCCTTTTTTATCTTTTTTGACTGACAAGAAATTAGATACGTGTGTTGCTGATATTGAAAATTGCATGGCAAGTGACAATGCATCAATTGGTATCAAATGTACAGTGGTGCTATTTAAGGTGCGTTTATAACGCACACGAAACGAAGGTTGGCAATTTTCGCGAGAGGTCGCTTGCGTCATTTGCTCAAAATAGGGCTAATTATTCAAAAACAACTTTGTTTAAGTGAAGTTACGCAACCGCTGACTAAGTTTGCAACCGATTGAAACCTATCCCAAATTGTCGATGACTCCAAATTTTGGTGGCTTTGCTTCGCTTCGTGTCCTGTGTAAACGCACCTCTACTCTGTCAAATTGCGAAGGACTCCAAACCCCACAAAATAAAGCTTGATATAATGCACTAATAAACGTCTAAATGAGAAACTAACCATTTTTTCCGGCAAAATTTCTGTCGAAACCGTCGGAACAAATTTTTTCTGCGTCGCTTTCCGAGGTACCGTGGAACAAAAGTCTCTCGGCAGCTTGGTGGTGTGACGTCATATACTTTTGTACTTCATTCTTTTTTATTAAATACTGCTTGTACAACGAAGGGTTTTGTATTCGTTCAATCTGAAAGCAACACGTAATTACACTTCTCCAAAATTATTGCGCTTTTAATGGAAGGATACTCTACAAGTGTACAAAAATACGACACCAATGTACAAGTATACAAAGTATCTTGCTTTTTATCACTGCACAGCACAACAGTTACTACGGAGTCCAAATTCCAAATGCTACTCCGGTTGTTGTATTATTGCTCCGTGAAGTGGATTCATTTGATGAAAAAAGATCAACTTACTTATTTGACCTTACAAGTTAGAAGCAGATTTTTGGCAAATATAACTTTAGATATTTCTTGAACTTTTGGTCCTAAGTCTAAACGGTAAATAATCTCTTTAAGTTCATGTAAGCTATCATAACACGATCGAAATCTCACTTTGACAACTCTTTTATGTGGTGGATCGCTAGCGACAAAAACGCCCATCGCTTCGTTAAATTCTGCTGAGCGTGGATCCAAACGAACTTTTATCCATGTTTTTTCCATCATGTCCTCCCACTCAGGAGGAACATCTGCAATAATGCTAAAAACATCACTTATTCTTTTCACGCAATAACTGTTTTAAAAAATAAACAACTTTATTTAGAATATTTTTATTAATTTGAATACGCTTCACTCAGTGCTCGTCGGTACGTATAATGTAACGGTTCCTCTAAAGTGCTATCTTGTCCTCCCACTTAGGCAAAATATAAAAAAACTTTATTTAAAATATTTTTATAAAATTACGCTTCACCAACTGGTCGGTACATATAATGGAACAGTTCCTTTAAAGTGCAATTCTAAATTCTAGAGTAAACTGTATGAAAGAACAAAAACATTATTTCCACAATTATTACACCCGTTAAAATAACTCCTTGCATTTAGAGTATAAACTAAATTGTGAATCGAAAGCTTTTCTAATTTAGGACTATAATGAGGTCAACTTTAATGGCGTCATCAGTGATTCAAATTTTGTAATAAGATAAAATTTTAAACTTTGGTTATAAAGTCAGTTATTAAAAGACTAAAAATTTAAAATTTTCGATTTATATCCATTGCTTTGTAACCCAACGATGACCTTCTTTATCTCTGCATAATAGTGGCTTTTCTGTAGCGGTTACGTGGCAGCTGCAGCTTCAACATCTGACTTTTTGACTAAAAATCTTAGGCTATAATTTCATCTTCTTACGCTGTTGTTATACGTTAGTAACTTCTCAAAAAAAAGTTGCAAGTAACTAACTTACAATTGCATTTGCTCCGTAATTGTTACACTATTTACCGTTATTAACAGTTTCATTAGTTGTAGTCCTCATAAGGCGTCCAGTATTCTGGTTATAAGTATAAGTCATTTGAGAAAAATTGATCTCCAAATTACAACCAAATACCGGCACGCAATGAATAATTGTTTCGTTAGTCTGCAAAAAATAAAAAGATGAAAGCAAGTCTAAAACAAAACAAAACAAAACAAAAAACACTTGACATCCTATGCAACCATTCTATCTTAGCAATTCAAAATAATTATTTTTGGTTTACAATAAAAAGATAAGTAAATTAAATGATGTGGAAGCTGTTCTGTGGCCTCCGTCGGTCTCGCATAATGAAAGACTCACCAGTTATGAAATCTTATTTGCAAAATTATCCGCTTCTAAAACCCAGAACAAAGAAGCTGAGTAGTTTGTTGTTTTGTTCAAGTTCACGTACAAAATTTTGTCATTTACAAGAAGCTAGGAAGCCTGCAGTAAAAGCAGACTGTAAAAATTGATAGCAACTTCGCTTGCATATTCCAAGGTCTCTTCCATGTACAGTATAGCCTACTGTAAATAAGACATCTTAATAAGCAAATGAAGAGCAATTACAGGACTAGAGACCCAATTGATCAATATACCAGGGGTTGTAACCTTTTTTTCTCCCATTTTCCACTTTTTAGTGAGGAACTCTCCATTTCGTACCACAGCATTTGATCTTTGACAAATTTGATTTTACCCATAAATTGTTTAGCAACCAAATATTGTAAAGTACCAAAATCAAATCTTTCATTATACTTCCTGTATTACGCCGAAGAGTGTAACGAGTTTGCGAGGCCCATTTCCGCGTCATTGCGCCCGGGCAACACAGCTCCTTTTAAAGAAATGTCGCAGCTATGGCGAGCCGTTGGCAACAATGTGTCCGATTTGACCGGCCCGAGATTTGAACCCCAGACCTCCCACTCCAGAGACGAACGCGTTACCGCTCGACCAGCTGGCCGTTGTTATGATTTACAATACCGTAACACCACCAATGTTGTCACTTCTACCCAAACATGACTTATAATATACTTCATATATTGGTTTTGTTGTCAAAACAGTTTGATACATGGTTTTGATTTGTGAAGTACCTCAAAATTTGGATGTGATGTGTTAAATTTTGAAGCAGTGGTGTTCCTGTCCAACCGGTCATTCCCCACTTGGCAACTTCGCCATTCCCCAGCAGAAGGGAATTCCCCACAAGTTGAGAACAACTGATCTATACGCTTAGCGCGCGATCGCATTAAGCGTATCTCGAACACATTTTAAAAACTTTGTCACAGCTAAGCCGACACGTCGGGCATATCAAACTAATTGACTCAAATTAGCACAGGATACGCACTCTATGTTAATTGCAGACTGGGTTTAATTTTATTATCTGTTATTGCACAGAGCGCAGTTTATTTCCGTTTAATTTCGTTGTCTCAGTTGGGCCTCGAACTCACATTTAACATTCTCATTTATGCAACAATAAAGAAAAACGTTTTAGTTTGCTGTTAGTACATTAATTTGCCTCGTTTCACACAAATTTGGGAGAATTATTTTTTGACGTTTTGCACGGCAGGAATCGACCTCTGGCTCTGCTTCACATGTTGTTTCATTTTTCATTTGACTTCCTGGCGGTTGGAGATTTTATTTTATCCAGCGAAGTCGGTTAATCTGTTTTATTTCTGCTAATTTTAAAAACTTTAGGTTAATTTTTGCCGCGACGATTTTATTTTAAATTAACTCAATAAATTTCGATTAAAATCTTTTTGTTGAGAAAATGATATTGTACTGTCGGAGCGGTGAAGACCTGGACGTTCCTTCTAGAACATGTTCAACATCCAAGTCATAGGTCATTTTGTAACACTATAAAGCAAAAGCAACAAAGTTACCGGGATCTTGAATTTTTTTTTCAATTGCAAGAGAAACTCTTGACGGAAAAGCGATGAAAGCGTGAGATGAATCGCTCCATTTCCACATCAATTGTTTGCTACTGAGTGCAGCTTCTTTCGACTCGAACAGCAGCTTTTGCAGTTCATCGTGAAGATTTCGGACACTTTTGGACCATCCCGTTAAAGCAATTTCATGGCCACTGCAAAGTTAGGACTGTGATAAAAACATTTACATCATCAGTTATTTTCTAACTTCAAACTTTTCAATTACAACACGGGAAGGATGCGGAGGCTGTGTAAATAAAAGATCGCTTGTGCTAAAGGTACACGCTAATTGCTATTTTTCGTATATTACGTTGCCACTAGCGTACATGAAATTGGGGCAGAGAGGGCAGTCCCCCACAGATGTGGGTTCCTTTCTGAATATTGGGCTGCCATGCCTAACAAATTTCTGGTCTTCACCTAAATTTGACGCAAATACGCAACAAAGTTTTGGTGAAGACCGTTTCTTTACCTTCAATTGACAGAAAAATGCACCAATTTCTGACGAAGCTTGCCCCCCTGCTACCGTCAAAATTCTAGCAGATGCATGGATGCCTTTGTATGTCATTCCGTCCTCACTATCAAGCTATTCACCAAAAATTATTTAAGTTTGCTTAACAAGTTGCTGTAAAAAGTACTTTGTAGCCTTTGGAAAGACTATCAGTAAGCGTAAGGAAGAGCTATAAAGTCAACATTAACGTCTTTCTCCTAAAGCTTTATCGAATTTTTAAATTTCAAGTTCAGCAAATTCTGCTGGTTGGATTTAAAGTATTGTTGTGCAATTAGCTAATACCTTTCGTTGATATTTACAAACGCTCCGTTGTAAACGGCTGCCTGATAAACATCAAAGCGATCATTGCTCTCCAACTCTGGAAGAATTTCATCTCGAATCGACCTTGTTTCAACCACTTCTATCATGTGAAGAGCAATCTCTTCTTTCGCCTGCAGACAGCCATAATGCAGCTTGGTTCTTTTTTAGTTAGTGGATTTGTTGTTGCAAATATTTTAGATGACTGGGCAATGGGTAATGTTCAAGTTGCATTTGATAGTGTTTTGTGACACTACAGTATATTATGTGAGTATTTGATTGTACAGCGCTGCTTTTAGGCTAAAAGCTTGAATAAAAACTGACAAAGCTAAGACCACTTCAATTGACCAGTGGTGTGACGAAGGATATTTTTGACCGCCATTAGTCGGCTATGCGACTATTAAAGATATGTGAGAAGTAAATGTATTTATTGGAAATCAAAAAAAACAACTTTTTCTTCCGTGCAAATTGTAAAGTTTTCCATGCATCAATTTGGCTTCATCAGAAAACTGTTATCATAAGTGAAAAAACCTTCGAGAAACAATTTTTATACTGTTACCTCCCAGCGTAGTTGTTAGTAAAAAAGTAAAGATTATAATTAAAAATGGAGACTAAACGTTGCAAAGAAACACGAATCGAACTGTCTACTATCAGATCAAATTACCGACTAGTGGTTGAGTGGATAGAACGTTTGCTGCTGAAACGGTAGACTCAGGTCAGGTTTGATATCCAGTCGGGTCAAACCAAAGTCTATTTAAATTGGGATTCACAGCTTCCTCGCTTGACGTTCAGCATTAAGAGACATTGTGAAGCCTCCACTGTGTGTGGGAAACAGGTGGGCAGGTGGCAGCTTAATTAAAAGTCTGAAAGGTCCCTTTGTTGTCTCCTGGCGAAGGCAACTTGGTAAATAAAAATATAACCTCAAAAGCTACGTATGACGCTATGATTTCTAATATTTTTCTCACTTTTTCGACGTCGTTTTCAAGGTCAGATATGATTTGGATGGTCACATGATCTTCGGAAAGAAAATATTTAGCTCTCTCTTCTGCTAGTTTCAAAGCTTCGTCTCCGAGTTTCATCACATCTAAAATGACTGGAAAAATAACGTTTTACGCTTGCTTCAAAACAATTTTTTTGCTTCTAGGCCAAGCTTAGTCAGTTGTGTCGCAAGCATGCACGTTGCTAGCATACTGTATGCTCTTATGTCTAAAATTGATTAAAAGCAAGTTCACCTGACCATTCTAAATCGATCGTTATATCTCCATTCAAAACGATTCCAGCTTCATTTTTATACCTGAAAAAGAGTAAATTAAATCCAAATAGATATCAGTTTGGCTTTGTAATCTGCGTCAGATTGAACCAATTTTCGGCTTAGGACCTCATAACAACACAAAATTCTACTCTCATCGGTAGTGGGTTTTAACCAGTGGGGAATTCCCCTCTGGTGGAATATGGTGGAGTTGCCAAGTGGGGAATGACCGGTCGGACAGACAAACCACTGCTTCAAAATTTAACACATCCAAACGTTGGCTCACTTAACAAATCACGACCATTTATAGACTGTTTTAACAAAAACAGCCAATATATAAGGTATTGCAAGTCATGTTTGGGTAAAAGTGACAACATTGTTGGTGTTACGATATTGTAAGTCATGTTTTACGATATTTGCGTACTAAACACTTTATGGGTTGGAATCGAATTAGACAGATGCAGTAGTGAGAAATGGAGAGTTGGCTAACTGAAAAGTGGAGAATTGGAGAAAAAAGATTGTGAACCCCTGTGTTGCGCACACGTCTTAATTGAGTGGTTTGGGAACACTCCGGGTGCCAACAAAGGTGATTGGCTACACAGAAACGCGCTCGGAACTCGAATCTCAAATTCAGCTTCTTGGCTCCTGCTCAATTCTCCACCAAGCGCGTAGATCAGATCGATGTTTATTCACAGCAGAAGTAAAATATTCAAAGAGCAAGCGAACGAGCGAGCGGTTTCTGTTAAAAAGGTAAAATGAACACTAGCGCAGTGGCAAACTTCATTAAAAACATTACATAATTAATTAGCAAGTCTTTATAACAGAAACAATAAAAAACATCCAACTCCACATATTTTGGAGAAAACCGTCTTAAAAAATTATAATGATTTAACTCTTATCTAATTCAATTCATTTCCCAACATTAATCATAGTCAAACATTACTAATTACAATCCTTAACGTACCAAACTATTTCGCCCAAACGACTGTAACGGTGACGGAAGAGAACACAATAACACGATGAGGACGACGGCTGACAGTATCGTAATGCGGTTTTCGAGGTTTAATCTACAATTTACAGTATATCAAAGCTTAAATTTAAGACCGTGAAATAATCAGATATTCAAATGCCGTTGAAACTTTAGGTAAAAACATAACGAGTGAAAGGTGCAAACTAATTTCGATTACATCCAGACAGTGAAGCATTGAAATTTACATAGTTTAACAATTATTAATATCTTGACATCAATCTCATTAAAGATGACAGTCAAGCACGAGTTTAACTAAAGTGCAAGAAAGCAGTAGACGAAGTTAAAAGTTTTACCTTTCCACAAAGGAATAGAATTGTTACAAATAATATTAAAGTTATTGCAATGAAAACGTACCTTGAGAATTTCCAATATCGCAGTTTCCAATTCAACAACTCAACTCAACTTGTCAATTTTTAAAACACAAAATTAATGACGTTACCTTGACAAGATCCAACTGCTAACTAATTTTTAGATTTTACGTGAACAACAAAAAACGCTACAAAAAGGATGTGCAGTGTACAACCAAACGTAAAACGAAATTAAGGTCAGTGTTTGGGCGATAATTCGCCGCTTAGTATAGTGCAGTATGAAAATCCAATTTGCATACAAAAATTACGTACAATCTATAAACCAGTTCCAAAGGTTCGAATCTCTTTAGGGCAAATTAAAATTTACGATGTAGGCGTGCAATATTTTACACCCTGCTCTACAGTAATATTTAATTAACTATCGGATTTTCTCATTTCTTTTTTGCTTGGTTTAAGGTAATAGATTTGATCCGCGTTCGGGTTCGACTTGCTGATTCCGCAAAGTTTATGCAAACAATTATTTCTCAAGATGACATATTCTTGTCTTTGACTATGTTGCTGAGGAAAAATTCCAAGAAAATTCAAAAACTTTTGTTTGTTTACTTTTCGAGTAAATGATTATGGTTTATTTCAAACCAAATTGCCCAGTGCAAGACCCAGTCAACGCTGGGCGTAAAATCGTGATTTTATCGTTGGTTTTTTGCAACCAACTGGTAATTTGGATGCTGGAAAACCGGTACGCCGAGCAGCATTTTTACGAAGTGTATCCCTGTATTAACTGTGGATTGCTTTTTCATTAACTCGAGTTAAATCTAAAACTTTGACGAGTCAGCTGCATCGTATGTGTAGTGTTGTGGATACAGCGCGTCTGGTACTTCTCGCGTTCGGGTTCGATTCGCGCTGCGTTCTTTTATTTTCTTCAGAACCTTGCATTAGAGTTTGGTCAGCGATGCCAGCCTGAGAGAGAGTTGTTCGAAGTACAAAAAACGAGCACACTTTGTAACTATGCCGCCGGACACACCAAATTTTTGTTTAAAATAAACCAAAATGTACGCTATGATTTTACACCCAGCGTAGACTAGGTCCAAGTGTTCCTTTTTTTGTTTGTTCTTCGTTACAAACAAAACAGCAACAAAAGCAGCAACAACGTTATAGAAACGACAATTATAATACTCGCAACACTTAATATAATAAAACTAACAACAAATAATAAAAGACAAAGTAATAGGAAGACTCATACTAGACAAGCCAGACAAATTTATTAAGTCGCCAAGTATAACCGTGATACTTCTAAACAATAACCAACAAAAGGAAAGGGATAGCAAAAACAATAACGGCAGTTTGCTTTGAAATTGCTTAACATGCGACGGAAAAGTTTCGAATGGACCATGCGGTCATCGAGTCAAGCAACCACGTCAAACTTACTCGGTTGATTTGTTTTTATTAATTACTGCACTGCATTCGCTCTAAAAATATAAACATCATAAGCATATTTTCCATTTTCTTTGGTCGTGCCGTAACGCGTTCGTCCATGGAGCGGGAGGTCGGAGGTTGAAATCTCGGGATGATCAAATCGGACACAATGTTACCAACGGCTCGCCACTGTTGCAATGTTTTTGCAAGGGGAGCTGTGTTGCCTGGCACAATGATGCAAATATGGGCCTTGCGAATTCGTTGCACGCTTCGACGTAATACAGCGAGAATAATGAAGATTTGATTTTTGGCTTCCCATAGGCAACAAAATTATTTTTTTTACATAAGAAAGCAGCTGACTGATTGTTTTGACAAAGAATAAAAATTGGTTAATGATTCATCATGCAGTTGATATGTCTTTTAAAACGCCGGTATTTTTTAGCAATAGTCTTAAATTATAAAGGTAATTTTAAACGTAAGTTTTTGTCCCGATTGGTTGAAATTTTAGAGCTGGTTTCCTGGGGTACCGGTAAGTTTTTTTCAAGTTTTGCACAAACTGCTCAAGCTTGTTTTGCTAGATTTTTGATACAGAGTAGGAATATTTGTATATTTTGTATATAATGGTAATTTACCCTTGCCAATTTTGCGCAAGCACAGTTTTTGTCCTATAATGGAAAAGGAACAGAATTTTTTGCAATAACCAATTCGAATTTCAGCAATCACGGAAATGACTTGACCTATGAAAATTTGTGATGATCCAACTTGTATTTTCGGAGATCGGTTTATTTATTGATGGTTATGAACCAAGATTTTTGCGTCTGTCTAACTGCACCAATGCAGAGCATCATTTTTAGTTCTGGTTTTCAGGCAAATTTTTTGCTAGGCTAAGCCATCACAACGGGTGGACTGCTTGACCCCAACCGGAAATAATCGTAAAGTGTTTTTCCCAAAGGCATTGTGACGCATTGCTAGTTTATTATTAGGACGAGACTCAGCCAGCTTTCGATCACCAACTCCATCCTTAACCAACCGAGTTATCAACAGGCAACTGGTTACAGCAACTGTGTTTACACGCAGAACCAGCTCAAAGTAAATCGAAATCAAATTTTCAAGCTTCTGAGTCCGATCTGATCTCTTACAGTTTTGCCGACTTATGCATTTGCAACGTCAACGGCTATACTGCTGAAGAGAACAAACCAAGTAGTGATTTCGTAGATTGACGTCTGCTACTGAAATGATTGACTGGGGTTCTATTCCCAGTTGGGTTAAACCTAAACTCACAAAAATGATATTCACAGATTTCCTGTTAGCATTAGCAATCAGTAAATTTAAAAAGAATGTAAAAGCTCCACCGTGTATAGTGGACAATGGACATGTGGCGCATTGACTTCAAAATCAAAGGGTTTCTTTGCTGACTTGGGGCGAAACAACTGTGTAAATAAAGATGCAGTTACAATTACCATGTCACATGAAACAGAACAGCGAGAACCAGCTTCAACCAACTTCACAACTTTTTTCCAGTCCTCTGAAATGAAGTAATTTCGCAAACCGGGAGCTTTAAACGTCAGTTCCGCTGTCGACCAAGTCATATTTTGGATCGTCTCCGCCACTGTAAGCAAGAAAAAGTTTCAAAAACCCACAACCATTACGTTCATATTGATTCGCGCTCTTGTAAGGTCATATGCACCAACGTAAATGAACATTGATCCATGGAATTTTAAATTTTTACCTTCTACCGCGATGAACTTATTCAAACAAACTGGATTTGCAAGTTCAAAGACGATGTTCTTAAATTACGTTATGATTATAGCAATTTTTACTTGGCAATTTGTTTAAATATATTTCCTAAAATATTTTTTGGATCTTCGATTCAAAGTTAACTGAAGTCGATGCATACGACTCTACTTTGCACTTTTTAGGCCTGGCTCTTGTTTCGATGCCTGCTGCTTATTGCTGAGTCACTAATATCCTAAAACTAATATCCTAAACTAAAAAGTAAAAACCTAAAATTAGTAAGTAAATTACGTAAAAAAAATACTAATAAATAATCCTAAAACTAATAAGTAAAAACACTAATAACTTAAACAGGAACATATAAATCATGGATCTTAAAGTAAATTTTTTTTCAAAACAAACAGTACTCCGAACTAGATCGGAGTTTGCCAGCAAACCCAGTGAACGACAGACGCGTAGCTAATGCTGTGACGCTCAAAAGTACTCTTTGTCTACCGTAAAATCAGCAATTATTCAAAAATATCTGATTATGGAACCTCCAGAAAAGTAGAGTCAAAATATTTGTCTGTTAAATATCTCCTGATATCATAAAACACTGGCACCCTAGCTTGGGCCGTTCAAAAAATTGGTTTTTGGGGGTCCATTTGGGGGGTCCCCGGGGGGGGTGGCACCTCCAAACTATGTCAAAAAATGTGTCTGTTAAATATTTGCTGATATCAAAACAAACTGGCACCCTAAGTTAAGCCATTCAAAAAATTGATTGTTTGAGGGGTCCATTTGGGGGTTCCCCGGGGGGGGGGGGGGGTTGCACCACCAAACTATGTCAGAATATTTGTCTGTTAAATATCTGCTGATATCAAAACAAACTGGCACCCTAAGTTGAGCTGTAAAAAAATTGATTTTTGGGGGGTCCATTTGAGGGTCCCCGAAGGGATGTTACCCCCAAACTATGTTAAAATATTTGTCTGTCAAATATCTCCTGATATCATAAAACACTGGCACTATAAGTTAAGCCGTTCAAAAAATTGATTGTTTAGGGGGTCTTCGGGAGGTGGCACCCCCAAACTATGTTCAAATATTTGTCTGTTAAATATCTGCTGATATCCAAACAAACTGGTACCCTAAGTTCAAGCGCCACTGCCTTTGCTTGAATAGGATTAAGCTTTGCGTTTCTGTCATCGCTATTCTTTTATTATTTTTTATTGTGCATAAACGCCAGCCATTTTTCACGACATTCTGTTATATTATAGATCCTTGAATGTACGTGGTTTATATTGTAATCGTTATTGCACTGTTTCATAATATTTTCTATTTATGCTTGGTTTTGTAACAGACTCCATGACCTTGTTAGAATAGGATCAGGCAATGTAAATCTCTAATTGCTTCTACTAGTAACATAGTCATGACCTTCTGCTAATAGTCACGAGTATAGCTGCTGCATCCTTCAACTGTAAATAGTGTATTTAGTGTACATATTTTTTTTCTTTTCTTTTCTTTTAGTCTTCTTTTGCTTTGGAATAATTGCTTGTATTTGTAGTAGGGTTGATCAAATTCAAAGCTTTCCAAGTTTGAAATTCTTGCGTACAAAAAACTACGGTACGAATTCCGAAATTCAGTTTCGCTAATATTAAATTTAAGTTCCATTTCACATCGAATTTTAGAAAAAAAATTTTTTTTAAGTCATATTTCAAGTTTCTTAATTGATCCAACAAAAGACCCAACCCTACTGCTTTTCAGGAGTTGGCCAATCTAGATCATAACAGTAACGATACCAGACCTATATTTTGAGACGGAAGTGCAGGTGATGGTTGACTCGATGACATTTAGTCCTTCCCATCACCTCATCAAGAACTGTGTCTAATGTACATAATTTATCTCGAAACTGTATAACTGCTAGTGTAATGCCCGTAATTCAGTCGCTGTGCTTGATGAAAAAAATAAATAAATGGTAAATGGTAAGTTAAGCCATTCAAAAAATTGATTTTTGAAGGGTCCATTTGGGGGGTCCCCGGGGAGGGTGGCACCCCCAAACTATGTCAGAATATTTGTCTGTTAAATATCTGCTGATATCAAAAAAAAGTAGCACTCTAGCTTGATCCGTTCAAAAAATTGATTTTTTGGGGTCCCATTTTGGGGAGGTTTCTGGTGGAGTTGCCAAAAAAATTTCGGGAGAAAAAATTTCGTTTGCAGCTCAACAACTTTACACAAAAATTAGACTTCGATGTTTTGTGGTTTAGGAGAAGAAGAGTGTACAAAAATTAGGAAGAAAAAAAGGAAAAAAAAAGAGAAAAACCTCATCGCGGCCCAAAATGGGTTGGTTGGGATGAAAGGGTATCTTAAGACATACAACCATATGAAATATTTTTTGCCGTACTTAAGCAGTTTTTGACTGAGACCGCTTTTTACGCAAAACTTGAGGGGCAGTTTTCGGGTTCTAAAACCGAAGTCACGTGACCTATTTCCCCGAAATTCGCTACAATTCTACCACTCATTAATCTCAAACTGCTGTTAAAATTTCATGTAGCTAGACCTAACCGTTCTCGAGTTA
Organism: Trididemnum nubilum; assembly: GCA_963965965.1. NCBI lineage: Eukaryota > Metazoa > Chordata > Ascidiacea > Aplousobranchia > Didemnidae > Trididemnum > Trididemnum nubilum. The sequence continues at coordinate 5,313,450 of OZ014472.1, forward strand.
TAAGCAAAAGTCTGAAATTTCGCACTCGATAGTTGGAAAATGGCCGAGTAAAAACAGAGGAACACGCGACGCAAGCGTCGGTCGATCCAATTAACTTACAACTGTCCACTTCTCCAAAAGGAAATTTGAGTAAAATTCCGCTTTTTATTTCAGTAGCATCAATCCAATTCAGAATAAGATATTTCTTGGCAAACTGCTTTACTTCATCTCTGCAAGGAACCACCTTCATGTTCTCTAATCCCATTATAAACTGGTCAATTTTTTCGCTAACTTGTGGTAGCGTAGAATTCAGAAGACCAAACAAGCATATACCACCACCCTAAAAAGCGAAGCTGTATGTAAAGCAAAAACTTCGTTATGAAAAAATGCACGAAAAAGTAGCAAATTGAGCAAAAAAAGTTGCTTTGGAGCGCTTGTTCGTTTAAAGCACAAAATGTAAAGGTCTCAAGTTCATCTCCAGTTGAAAGAGTCAACTAAATAGAAAAATGCAAGTATCACCTCTGCCTAAAAGAACAGCAGGAAAACAAAATTCTGTCTCAACCGCAGCTGTGTGTGTGGAGTTGTAATTACATCTTTATCTACCACTTTCTTGGCTAAAAGACAAAGCAAATTTGGTAAATAAAGATTTCTCTTTTAATGCTGAACGTCAAGCAGGAAAGCTGTAAATACCTAGTTTTATAGTCTTTGGTTTGATCCGACCGGGGATCAAATCTAAGTTTTCCGCTTCAGTATCAGATGCTCTACCCCGTGGGCACAAAGTTAGTCAAATAGACGTTTAAACATGGTCTAGATTTATGCAGAAGACGTAATTTAGATGGTTTAATTTATGTCTAAATGTTGTCTATTTTGCAAAAATGCGCATGGAGTTGAAAAGACTTCTTTACAAAGAAGTCGAATAAACGTAACTCATAGACCTTGTCACGTTGTTTAATTTTGAGTTCATTCGGGCGTCTTTGTAAATACGTCTATTCAACTTTGTGCATTTTGTAAAATAGATAGCATTTAGACCAATTTTTGTTTTAAACGTCGTTTAGACGTTTTGTGCCCATTGGGTATTCATTCGACCACTGATCACTTAAGTACTCGATCAGCGGTGGAATGGATACTGGATAGGAGCCGATCATACCGTACCCGATCCTGCACCACGACGGGAAGTTCAGCTTCAATGTCCTGCATGGTCTTTTTCCACGGGTCCAGTTCAAAAACCTGAAAGGGAGCCGATTCTGGCAGAAGGATTTCAGTTGATTCCGCAATATCGTGCAAGCATCGAGAAGCTTTGTCGTGCGTTTCCTTAGTCTTAGCAGTAAGAATAATTCCTTTTTCGGAATCAAAACTTAAAACACCTAAACATACTCATTAAATTTTCAATTCAGGAAAACAGTAATTGCTTTGCAGCAGATTGACAGTAGCAATTACAAAAATATAAAAAAATATTACTCGTGGTTGCTGGTCCGGTGCATTATGGCCCGCCGCGGTGTAGGGAAAATTCCCAGAAGCGGAAAAAAGAACTAACTGTCATTTTTTAATTTTTATTTGCTAATTTTAATTCTTTATTTTAAATTTTCGAGTAACTTTTTGTAGACAACCCTGATGCTCTGGATTTCGGGTGAAACTATAGGGCACCGTTCGTAAAAATATGATTTATTTTGTAATACCTTGTTTTTGAGCTAATTTACAATAAAATTTTTCCGATATTTATATACCGAAAATTTCCGGCTTATATATAGGAAATTTCCGAGTTATTATGTACGACAAAATACACTCTAAGTTGGAACAAAAAACACAAAATAAGTTAGTAATTTCAGACTGTATACCATAAGTCAAAAATACCATAAGTAGTAGTAGTATACCATAAGTCGAAAATTTCCGACTTATTTTGTAAAGATTTTTTGTTCCAACTTAATGCATTTTGTCGAGTACAATAAGTCGAAAATTTCCGATATATATATATCGGACAAATTTTATTGTAAATTAGCTCAAAAAACGAGGAGTTACAAACTAAATAATATTTTTACAAACGGCGCCCTATATGAAACATTCTGTAGGGTTTTAAATCTTTTTATGTGACGTGTATTGTGTTATCATGATATCCGTTTTGGCTTACGCTGTCGAGCGCTTTTTCCATTTGGTTAAATTCAAACTCTTTTTATTAAAAAGTATTATGGACTTTTTATGAAGACTTGAAAAATCCGCTTAACCAGTTGGTTATAAGAGGCTACCAATGATGTTTTACCATCAGTGGTGGGGGTCTATGTTGCGAAGGGAAGCCCATTATTTACTATGGTAGAAATGGCCACTTTTCTTTATCTGGTTCTCTAGTCCAGCTGAGATTCTACAGTCTGTTAGTAGCATTTGTGCTGCAATAATGCTCCATTCACTGGAAGGAGCCGGGTAAAGTCAAACATCTTAATGATTACTGGCTAGTTAATTAGTTATGGTATCGCGAAATTGGAAACCAATTTATTAGGTATTGTAAACATGAAAAAAATTTGAGGATATAGTCCCTTAAAAATAACCACTCGAAACATCTTATTAATCTTACACTCGATATTTTCTTCAATAAACTTGGTCTAAAATCAATCTTCGTAAAAACCAGGGTGTCGAACCGAACCTGAACCCGAACCGTAAACCCGAATGAACCGTTTCATTTTGGTGAACCCGAACCGAACCTGAACCAGCAAAATTTTACTTCAGTGAACCCGAACCAAACCTGAACCCTCAAAATTGTGCTCAAGTGAACCCGAACCGAACCTGAACCCTAACAAAAGTAAGAATATATTTTTTCCATATCCGGATGCCGCTGACGCTGGTACACGCACAATAAGAGCAGTGGTGAACTTCAACAGAATCAACAATTTCTCCTCTTTTTTTTTCTGGACGAAACGAGTAACGACAGTTAAATTTTAAGTCAATGAACCCGAACCGAACCTGAACCAGTAATATTTTTCTTGAGTGAACCTGAACCAAACCTGAACTTCGAAAATGGTGCTCAAGTGAACCCGAACCAAACCTGAACCGCTAAAATATTTTGAGCCGGAGCTAAACCTGAACCCGAACCGTTATTTGAAACGGTTCGACACCCTGGTAAAAACAATGATTTTCGTGTGACAACATCTTTTCAAGAACGTTAAGTTTTTCTTCGGACAGATTGGGCGGTCTTTGGACTAAATTCTACAAAACACGACAAATAATCTTATAATCCATGTTATTCATTCCAAAAAATACGGTAATATTTTGGTGAAAAGCAACCGAGCAAAAACACCAACATTCTGGAAGGCAGCAAAAACTGTTGCAATTTGTATTTAATAATTTTCTCACAACGCTTACCAAATCTAACTTCTTCATAGCAGCATAGGCTTGGTTTACAAAACATCTTTTGCCGAACAACCTGTAACTTCCATCATCATCATTACAGCATAAAAATGATGCCCTTCCTTTGAGATTAGCGCTAACTTCTTCCCAAAAACCAATCGTAGTTACTTGCCTATATATAGCAAAAATGCAGTAAACTAGTCTTAAATGATGATTGATTACTCCAAGATTTCTGACCAAAGAGCAGTTCTACTACTATAACCCAGACTATTATAGCTGCATAGTTGGTAAAGTATATCGGTATCACAATTATTAAAATTAAAACAAAAAGAACGTGAGTTTCTAAACTTTTTATTGTCATAAACTTCACAACATGAGCACATCCAGTTTAACTAATATTGCAAATTGAGTTAAAAATTCAAATCAGAAAAATCATCAATAGAATAATGTCCAAAGAGGCTATTTCGCGCTGAGGCTCTTCAGGAGCGTGACACAGACAGTAAATCTAAATATTATTAAAACCATTAAAATTTAAAAACATTATAAGTCAAGCAAAATTCAAGTTTTAATGTTTTTAATGTTTAAATTTACCGTCACCCCTCCTCCCCTGAAGTGCCTAACAGCAGAGCAACCTGTTGGTGACTTATTGAATAAGTATGTTCACTGATTTTATTTTTTAACTTGCTGCTCTGAGCCATCGTCATCGAGCTCTTTTTCTGGTTCGCGGCAAAACAAATTGATGTATAAATAAGTGATTTGCGTCGACTACACTGATGCAGATAAAGTTTAATCAGCGAATTGACAGAAATGTTGGATTAATGGCCAGGAGAATTGCCAAAAATATGAAGAAATTTAAACGTTACTCTTTTAATGCTATTTTTGCTTTACTGATATGTTCAACGGTCTGGAAGATAGCAAATTCTCATAAACAGTGGAAAATCAATTAATTATCTTAATCTCCGTTGGTGCCTTCCACCCTTAAATTGTCACATCAGTCTAAGTTCCAAAAGTAATGGCAACATTCAGTTGGCACAATGCCAGGTTAGTGATCAAAAGTTGTTGGCTATAGGTTCGATTCCAGGACTGGTCATGCTTTGTTGCGTTCTTCGAAAAGATTTTTAACGCTTATATCTCATTAGGACCAACTAAACTATTATAGTAGTAAAAAATGGCGAAAAAAGTCCTCTCGTTGAACAAATGCAATGCACAAAGCCAGGTTCATATAAATGAATAAAAAAAATGGTCTCCGAAAATCGTTTATCATAGGGACTACAAATTTTAAAACTGAAAGACTTGTATAAATATGAAGTAGCGAAATTAATGCATAAAAACTCACGGAAAAAGCTACCGAATCGCCTAAATTCTCACTTCCCTCCTGTTAGAGCGATACACACACGAACAACGCGCCTCGCTTTATCTGAACTTAGTTTGTATTTACCAAGGTACAGAACACAAAAATTACAAAAAACTTTTAGATATCTAGGAGATAAAATTTCGAACTCGGTACCATATAAATTAAAAAAATTACCATTCGATCAATTTGAATTGAAATACAAAAAATATTTATTGTTAAATTACAAATGATTCACAATTCTAAACTAATTTGAAATTGATAAAAGCTCAAGTTTGATCTATTCGCAACGCATTCAAATCAACATGAAAAACTGACACGTCCAGCAGCTTGACATGACTAATTTCTGGGTGGCTGCTTGGCTCATGACCGAGAGGTCCTTTGCAGCTTCCTGTTCTACTTAATTGTAATTATGTGTGTCCATGAGATTTTGTTTATTGTTTTAAATGGAACGAAATAAAAACAAATATAATATAGAGCCTGCAGCAAATACCATGTCATATACGCGGATCTCGTACTTTAAACGCACTTTTCGTTAAATTTGACCCCGTAGAGTAACGTACCGACAAAAATCTTTGCTTCTTTTTGTGACCGTAATTTCTTCGAACTGATCTTTTAGGATAGCTTCGTATTCAGTGACGTCATCTTTCATGCCTTTAACCATTAAACTGGATTCTTGCAAACTGGAAAATAAACTCATCACTAGGGCTGCCAATAATTAATTGAGAACTCGAATACAGTAGAAGTGTATTTTGTAGTCATCAAGGGTTTGCAAAGCCGCCACTAAGAGTCTCAAGATCTAGTCTTCAGTCGGCATTACAGTGGAAATGAGTTGCTTTTGCAATTTTTTGGAAGAGCCTGACATGTCGATTTTTTGACACCCTAACCGTTGTTCTTGCGTTGATGAGGTAACTAGCTCCACGAATGTTTTATTTCAAGTAGCATTTGGATGATCATTCGCATACGAGGGTTAATCAACAGGCGTTAGCGTGCACGACTACACACTCTGCAGTGTGCACAAACACTGCATTTGGCACAAAAAATATTAATCTTTTGACCCGTCCAACCTCAAATAAGTCTTGCTCTTCTTGAACCCCTTTTTCTACTTACGGCGCTGGAGAAAGAATCAAGAAAAGAAAAAATCCGCTTTAAAATAATTATGCATTGAGACCTAATGAATAACCAAACGAATATGAGTTTGGATGAGTTAGACGACGACGCTTGACCAACTTTTCCCCTGGGGTATAGGTGCCCGCGTATTCAAATAGAAGATAGTCTCTAATGAGAGCAGTAACGTATCAAACAGATTTTTAAGGAATAAGTGATGTGTAGTAATTGTCAGCCATTAGGTTAGCCTACTGTGTTATTGAACCGATCTGGACCATGTAGAAACATCGAGCACTATTTGGGATACGCCAGCAACGCAAAGCTGTTATTGATTAATTAAAAAGAATACATGTACTGTACTCACTCAAATATTACCAGATTGTTTGAATTGCGTAAGCTGTAAAGCCAGTTCTCGTTTTCATATAAAAACATAATAATTTCATTATCAATGCGTATGCTTGCAATTGACACCTAATCCAAAAAGCTTTCAATCATTCGAATAGCCTTGTCTCGCAAACCAGGTTTGTAATTCTGAAAATAAAAATAAGTGATTGATCAATAATCTAGCAGTGGGTAAAACGTCTGGTGATAAAATAGTAGGGTCGATTTCAATTTACCACCGATGGGAAAATATTACGTTTTACAATTGAGCATTGCTGTGAAAAAAAAATCATTTTAGAAAATGTCGTACAGAAGCTCAAACTATTAGGATTATTAATGAAGCTCACATACTCGGTACCGGATTTAGGGTGCCCCACCACAAAGGGCGTCCACCATCCAACACTTTGAGCTTGTTCATTTGCGCAGTGTTGCACAAAATCAAAATATTTTTGAAAATATTTGTCTATCAACGAACTAGTTTGGTCAACTTTTCCACGTTCTTTTGTAACAAGTTAATTCTAACGTAACAATCATTTTCTTTTGCTGTTCATGCCGACGACTCAGTATCGCAACCACAAGGGGTTTTATCTCCCTTAAAAAATTTAAACCAAAGTTGTAATAGTTTAAACATGGTTTGGACTTAGCCTGTGAGTAAGGAGGGAGCTTGAAGGGGTTGGACGATTTACCGTCCTAGTTCAATTGGCTTTCAAATCTTAGCAATTTAGTTCTTTCAAATGGCTCTAAAAAACTACAAAATTTGATCCAAATGACGTTAAAATGGCAATTTTTTTTCCGAAAGATTACAAAAATTGCCCAGCGGTATAGAAACGTATTCAAGTATAGAAACGTGATAGTTCGTGAGGATAGTATTGTCGACATTTTAAAGCGGATGAAGCGTCCAGCTATAGAATTACGTACAATAGAAAACGATGCAGTAAAACATATTTTCATCAAATTTCAGCTTTCTACGATTTGTCCTTTCCGAGATATTCTATTTTAAAGTTAGGAAGATCTATCCCGTAGTGTTGCCAGTTCAAACTTTCACAAGATTGCAAGGCTTCAACAATGGGTCACTGGATCAGTGTTGCAAAATAAATGCTTCGCAAAGTAAAAGTCCAAAGCATAAAAATTTAAATTCTTACTGACAACACGGCAAGGAAGATCATTTTACCTTGAAATGAAATATCTCAAAAACGATAGGTTGTAGAATGCTGAAATTCTGTGATTTCGGTCATATTTCTAGCAGGATACTTCACTCCCTTTGACCTTAACTCTTTATATTACATACAATAAATAATTCAGCATCTAGTGCGATTCCAATTTCCAACAGAGCTTTAACTCTATAATGTTACGTTCTAATAAATTACAGAGGTGTATTAAGTATCAGGGAGTCAAAATTTGAATTGCATTCCCACAAAAATATAAGAACATTTTTGCTCAAAAACATCAAATCTTGCTGCAAAAATTTCTATTATTTTCGTACAAATATTAGCTTTAAAGAGTTGGTTTACGCAGTTAGCACATTCCTTTCATAATATAATTAAGCAGATGTCTGCTTTGGCAACATGAAAAAGTTCATGCTGATGACGGGTTGTCATGTTTTTTGAAATCGTCAAAATGTTGCAACTCACTAAGACAAAGTAATGAAATCCATCCATGATACTGGCGTAAATTGCCTTTCTGACAAGAGGGTGGTTGTTTGACTTGTAAGAACCGTAAGGTCTTTCGCAACTTCCCTGTCACCTTTTTAAACAAATGCTGATTATTATTTCTTCTTCGTGTTATTTCTCAGCGATAAAATAAATTTGTCTCGTCTTGTTACTCAACCTTTTTCAGGGCATTAACTCCTCAACGGCAGGGCTTCTGAAGCCCACGATGATGGTTTTTCGATAATAACTAGAAAACCACACAAGCTAGAAATTTCAAAATTTCATTGCATTGTAGAGCGCATTTATTCATCTTTCAATATAGCAAAAACAACTTGGGAATTTATTCCCAAAAATTAATAAAATATGCAATTCATTTAATGTAATCAAGTTTCTGATCAAAAGCGCTTTAATAGCTGTGCGGAATTATGGTTAAAAAGATACAGCTCGAAATCGGTTTTATTGAAGAAATGAGAACTATTTGAGGTAATAAAGAGGTTCCTCTAATATTTTTTCCCAATTACTTATTCGCGAAAATATAAGTTAATCCGTTTGACTCCGCACCAATTTGTGACATCACAACAGGCATGAGTGTGTAAAAATTTCTTGCTGAGTAAGGAACACCATGTTCGACGAGGAAGGTAATACGACTCTGCTTTAAACAGCAATTCTAATTCAAACTAAATTCATCGATGGTATTATACGAGTGATATAATCGGTTGTATCAAAGTTAGAACAGTTTGGTGATGTTTTTAGCCTATGAATGATATAAATTTGAAGTCAAAAACAATCATACATTAGATCAGTACTTGTAGCCAAGGTCTGCAGGTACCAATAGCAGTAGCCAAGTTTTCAGATTTGGTTAGGCTATTACTGCTACTAGTTAGTAAGTTGTGGGTATTAAATTAGGCTTACTGTATTATTGCGCTCCACCACACCGCCCCTCCACCACACCCTCCCCCACCATTTCATCACTCAAGCAGAAAATAGTAGCCTATAAGCCTGTAAATTATCATTTTCAAGAACGCAAAAACGCAAGTTTGTAGGGTATCGAGTTTTATGACAAGTTCTGTACGAGCATGTAAATCAACTGAGGGTTTTCAACTCAAAGAACATACTGTAATGAGAAGTTAGAACGAGTGAAGAAAGTGACTGCAGGTGAATTTACTCTCTTCCAAGTCTCGACTCCAGCCACCAGAGTCGCAGCCGTAATCCTACTCCGTCGCAGTTTTGTTCACAAACCTGCGTACATGCTGGTGTCATGTATATTAATAACGAACAAAAACAGGATACCAAATAAATCGAAGAATACTCACTGATGTTTATTACCGGTCTGTAGCCTACATGAAAAATATGAAGCATCGTTATACTGCCATAAGTCTCCCCTTTTATCAAAACAGGAAAAAATAACAGCAAAGTTTGCGGTTCAAGTTTGCGGAAGTAAAAAGCTATTTGTAGTTGCGGAAGCGCAAAAATTACCGCAAACGTACCGCAAACTTGCGTACTCTCGGTTGCAGACCACCCATTGCTATTTTTCGGAATTTGCGGTTGCGGAATAGAAAGTAAATTTGCGGTGCCCAGCACTGCTTACAAGTAATTACGTTTTCAGAAATTCAGACTTCGCGTGAGCGGTAGTACCTTTGTTTTTGTTTGCGAATTTTGGCAGATAAGGATTGATTTGCTCATAACCAACAATAGGTAAAACCTAGAAAGTTAAATTTCGAACTCAAGATAAGAATTAATGTATGCGTCAGGTTTACCGATTTTGGAGATCTTAGGTCTCGTGATCAGAAACTGAGACATACAACAACATAAAAAAACGGCGATTTTGGCTTGAAAATTTGTTAATTCGCTGATAACTCAAAAACCACTTGACTTGCGAAGCTAAAATTCGTCCACAATGTGGATGCTTATGAATGCTTTATGCAAATCAAGTTTGAGGGAGCCCGGTTGCGTGATCAAAATTTCACAAACCGAAAATTGGCAAAAAGTTGACGAATTTTAACCACTACATCTGACATATCGTTACATACATAACGATTAGAGGTCGAGTGGATAGAGCGTCTGCTACTGAAGCGGTAGACTCAGGTTCAAATCCCGATCGGGTCAAACCAAAGACTACAAAATTTGGTATTCACAGCCTCCCTGCTTGACGTTCAACAATTAAAGGGGCAGTGTCAAACCTCCGCCGAGCGTGGTAGACAGGTGGCAGCTTGACTCGAAGACCAAAAGGTCCCTTCGCTGTCTCCAGGCAAAGGAAACTTGGTGAATAAAATGTAATTACAATTACAACCAAATCTCAATAATTACCGATATTGATAAAAAATGGCTTGTAATTTTTGATCACACTATCAATCACCTTTCTTTTGGTTTGTTCGTTTACCCCAACTTGAATACCTTTTTTTTTTTCTTTTTCTTTTTTCTTACTTTTTTTTCCTTTTCTTCTTATGCTATCTGCTTTTAAACCGCTAAACGCCATGTATTCAGAGTTTGAGCGATTAAAGATATCAGGGAGAACTTTTGTGCGACTGAAATATGGGGTGCCAGATAGGGGGATCCCCTTCAATCGGGTCCTCCATAGTTTTGAATTTATAACCGTTACGGCTACATGGATCAAATTTTTGGAATGGGCAGATATCAAAAATAAACTAAACCTGACAAAAATTAGCTGTGCCATGTCGAGGGTTTCCTTTACAAATGGGCCCACCAAACTTCAAACTTTTTAACCACTCACGCAAGACGCATGAAATTTTCAGATTAGGCAAATATGAAAAAAAAATAGAATTAGACAAAATTTGGGAGGTACCAAAATGAAGGAATCTGCTTCAAACAAGGACGCCAAATTCAAACTTTAACCGCTTAGGCTAGCACATGAAATTTTCAGATTATGTAAATATGAAGGAAAAATAAAATTTGGGGGTACCAGTATGGGGGTTTCCCTCAAACGAAGACCCCAAAATTCAAAGTTTTTACAGTAATTGTTTAAGCTAGACACATCAAATTTTCAGGATAGGCAAATATCAAAGAAAGATAAAATTTGACAAAATTTTGGGTTCGAAAATGAGGTCCCTCAATTGAGTCCTTCCAATTCAAACTTTTCAACCATTCAAGATAAACACATGAAACTTTCAGAATAGGCAAATATAAAAGAAAGATAAAATCAGAATAGATAAATAAAATATGACTAATTTCAGGCGCCACGATTGGGAAATCCTCCTCAAATGGGTCCTTCAAAATTTTTAACCACTTAAACTAGACAAATAAAATTTTCAAGATAGGTATACAAAAAAGTTTGAGGTTCTCATACTATAGGGGTTCTCCAATCATGTTGACACCTTTCCCATTAACTACAAAAACTAAACAAACTAAATCTATTGGATACGTTAATATATGAGTCAAAGATTAAAGATAACAAAATTTGGTTGGCCACATTGAGGAGACCATGCCAAATGGACCCCCAAAATTTTAAAATCTTTATTACAAAGTACTCCACCTAGACATAGCAAATTTTAAGAGTACCGGAAGGCCAATATTAGAAAAAGATAAGCATGCCAAACTTGGCAATACCATTGTAACGTCGCTTATGTTTTCTTGTTTATACCTGGTTTCGAACACTTGCTCTACTGCATTTAGCTTTTCGTGTATATTTGGCTGCTAAGGATTTCCAATGATGTAATGCTACACAACGCACGTGATGTCACCGATTAAGCGTTTTACTGCGTCTTTTCTACTGTATGCAAATTATCTATTGCGCAACTTTTTGAAACTGTTTTTCTTGAATTTTCGCGCTATAACTCCTTTGTTCTGGGTCAGTCAAATTTGGTTGTAGTCGAGGAAGGACGTTAAATTTTTACACTCAGAATTACCAAGAATCTTTAAATTTGAAATTATTAAGTATCAGATTGTTTCAGAAATTTAGCAAGCTTTGGAGTTTCAGGATTGCAGTTCTTCCTCGAGGTCTTAAGCTTGTCCTGGGTGGGTCCCATCTTATTCATATTTGGACCTTTTGTCCCCTGAGCTGTTGCTCAAGTTTGAGAATAATTATTTTGCTGGACTATTGTTCTCTCTTAGCAAGTGTTTCCATACCGTTTCCCGGGAGCGCACTTCAGAGACTGCGTTCTTTGAAGACTTCGATTGGAGTTAAAGCTTACTGTCTGTCTGAAGACGAAACCATCAGTGAGTTTGGTTTTTTATTGCAATTATTCTAATCAGTATTCTCAGTCTGATTCTTAAATCGTAATTATACCGTAGTTGTTACTTTCTGTTTGGATATTTGGCGTACTGTATGTGTTCAAATTATGTGAGTTATTTGTTGCAGCGCAGTAATATTTACGTTCGTTTTTGATTCCGAGTTTGTTAATTGGCGTACTTTTTACAGAAACCGTTGACAATATAAGAAGAAAAGTTTACGCGTGTAGAGGCGTCAGACACGGCAGACAGAAGATATTTCGCCGTCTACAACCATGTTGGACAGTCAGCCCTTGATTGGACCTTCAAACCATAAAATGAATTCTCACCTTGAATTGGTATCAGAGAAAAGGAGAAAAGTCGAACTTATGGGATTACTCCAACATTTAAGACGTTGAATAATGGCTTTGTTAGACTTGAGCTGGATGGCCGAGTTTCTTTTACTAAACTGTCACTTGTGACGTTAAAAAAATCTACTTGCTCTTCAAAGTTTTTGAACAGCTTTATTAAGAAAGATTTCATGCTGAATAATGGATGTAATACAATATACTGCGCAATATCCAATATGTTGGCCGTTGGGTCCATAGGCGTAGCCAGAATTTTTGATGGGGGGGGGGCCCGAACCACAAATCACATGCAATGACGTCATCAGAAATTTTCAAAAGAGAAACTTTTTGTGGGTCAAAGATGTCGTAAAATAGAAGATCAGACACCGTGGCCTGGTTTGGCACTTAAGCAAGATTTTGCTGAAGAAAGAAGGGTTAAACCAATAGTAAAAATGTGCTAATGCCTAATTTAGGAAACGTATTGAGTAAATTAGTGTAACTCAAACGCATCACAGACGGGGGTCTGGGGGCGGAGCCCTCAGCCGTGGGAGGCTAGGGGGTCTGGGCTATTTTTTGCGACTTTTTGGAAAAAAAGCTACTTCAATGCCATTGGATCACATATCGTACGTGTTCAAAGCCATATGAAAGAACTACATTTTTAACATTTGAAAGCCAACTGGAAAAAATTAAATCGTTCAATCCTCATTTTACTCACAATTTAAGTCCAAAACACGTTTAAAATCTGCATTTTGGTGATAAATATTGAAAGTGATTTGGCTCAGGTAGAGGGAAGTAAGGAGCAATGCTTCGTGCAATATTTAAAGCAGTAAATAATAATCCACTCGAATATTTTCTTCAGAGATTTTTGCTTTGCGATGAAATAAATCGATTTTAGGAGCACATGTGCGGCCAGATGGCCCAGGCTCCCTCAATTCATATTCAATAATTTGTTCAATGAGCTTTTCCCCTAGCTAATTTATTTTTCAAACTTATTTTGACGCGAAAAACAGGCGAGGTGGAGGTCAATTGTTCCTTTTGGAAAATGGACAATAGATGGCTATGCCTACCAACCATGTTATTGCCCGGGCCCCTGGCACTTTGGTGATTTTTGCAACATATGTTTCTGCCAAATATAAGTGAAGACCAAAACAAGTCTTACCATCTGAGTGTGTGGCCCCTGGCATTGTACCATTTGGTAAATCCGGCCATGGTAATTGCATTACGTTCACAAAAAGGCTAGATAAGGGCCTGAGGTAGCATCTGATATTTTTACTTTATCCTTGTACTAGGGATTAATGATGTTCCAAATACACTGCTTTTCTTCGTTTATGCTGATTAAAAGTTCTATTCCATGAGTTGACCACGACGGCCAGTTGATAACTATACTGCAGTTCTGGTTGATAACTTTTTGGAACGAATTAGGAAAAATGCCAAGCACAAGTTTGAAGTAGGAAGAATTGGGTAATCGATATGCGAAAGTAACCAAAACAGCAGGCAACACATTTAGGTCTTTGAAGAAAATGAGAAAACAACAGGCACAGCGTTATTAGACGTCATTGTCGATTGAAACAAATGCGGTAAAATTTTTTTTTAACATTTTCGCTTGATAGTTGTGACGTATTCGTTTTCTGCGTTGACACCGGCGGCATTTTTTGTATTCTGCGGCTTAGTATTTTCAAAGGCACGGCTAAAAGCTTAGTTTTCTTCGTTCAGAACGGCGACATTTAGAGAACTTGCTGGTAAAATAGAGCTCGGTTCTATTTCCCCGCAAGAACTCAGCAAGACTTTCTACAGACTGATTTTATTTTCACACGGGTTATTCAATGTAATTGACGACAGGTGCTCTCAATAGTGAGTCATGAACTCGCACATTTCACAGGTTTGATGCCATAAAACTGTGCAAAAAAGCTGATCGTCTGATCCCAGCCTTAGCCGTGCCTTTGAAAATACTAAGCCGCAGAATACAAAAAATTCCGCCGGTGTCAACGCAGAAAACGAATACGTCACAACTATCAAGCGAAAATGTTAAAAAAAATTTTACCGCATTTGTTTCAATCGACAATGACGTCTAATAACGCTGTGCCTGTTGTTTTCTCATTTTCTTCAAAGACCTAAATGTGTTGCCTGCTGTTTTGGTTACTTTCGCATATCGATTACCCAATTCTTCCTACTTCAAACTTGTGCTTGGCATTTTTCCTAATTCGTTCCAAAAAGTTATCAACCAGAACTGCAGTATAGTTATCAACTGGCCGTCGTGGTCAACTCATGGAATAGAACTTTTAATCAGCATAAACGAAGAAAAGCAGTGTATTTGGAACATCATTAATCCCTAGTACAAGGATAGAGTAAAAATATCGGATGCTTAGAAAGAAGTTTTGGAAGTTTTAGATCGAGATCAAATGGACATAAGCTTTTGCTCACTATTTAGTAATAATTAAACTCTAATTAGTTTAATTTGGTTAATTCTAATTTAATTTTATTAATTTAATGCGAGATCTGGTTTTAATCAAGATATTGAAAATTTTCTTTTGATCGGAAAAAGGTTTCCGGCCCAGCTTTTGCTAGTGCCAAATTTCTAATGATTTTAATATTTTTTGGTTAAAATTTGACATGTCCACTGGCAAAAAAGCTTGTTGCATTTTTAAGCAGTTAAGTTAAATTTTAGTAGATAATTTTCAGCTATTTCACGCTGATTTTGTAAGAAACCAAACAAAAACGCTCTTATTCTTATATAAAAAAAATGAAGTTTCAAATTAGCATCCAATCATTGAGCCCTCTTAAACCGCAAGTACCGGAAAGAACATACCTGGTTTAATATTACGTGATCATTCATCAATCGTGCAATGTTTCGCAAATTTTATTGATGATAGAAAACATAGCATGAAAAAAGCTGCTTTATACGTTAAAGAGTTTCACACAAGTAACATTTTCCATCAGTTTATTATTTCGTTTCATTGCAGCAGGTCAAAAAAAAATTTCATGTTCTGCGCACGCAATTTGCGGCAGAACTTACGTATATAGCTATTTATTACTACAGCTGCAGCTTTTCGCCTTTGTGAACGTGCTCGTATCATGTTGGCGAAGGAGAAATAATAACAGTCAATAATCAACAAAGCGTATCATATTACTATCGCCGCAGCAAATTTCAAAGAAATTCCTTAACTACTGTGTAAACGCTTTTATAGAGAAAAAATACTTGTGATAGCTTCGGCAATTTGCTTGCGGAAAACCCAGACACTTCCGTCTGGTAAGAAGTTCTTCAAGAAAATAACGTCAACATGTGGTAGCCCCAAAATTATTGATGCAAACAAATTGTACAGAAAACTTGATCGTGTAATCCCGGCCTAAGATAAGAAAATAATAGATTTTTTTGGAAAGACCATGTTGCCAACAACACGTTATAACAAAAATTTAACAAAATTAAAAAGCTGATAACTACAAACTTTTAGTTGGGTAACTATCAGAGCTGGGCAAATCGGCAAATCCGCAATTGCGGACTAACGAAAAAAGTTGCGGACTTGCGGACTTTGGCAGTTGAAATTGCGGACTTGCGGTTGCGGACTATTTTTAATTTTAGTCCGCGATTCCGCAAGTTTTATACAAATATTGAAATTCCTTTCTATTTTTGTAAAATATATACGTTTTTACCTAGTCAAACATTTGATATCAATTTAATTTTTTCGAGCTCAAGTTCGGCAAAAATATCAAGTTTTTCGAGTTCAAGCTGACAAAAATACTAAGTCTGCTTTTCGGCTCAATCGCTTTCTTTTTGTTGACATGCAGTTTTTTCGAGTTTGGCACAACAATCGACTTTTTTCGAGTTTAAGTTCGATTTTGCAGCCCTTGTTCAAAGTATGGCTTTGTTGTTTTTTACCGTGAGTTCACCGAATTAGTCACTGTTGTATCATTTTTTGTACTGGTAGCCAGTGCCGTCGCTACGGTGGGGCCCAGGCCCCGTACCTCCCCTAACGACTACTTGTGCCCCCATTTCGGTTTACTCTGAATGCTGTTTTGGAGCATCACGTAACGACAAGACAACAGGAAATAATGGAATAAGGAATAATAATTTTCAAACAAAATTCTCGTTTAAAGTTTTCTCGATTGTTTGCAAAATTGCTGGCCACCAACTGCTTTACATAAATGTGACCCAATAATCCGTCTTATTAACACTCCTTTACGGATGTGTTGCGGAATAGGGATGTATGCCTACAGAAGCGTTACCAGTATTTCGTTAGCGATTATGACCTGAAACAATACGTGAAAACATTTTTTAAAAAGACCAGCAGTTTTGTTTTTTTTTAGAGCACACTCAAGATTTATTTTAGGTCGCAATCAGTCGCGCAACCAGGGGGAAGGGGCTAAGGGGGCATCAGCCCCATTTAGCCAAGTCATTTAGAAAATAGAACCAAAAAAAGAATAAGTGTTTAAACGTGTTTTGGACTTGACCTGAAGTATACAGGGGTTCAAGAGACTAGACAATTTAAATCTTTCAATGACTTCTGAATTTTAGCAATTTACTGTAATTATTGATGTGGTTTTAAAACGTGCGAAATGTGATTTAAATGGCGTTATAAAATTGCTATTTTTGCCGAAAAATCGCAAAAATTACCCAGCAGCTGGGAGCTCTGCCCCCTCTGTGACACGCTTGAGTTGCAACGGTTTGTTCAGCACGAGACCTAAATTAGACAATGTTAGTGCAAAAAACATTTACTTTTGGTTCAAGCCCCTCTCTCTTAGCAAAACCCTGGTTGCGCTTCTGGTCGCATTCACTCCTGCAAACAGATTTTTCTAGCGATTGTACGATTTTTCAAGCGATTGTATGCATACGAAACGAGCTAATAAACGTTACCGGGCTTACGTGTGTCTTTTTTCAAAGATGAATACAAAATAGTAGCTTTAAAATATCAGTTTTTATGTGCAAAAGTTCAATTTATTTTTATAGTGCCCCCCCATTTTCTGCTAGGGCCCCCTCACTTCGTTTGGTCTGGCGACGGCACTACAGGTAGAGTGTGGTTATCTCGTTCCTACAGTATTTATAGAAACTAGGAACTGAAAATTTAGTAATAAGTTACGATTAGTGATATGAATGTTTTTTTGTCTTTTACTACGTTTGCCTTTTCTTGCCTTGAAAAAAAAAAATTTTTTTAGAATATCTTGTTGTTAGCGAAAATACGGGTTGTGCTTTGCTATTTGATGGCTTCTCATTGTAATCCAATGGTTTTTAGTCTTCGGATCCCTACCATCATTGTAACATTTTTAAGGGTTCGTCGGTGGGTTGTGCATTATGCTTCCATGCCGTTTAGGCACCTGCTGTATAAGCATAAGCGCAACCAGGAGGGCTGGGGGCTATAACCCCCCTTAGCCCAGTCCCTTAAAAACTTTAACCAAAAACACCAGCGTTTAAATCTGTTTTGAGTTAGACCTGAGAGTAAGAGGGGCTGGACAATTCTTAAGTTTGCCATTCGAAAAAGCAGCTCAATAACAAGTCATGCTGCGGTACATTTACTACAATCAACGTTGGTGAGTAATTTCTTTTATTGCGTCGATTGTATCCACCATACGCTTGCTATACTTCCCACAAGTCACAGCTTTTGACTTATGTTTGCTAATCAACTATGAGCAGTTCAGTTCGGGACATAGTTGATTGCAAAAATCTTCTACTCGGTTCATAAAAAGTTGCGGACTTGCGGTGCGGACTTCAAATATTACGAAGTTGCAAACTTCAAGATTTACGAAGTTGCGGACTTGCGGTTGCGGACTTCAAGAATTACGAAATTGCGGACTTGTGGTTGCGGATTCAAGAATCCTGAAACGTCGTTGCGGACTTGCGGTTGCGGACTAAGCTTTTAAACGGGTAACTGCGGACTTGCGGTTGCGGATTAAGAAAATTGAAATTCGGTTGCGGATTTGCGGACTTAAAAAAAACTTGCGGTGCCCAGCACTGGTAACTATATCTCCCTTGGCAGCACAAAAGCTTTATCCAAAAAAAAATTTGCGACATAATAGCCTATAGTAGCTTACTATACACGCCGATTAATAAATTCATTAAATGCGGTTAATTAACGCGAAAGTATTGTTTATCTTAGACTGAATTGAGTAACAATTCGATTAAATTTTACGATGTAAACTTTGGAAGAGTATTCTGAGACATGCTTTAAGGAAAAACACAAAAGGCATTTAATACACAATTACAAAACTATTGTCGCTTAATAAAATAGCTGCAACGAGATGTTTCCTGCTGGAAAATAACACGGGACTTCCTCCAGTTCCGTTTCACCATCATTCTCCCCTTCATACTTTGAAGGTTACCGACATTTCTGTAAAACTCAATCGTATGCAATGCAAACAAACTAATTTTGTCTCATGAAAAAAATAAATGTGGGATTTAAATCGTTTGTGGTTTGGGTAAAACCGATGTCCGACTAAGTATTTGAACACAGCTCAGTTCATTCTCGACAATTTCAAATCCTGGCACCTTTAATCATTACGCCAGCTCAGCATATGAACCCAACTGACTAAAATCAATTGGTAAATTTAGCTTTCAAGAAGCGATTTTCGGGAACGTTCATGTTGGGGGTTTGCACCCCCAAACTATGTTGAAATGTTTGTCTGTTAAGTATGTGTTGACATCGCAAAAAAGTGGCACCTTAGTTTGAGCGAATCAAAAAAATTAATTTTTGAGGGTTCCATTTTGGAGGTTCCTAAGGGGTAATATCCCAAAGGATGTCAAAAGATTTGTCTCTTAGAAATGCGCTGATATCAAAAAACAACTAGTGCCCTAGCCCGAGCCAATTAAAAATTGATTTTTTGGGGTGCCCCAAGGGGGATGGTACCCCCAAACCACGTCAAAGTATTTGTCTCTTAAATATCTACTGATATCAAAAAACACTGGCACCTTAAATTAAGTCGTTCAAAAAATTGATTTCTAAAGGGTCCATTTTGTTCCCCAACGGGGGGCGGTACCCCCAAACCCCGTCAAAATATTTTCCTCTTAATTATCGACTGATATCAAAAAACACTGACATCCTATGTTAAGCAGTTCAAAAAATTGATGTTTGGGGTGGCCAGTGGGGGGGTCCGCGGGAGGGTGGTACCCCAAAACTATGTCAAAATATTTGTCTTTTTATTGTCTCTTGATATCAAACATGTAGCACCCTAGCTTAAGCCGTCAAAAAAACTGATATTTGTTTGGGTCCATCTGGGGGTTTTGGGGGAGTTGGTCTCCCCAAATTATGTCAAAATAATTTTGTTCTAAAAAGTTCTTCTGACACCCAAAAAATCTAGCGCGCTTGCTTATGGTGTCAAGAAAGTGTTTTTTGGGGCGTCTTTGCTGAGAATGAAACCTGATACCCTCTGATCATACCTAGTGTCGAACAGAAACTATTGAAAGCGATTTGGTCGTATCCGAAAAAAAAATTAATATATGCTAGATTCGATATAATGTTGGTTTGATAAAAGTGATGTCCAATTAGATAATTGAACCCAGGTTTTAGGTTTCAAGCACTGGCGCCTTAAACCATTCGGATATGACAGCACGCGCGCGTAGGTGACTACCTCCAAAGTACGTCAAAACATTCTTGAGTTTAAAATTTTTAGTGGTAGCAAAAAAGAACTATCGCGCTAGCTTCAGGTCTTGAAAAGCTGGTTTTTGGGACGTCTTCACAGAGAATGAAACTTGATACCCTCTGATCATATATAGAGTCAAACAAAAAATATTATACACGATTTTGTCGTAATCCAAACAAAATTAATATGCTAGATTCAATATAATATTAGTATGGTAAAAGCAATGACCAACCAGAGTATTGAACCCATGTCTTAGGTTTCAAGCACTAGCGACTTTAACAATTCGTCCATGGCAGCACGCGCGCGTGCGTGAGTAAAATCACTTAACAAACTTCGCTGTCACAAGTTTAGGATGCATATGCCCCAAACCACGTGACGTAGCGCCTCCAAAATTGCAGTGACGCAAGTCCATGTATAGACCTATCATCTGTCCAAATTTCAAGTGTCTAGCTTTGGTGGTTTCGGAGTTTTTTTTCCCATAATGTGATTAGCTTAATAAATAAAAAGTGTCGGAATCGTCATGGTTTATTTTTGAGAGCTGATAGGGCATGCCCAGATGCTTCTAAATTCGAAAGATTTATTCTCCTAGTGCCATTAGTTTTCTAGCTAGAGCTGTTTAAAGGTATAATTGAAGTTTCAGTTTTTGGCTCGGAAACCCGTATCACATGACCGATTGCCCCCAAATTTGCACTAAGAAGGATTCATATGTGCCCCAGCTAAGATCTAAATTTGAAGTTTCTACCTTTAGTCGTTTCAAAGTTAGAGCGTTTTTAATTTTTGTTTACGAATTCGTAAAATATGCCGGAAAAAACATAAGGACTTCCCATTCAAAGCGTCGCGAAAGTCCCAATAATAGATTTAAGTTTCAGCTGCAAATCGATAAAAATCTAAGTTTCCATGCTTAACCCTTTGCTCCTTTCACTTATTTTTTTTTTCATGTTTATTTTTGAAGAACTGGCCTCGGTTATTGGAACTTTTTCTGGTGATATTTATTCTTTCTGACAAATAAATAACAGAAGCTTTCAATAGCAGTCGAAGAAATGGAATAATTGTAATGTATTGTACAGTATATTGCAGAACAATTTCAACAAATCATAATTGATTGCAACGGCCAGGACTATAGGTATACAATAACGTAACAGGTGAAACAGAGATAACAAAGTGGTTTTAATCTTTTTGAACGATTTTTTTCTGTCACAAACGGTGAATATAATAGCAATCGATTTTTTATTCCTTACAGCACAAAAATGTGTTTTTCGAAAAAAACTTCGAATAACGCATATGAATAACGATAATGAATAACGAAAAGGATATATAATAATGAATAACAAAACACCGCATAAGAATAGCGAATTACGAATACCAATAATGAAATATCATAACTAATGTTCGGTAAATAACGAAGAGCATATAATGACCACCCACGGCAGCTATATGGATTTACCCAATGTCACATTGACGTATTCCTCAAATTCGTCAGATGCTTTGGTGGAATACTGTGCACTTGTACAGACAATACCTTAAACAATACATTAGAAAACATCAACAATGCATTATCAATATATTAACAAATGACAGTACAATAACTGTGGAATACATTAGCAAACAAAGCTTTGGATATGCAGCGTTGTTTGTAGTAGCAAAAGTAGAGAGAAGTCAAAGATCTAAATTATACAAGCAAGTGCTGCAAGCAATTGATATTCAATAAGCATAACTCACACAAAAACATATTCGATGTCCAGCCAGGAACATTTTTTATTGTTGAGAAGCAAGCCCTTTGAACAACCGACGCATGTTAAATAATAAAAACTGATTTTGGGAGGTCCATATGGGGTTTCCCGAAGAGGTAATACTGCCAAGCTATTTCAAAATATTTGTCTCTTAAATATCTACTGATATCAAAAAACTAACCCCCTACCTTGAGCCATTCAAAAAATGATTTTGGGGGAGTCCATTTGGAAGGGTGGTACCCCCAAACTATGTCGAAATATTTGTCTCTTAAATATCTGCTAATATAAAAAATAAACTATCGCCCTAGCTTAAGCCGTCCCAAAAATTGATTTTTAAGGGCTTAGGGGTTGGTGCCCCAAACTATATTAAAATATTTGTCTCTTAAACATCTCTTAATATCAAAAATAACTAACGTTGAAAAAATTGATTTGGCCATTCAAAAAATTAATTTTTTGGGTATATTTGAGGGGGCTCCAAGGGATGAGGGGTACCCCCAAACTATGTCAAAGTATTTGACGGTCGAATATCTACTGATATAAAAAAAAGCTATCGCCCTAGCTTTGAGCAATTCAAAAAATAATGTTTCGGGTCCTTATTTCGAGGTGTTCCTGGAGGAGTGGCCCCAAAAATTTCGGAAGACAAAAATTGCGTTTGCAGCTCAACAATTTTACATAAAAATTAGATTTCGATGTTTTGTGGTTTAGGAGTAGAAGAGCGTACAAGATTTAGGAAGAAAAAAAGGAAAAAAACAAAAAAAAGAACCAAAAGTGGATTGGTTGGGATGAAAGGGGAAAAAAAATTTTGCCGAATTTAACCCGTTTTTGAAATTTGGTACAAACATATAACTTATTATTCTCAATTGCTGTCAAAATTTAATGTAGATAGACCTATAACCGTTCTCGAGTAATAAGCAAAAGTCTGAAACTTCACACTCGTTAGCTTGAAAATGGCCGAGTAAAAACATAGGAACACCGCGCTACGCGAGCGTCAGTCGTTCCAATAACGAACCACCGCATGTGAATAGCGAATCACGAATATCAATCACGAAATATCGCAACGAATATTCACTAAATAACGAAGAGCATGTAATGACCCTCCAGGGGAGCTGTATAGACCTACCCAATGTCACATTGACGTATTCCTCAAATTCGTCAGATGCTTTGGTGGAATACTGTACACTGTGTACACTGTACAGTGTACTGTACACTTATACAGAGAATACTCTACACTATACATCAGAAAACATTAACAATGCATTATCAATATATTAACAAATGACAGTACAATAACTGTGGAATACATTATAGCAAATAAAGCTTTGGATATGCAGCGATGTTCATAGTAGCAAAAATAAAGAGAAGTCAAAGATCTAAACTAGATTCGCAATTGCTGCAAGCGATTGATATTCAATAAACGTAACTCACACATAAACATATTCGATGTTGCGCTAAGAACCTTTTTGTTTTTGAGTACTTAGAATATGCTGAACAGTTCCAATGGCAAATTACGCAGCAAAATTACTAGAATTAAATTCGCAAAGTGGTAGAATTGATTAACGAAGTCAGGGCCCACATGACAAAACAAGTTAGCGCGCTCGTCAAGACCATTTTTGCTCGCTAAAAGGCGTTAACGAGCAAAAATCTTCGTAGACAAAATGCTATTTCCAAACCGTCTCGCCTAACACTCGTTGAAAGTGCTCGCTCGAATTTCTTTACGAGATGTTGCGTTAGCACGTAATCAATACCTCATTGTGACGTCAGATGCATTTCTACTTCAAAATAATGAGTTCAAGCGTACTGTGTCTGTATGACCGTATGTACTGTAATTGTTATGGAAAAAGATACTATGGGCCATGCGTTAGTATTCTAAGCTTGCAAAATCCTCCATTGAGAACAATTAATTAATGAAAGCAGAGTTTAATCATATTTTTGGATCAATGTAAAAAAAAAAGAACAACTTTTACCATACTACATTTTTTTAAATGACTTGAAGCGCTCTTGAGGTTGTTGGTGGGTATACGTTTATGTTAACAGCAACAATAGGTTTCAAAATTTTTTAAAAATAAAAAGTCGAAGTACACTGTTCTTTTTCAGAACAAGTAACTCTGGAGTTAAGATTGGCTGTCAGGGGTGTCGAAACCCGGGGGGGGGGGGGGGAATATATCTCCCGCAATAATTTGACGGTATCTCCCTTAATAGTTTGAGTATGGTCTACATCTGCATCCCCTCCAATAATTTGACTCTGGTGTGCATCTGAGCGCAGGTCTCCACTTGATTTCGGGGAAAAAAAGTGTTCCATTTTTGGTGAAGACCTCTTTTTTTTTTGCTCTTCACTTAATTTGCTCACCTGAAAATAATTGTGGTCGAGGTTCATCCCCCAATGTTGAAAATAGGGCAAAATTGGGGTAAATTTGCAAACTATTCCCCCGACCAATGCTCAACAAAGATTTGCACCCCTGCAGGCTGTTTTTAATTTTTTGCCGATTTTCAGTATCATTTGTTCATTTTTTTTAAATTTTAGAGCACTGATGTCAATTTTAGCGACCATATTAGCAACTGTATCAAGTTTCCTATTTTCTTGGCCTGAGTAAAAGCTTTTTCCTGCTTTGCTGCATCGTAAAATTGTTTGAGCAGTCGTTCAACTTGAAAAAAAACAAGCTTTTTTCGAACGACTGCCAAAAAAAAATCTCCAGCGCTCTATACTCCTGGAATAGTTGCAGCTTTGCTTCGAAACAAATGAAAATCACTAAAACTATACCGCTTAGAATCAGTACAAAATTTAGTTTCGTTGCTTCGATGTGAATTTTTTTTTCGTTTGTTTTTTGTTTATTTTGCTGACGAAGCTAGCATTGTTTTTCATTTGTTCTTAAATTTTGAGCAGAAACGAGTTTCATTTTCTTAGGAAATTGTGTTCATAAAAAAAGTGAATTTTATTTTTGTCAACTGGCGCTACTCAATATTTGTTTGTTAGTCATAGAACGAACAGTTCTCAATGCAATTCGCTTTCTTCTTAGCAATCTAATAGCAAACATGGAGACCATCGTTAAGTAATTTTCAACAAAAATTCGCTTTAGTTAGAATTTTCAACATTTTGCCATTAAATTTCTGACTAAAAAATGTCTCGGACGCTTAAAGAGTGCTTCAAAATCTTCGTTAAGCTGGCGAGGAAAATGTGACGTTTTTTTACTCCAGTTGTATCTCGCGATCGATCCGAGCAACTTAGCGAGCGAAAAAGACGTTACACAGCTCGCAGAGCTTCAGATGCACGTGCAAAAATAACCTTGCCTTTAGCGAGTATTATTTTCGTTCGGTAGCGCCTCTTAAAAAAATCTCGTTATTCATACGAGCGAGGAAATTTCGTCATGTGAGCCCTGGTATAGTTTGTTGATGTCATATAGCTTTAAAAAATATTTAAAGACGTAAGCAAACTCGTATTATATGCAGACTTCACTCACTTTTGAAAAATGTTACCAGAACTGGATAAGAAGGGACTACAGTAGCATCCGTCACACCCCGTCAAAAAATGGTTTTCGAAATACAGTTAAACTAGTAGTATGTCGTTGCTGATTTAATGTAGATAGACCTATGTAGTATGTCGTTGCTGATTTATCTAATGTTTATTACCAGCAGTCTTCTGCAAAGTGTAAGTGGCACCAAATGCGGATCCATTTTTCTGTTTGCCTTCAACAGTTTTTTGGTCCGTTTTGCTTCTTCTTATTCGAGCTTCTTTTGTCAATCTGTTATTGTAGAGTTCTTCAGCCGACGGTCTCGAAAGAGGATCAGACCTTAACATCGAACGAACAAACTTGGACTGTTGTGGGTAGTCGTTTACGAAGGTTGGTGGAAAAATATCATTTCGAGCATTGTGCAAAAGCAAGCATTTTTCATGACCTGTTTCACAACGTCTGATCATTTCAAGTAATATTAGTCCGAGAGGAAAGATATCAACTTTGAAAGTCGGTTTATATTTTTTTCCGAGCTTCAGCTCTGGAGCCATGTACAAATCGAGCTCTGAGGTTCCTACCGATTCAGTTGATAAGAACTTTTCAAACGACGAGCAATGAAGAGCTTTGACAAGACCGAAGTCTCCAACTTTTACGATGTTGTTTTGCATGTTTTGCTTGTTTTGCATGAAAATATTGGAAGGTTTGATATCGCGATGAATCAGTTTAGATCCGTGGATGAAATGAAGCGCTTTGCATATCTGTCGAAAGATTTCGTAATAATGAAAACGCGTTCGTTTTAAGTTCTGCTCCAACCATTCAGTTAGCGTGATATCACATAACTCCATCTTCATAAACATTCCACGAGGATTTTCTTTATTTGGAACAGGCAAAGAAATCTGAATATCTTCGCCCGTAAAGCTTTTTTCGCCGCTTGATTCCATATCTTCCAATAAAAAAGATTCGTTAGTTATATCCTCCGTCCATGTTTCAAAAAGCGTCAAAATGTTTGGGTGATTAAGATGCTTCAATGCTTGTGATTCCAAAAACACTTTTTCTCTTTCTTTTTTGTCCAAAGGCAATTTAACTACCTTTACAGCAAAATAAGAATTATCCAACTTGAACTTGGCCTTGAAAACTTTACCATAGCCTCCTTCTCCAAGTAGGGTTATATCTTCAAAACTTTGAAAAAACTTTGAATCAGAGTAGTGCGGATTCGAAAGCGACATATTTTTTTTGAAAGGGGACGGCGGGTAATTCTTTTTTTTTTTAATCTGAAAAGGGTTTTCTTGGAAGCTGCTTTTGTGCCAGGAAAAGAATGGGGCGATTTGAGACCTTCTTTGTTTGCTTGGGCGTCTGGGCTTTCAGTACTTCTTGTTGAATACGTCCTCTTTTTGTATCTTTTCTTGCTAGACTCCGCAGAACTTTTTTGAAACTCCGCTTCTTTTATATCTGAAGTTTTGGTATCAACCCGAAATTGCGCCACTTGTTTTTTGGAATACCTAACATTTGCTCTTTTTTGCTTAGCCTTTTGTGTAGTACTACTACAAAGAGAGCCTGATGACGGTATTTTACTATCTCTTTCGTTGCTGTAACTTTCTTTTTTGAGTTGGATGTTGGAAGCAGTCTCCTTTTTTGAGCAATTTTTTTCTGCAGAGTCTTTTGGCCGGGTATTTATTTTTTTGCGCATCTTTTTTTCCTCTTCGCCGCCTTTTTCTTTTATTTTGGTTATTTTTGTTTGTTGCATTTTGCGACTCCATGTTTAAAGTATTTGCAGTAAACAGAACTCAAAAAAGGTACTCTTGCATTGGTGCAGTTGGACAGATACAGATTACAGTATGGTTCGTATAAAACAAACAAAAGAATATAAGAAAATTCATTGAACAGTGATATGTATTTGTGCAAACGTTTCATGATCGAATAATGCTGACATTATTCGTCATTACCAGAAATGAACTTCAATGTACAGTATATCTGCATAAAAAGTTTTTGCTCAGTTTTTGTTTCTGTTCGCACTTCGCAGGCTAGTGCTGAGACCAGGAAAAAAGCAATATATAGTTTATAGACAATGTTCATGTCTCTCATCTGACTGAAATAGCACTATGCACTAATAATAAAGTTATCAAAATCTCAACAATTTTGTCTGGCAAATTTTTTATCTAAGTTTTTGTCAAGGTATTGCTGCACAGTTCAAAAAGTAACGGCAGAAAAACAATATTCCAGAAGTGTTGCCAGTTTACATTTATTGTATTGTAAAATAACTTTCCTTACTTTAAAACCGGTCTTCAGCCTTAGCTATAATTATTTAGAAACACCAAAAAAAATTCAAGTCTTTGAAAAAGGACTTTTAACTTATTCGCTGTTAAAGAAAAAGGCAAAAAATATTTATCTGAATCAATAATGACTCTATAGTTCTCTACCATGCCAGCTAAACCACGGCCACCGAAACAACAAAGCCTCTGGCGCTGTTTTGAAAAAGGCGATAACTTCATAGCTAGTAGTCCGTTAGGCGAAGCTTTTTGCTTGCTAGAGGTTAGCTATGAAAAATTGCATTAGTCAACACTTAAAATTATGTAGTGTACTGTAATTAAGAATGTTGTGAACATAATACACGGCAAAAAAATTATGGGTGTATACAATGATGCACCATATTCTTGTAATAATGAAAAATTAAAATAAACAAAGATTCATTTTGTACTTGATCTTAGCGCAGTAAAACACGTAATGATTTGTGTAGTTGTATAAATTAATCATGCTTCATCTAGTACTACAGATAAGAGAACGAATATCACAAATCAAAGAATTATTGTGTAACAACACATACTGCCTTTATAACAAATACAGATTACAGTAGAAATACAGTAGTATAATATTGTGATTTGCAAAATTAGGCATTGCAACCATTAACCAAGTTTTTAACAGCATAAACCTTGATCGCAGCGACTAACCTTCATTGCAGAGTTATTATTTTAATTTAAACTTTATGTTGAAAATGGTCCCAGACGGTTCTATTTTCGTTTTGAAATTACCTAACTACTACGTATAGCTAATCACCGCATTAACAACAAAATTACACCTTCATTTCCAGTCACTTTTGCCGGAAAACAAAAACAATATACATTATTTGTTCAAAACTACAGTTGGTACACTCATGCCATTTCCAATTTAGCTGCTAGATTTTCAACGCAACGCATTGACAGAAGTAAATAGTAGCTATTACACATAAAATCGAATGAGAGAAAAAATAATAAAAGAAAAAAACATTACTGTACCGCGCAACAATTAATACCGAACGCCAATTTTATTCTTTTTGCCAGCTTTGCGGCCCCTAATACATCGGTTTTTATGAAGCAATATTTGTTTAGTAATACTTTAACACAAGTAGACTCAATTTTAATCAATTGAATTGACTCATGATTGGATGAACAAAGAGCAAAAAAATCGAGCAACAGCTCTTCACTTCATCATCCAGTGCGGCTAAAATGAATTTACGGAACGAGCACGTTTTGAATTTAACCGGAGAAATTCTTCAAAGCATGCAATCTTTTGGATTACGATGTAGCTAGTGAGTCGTATGTGCATAATGACAGCATTAGGATATAGAAAATTTCCTCAACTTATGCCTCTGATCAAAGAATGATTGAAGCTGGTTTCATTCCCATCGCTGGATGGACACTATGCAAAGTTTACATCCTCGCAATTTAATTTTTTGTTGGTGTTACAACAACAATAACTGCCAATATAAGCAATCACAGAAATGGTGTCGTTAGCAGAACTAATGTCTTCCTTAACAGCAATTTTCCACAAGCAAGCTGTCTGTACTGTCCAAATCGGATTCTGATAAATCAGTTTGGAATTTGGTAAAAAAAAAATTTTGCTAAGAGTTCGTAAATGCAATACTCAGATATTTCTTGAAGATCATAGTGTGGTATAACAAAGCACCAAAAGTTTCTTTTGTCAACTCTCCACCAGCAGTTTGAGAACAAACCCATTACAGTAGAAGTAGAAAATCAGATCATAATTAACTTATACACTACATCTATAAGGCATCACTACGAAAGGTATATTCACAGTGAGAGAAGGTTGACAGATTTTTACTGCATAAATTAAAGTTCTGTCCTGTAACAACAACAACAGGAGCAAACTGAAAACAAAGGGAGTATTACATCTGCAAAAACTTAGTTCAGCAACATTTGCTAACTACTGTATTATTGTCTTACCTCACACTAGCAATAATTTGCGTGCATGCTCATGCATGCAAAGATGGTAGATGTTCTCATTGCAAGCGATTTCACACAACACAATCAATAATGAACGTGATCTAATTAATTGGAAACTTTTAAACAATCATGATTTCACAATTTTCTGCTGTTCTGCTAACTCTAATCATTTCAGTGTGATTTTAATTATTTTTAAAATTATTGGACGCTGCCAATTATATTGTATTTTTTAGTCGTTGCTAAGAATTCATATTAAAATGAAATGGCTTACACTGCAAATAATTTATACACTGGTACTAATCACGTTAGTTGCTGGCAATAATTTGGTAATTTCTTAACCTACCAACCTCAAAAACCACACTGCTAAATACGGTAAACGTTAACAACATGCAGTATTTCTTAACTGAATACTATAAGCTGAGTAAAGACACTTTGCTAAACTGCTACTCTATTACTGCAACGCTTCTAACTGCGTGCTACAAACCAATGAAGATCCAGGCGATTTCGCACTTTAGTAAGTACATGAGTAAGCGAACAAAACAAACAGCGCAGAGAAGTAGGGTAATCAATCTGACTGCGGGTGATGACGTCACAAACCACCCGTGAGTTCTTGTTGTTTTGGTGGCCACGGCTAAACACTGTCTTTCCGCTAGTCTATGTGCATAATAATAAGCAGTAGATCATTTTCGCGATACTGTAACATGTAGCAAAAGTTAAGAGTATAGTGTGATGACGTTTTGTTAGGAATCATTTCACTTGAGTCTCTGTCAAACAGCTTCGCAAAAAGACAGACATAAAGCTTTAGTCAATGATTGATTTTTGGAGCAACACGCTTAATCAATTTCCCTTTCAAACAAAGCTAATGGAGAAAGAGGAAAAGTGGGACTAAAGCCGCATTTACACGGGCAACTTTTTTGCGTGCGATTTTTTGATAAAAATGGATCTGGCAAAGTTGCATTTACTCAACGGCGGTTTTGATCATGATAATTGGGACCTTACTGATGGAAGTAATTGTCTTAAGTTGGTTTCATACCAATATTGTTATAATTGAAAACTTTAGAAGAGAATCGGTGCTGCGATAAAAAATCGCAGTGAGATCAGTTCCGATTTTGTTTTAAAAAGGTTTAGAATATCACTATCGGAATGGAAACAACTTGAGACAGTCTTTTTCAGCAGTAAGATAACTTTCATCACAATGAGAACCATTATTGAATAGATGCAACTTTGCTACATCCATTTTTATCAAAAAATCGCACGCAAAAAAGTCGCCCGTGTAAATGCGGCTTAATGTGCATTGCAACAACGGTGGTTATGACGTATATGGGAGGCGACATTCAGGCGCGTAGCCAGGATTTGGAAAAGGGGGGGGGCTATTTTGAAAGAGTGAGAAGTGTGCAAACGACCTTGACTCGAATTTTCATTGATCTTGAATCAATTTCAGACGGTTTGTCCGAAACTTGAGGCGAAATGTCTCGGAAAGCTCGGAAATTCAAAGCTTTTTTCCGCCCAAAATTAGGTGATCTCCAAAAAAAAAAAAAAGGTCTTCGCCAAAATTCAGAGTGATTTTTTGGCCGAAATCCGAAATTCAAAGCTTTTTTCCGCCCAAAATTAGGTGATCTCCAAAAAAAAAGTCTTCACCAAAATTGTGGCTGCTATTTCGTCCAATTTCGCAAATTCAGACGTTTGAGGGGGGGCTGTTTTCGAATGGGGGGGGCTATTTTCCATTTTTCACAGAAAATCGGCCTCAAAAGCACAAAAAGCATGCGATTTTGCATACTTCACAAGCCAATGGGGGGGCTCGAGCCCCCCCCGCCCCCCCCTGGCTACGCTACTGGCGACATTGTAATTTTAACGTGTTTGAAAAAGCGTGCCTTCATGACTAATAGTTGACTAAATTGCTCATCAACTTATTTACTAGCTACTACGTTTTCGGTAATTGACGTTTTATTTGCATAGCGTATTTAAAGTCAGTGCTATTAAAACTATGTTGATTAGAAGCTTCTAGACAAGGGCGTACTCAGGGGGGGTTGGGGGTTCAACCCCCCCCCCTCCCCATTGGTCTGTCGACTAAAATGCACAATAAAGAAAATATCACGTTTTTAGCACTTCTGAGCCTGTTCTTTTTGCAATGACATGGACTCCAACATGATTTAAAGCCACTTTTGAAACATTTAAAGTTTCTTGGGGGGGTAATTTGTCGAAGATAGAACTTACAAATCAGTAACAACTTCAAAAAATTTCCAAAATTAACAAATTTAACCGCTAAAAATGCTTAGCATTGGCTTCGTCGACAATATGGAGATAGGGTTTCAGTATTTGTTAATTAATCAGTATTAGTTAATTATTAATCCACTCAATTCTTGTTCCATTAGCCCCCCCTCATCCCCAACTGTCTCACTCTATAAACTCCAGAATATAAATGCTTGTGAGTTTTTTAACTTATGATTTTGTGATTAACTGGCTTGTAAATTAGAGGACTGAAACGTTACCATTAGACACCGCCCACATAGCCTATTTATGCAAACAGTTTAATCAGGTTTGCACTACCAATTTCTATGCCACGTTTTAAAAGCATTATTTTTTATCAAAATAGCCCTAAAATTAAGTTATTTCTGAAAAAAATGCAAAATTTTCAAGCGCTGGGGGCTCCGCCCCAAAACCCCCGTGCCTCCGGCGGCTGGGGGCTTAGCCCCCAGACCCCCAAACACAGCCCCCCAATGGGGAATTTCTGGCTACGCACCTGGCAACTTTGTGCTGTTTTCAATTATAAGCGTTTTTATAGCTTTTGGTTTGAGCAATTTTTTCTGGATCGTTCAGTTGCAAACCTTATGATGTTAATTATAGATGTATGCCTAATGCTTAATTGTTTTGTGTTTAAAAAGTTTTATTTGCATTACGCACTGTGTGACTTTGATTCCATCTTGTGACATTGCACTAAGTTATTTATTTGCCAAAGTATAAATCGCGAACAAATTTTTGATGTCACTTTTGAACCCCCCCTCCCATTCAAAAATCCTGCGTACGCCACTGCTTCTAGATATACACCGGGCTAAAATATTTTGTATGATTTTGTGTAATCTCGTAAAATTTGTTCTATCAAAATCGACGGAATGAGCCTTTTGTTCTACTCTACAGTTATTGCATTCGTATTGATCACAAAAACACACATGCTGTATAAATAACTTGATTTCGACACTGCAAATACGTATTCATAGCAAATGCTTGTGAAAAAATACAGTAACTTACCACTTCAGCGTTCATTAAGGTGCATAAACATTAGGCTATTTGATGAGTCAAAATGTTCAATTTCATAAGTTATGCTATACTCATAATTATTATTTTTGCGCAAGGCTGGACAGCGCTGTTTCGAGCTTTTAGCTCTCATCAGCAGCCCTCAGCATATCTAAACCGAAGGTATTACCCAGCTAAGATATATAAAACCTTGGTTTAGATATGCTGAGGGCTGTTGATGAGAGCTAAAAGTTCGAAACAGCGCTGTCTTACTCTGCAATACGCATCAATGACTCGACCTGCTTGCAGCTGCAGGGTTGGTAGTTGATATTGCCACCTAACAGTAGAAGTCGTTCTGACTTCTCCAGAGTCAGCCTCGAAGAACGTCAAGCTTTTCCATTATCATTTTTATTAGGTAGCTACAGGGATGTGGAAGCGGCAATTTTTGAATCGCTTCGGCTTCCATCCTTAGCGCTTCCGCTTCCACCACTTCATGACGTAATTTTTGGATAAAATTTTTTAATCTTGAAATTTTTTGGCAAAAGTTTATTCCAGATAAGTTAAGATAAAGCAGCAATGTTATCATCTCAAAAGCATCATATAGATCCAAATTATATAATTATATTCAGTGGTTCGTCATCGCAAGGATCTGCGCATGGGCGTAGTCAGGAATTCGAATTTGGAGCGGCCCTAAAGCAAAAAGTCCAATCACATGGTCATTATGTTTCACCTGATGCGAATTTCTCTGAACGTTCACCCAGCAAACAATTTAAAATAATGAACGATTATTTGGGGTCTGGAGACGGATTTCCAAGCGCTTGGGAAAATAACTTATTTCAATTGCATTGGCGCTGTTTAGCTCAAATCTTTGCTTGGCTAAAATTAGGTAACCTTAGGGCGAAGCTTACCAAAAATTTAGGTCTTTTTTTAATTTGTTTGTGCATGTGATTGGCTCCAAAATTTTGCTAGCGACGAGTATTTTTAAGACAGCAAAATAAAAAACATTGCAAGAATTATGCGGTTATACACAATATAGGCCTACCATACTAGAATAAGTCTTGTAGAAACGGTACTTAACAAGACAAGCATAATAATATCATGCTTAAAAGCTATACAATATTAAACTTTGTTTGAGAGACGTTATGATGCTCTCTTTTGTTTCCCTTTCAAGTATATATTATCGCAGAGAAAGAAATTAAAATGTTGGTGAATATACTGTGTCATACGAATTTGGCCCCAGATTTTTGAAAAATGGGCGAAGCCCTACTTAAACATATTTTGGAATAGTCTTCAAAATTTAGGACTAACATAAAGAAATTTTGAACACTTATAACTTTATAAATAAGTTGGTTAACTACATGGTTCGTCTTACAATGATAAGGGTGGGGACTGCTCCAAATTTAAGTGAACCACAAGCCTTTAAAAATGTTTCTTTGCAAATGATGATTGATAAAACATTCACTTTTTATTGTATAATTCACAAAAGATTGCACCACATTCAAGTTTTTGACGTTCGATAAGAGTGGCCAAAATGGAAGCGGAAGCGGTATCCTTTTACCGCTTCCAGCTTCCGCTTCCACGTAAATTTGCCGCTAACCGCTTCCGCTTCCACATCCCTGGGTAGCAAGCAAGAATAGCAAGTACGGTACGGTACGTTCAGAATTTGCATACTACGTACCTCGCACCTTGAACCGTACTGTACCAGTGTACCGTACTTCAGTTCAATTTTTGAAGCGTTCTGTACCGACCAGTGCACATTGGTACCGTACCAGTGTACCGTACCAGCGTTCGCTGCATGAAATATTATTAAAAAGCGAGTGTAAAATTAAATAAAAGTATAATTGTTCGAATACCTGGAAAGATGCGCGCTGCCCTTAAAATCAATTTTTCACACGACGTCATAAAGATAAGGAGGTGAAGCTCCCAAAAAAAACTTGGACATTTTTAGAAAAAATAATGATTTATTATTTTTACGTTTCTACAAATGGTGGGCCTGTCGAAGGGGGCCCCGGGACAAATCGCAAATGTCTTCAATGCCTTCCTCTTTAATAGAGCAATGGTGGGATCTTTAGATCACTTTTGCAGTCAAATACCTTATGTTAAATTTTATAAAGTGTATTTTGGCGGCCGAAACGTGCTCGCTCATTCACTGATAGGCATTAGATGCGAGAATATAGAGGTTGTTAAAATTATTAAAAATAATCTGTCCTGCTTTCAACTAATGATTGAAGACCCAATTTTGTGGCATTATGAGGCATTTAATGAGGCAATTAATGAGGCAATTAAATGAGGCATTAGATGCGAGAATATAGAGGTTGTTCAAATCATTAAAAATAATCTGTCCTGCTTTCAACTAATGATTGAAGACCCCACTTTGTTTGTGCATTTGTGTCTGATTAATTATTGGATTTCGCAATCTTGTGACTTAAATCGAAAAGATTATTTGTCATTGTCTAATCGGTGTTTAAGTTAAATTAATGAGTAATTATTGCCCTTTGTTAAAGTAAGCTGCTAATTAGCTCATCTTCAAAGGCGCATCTTCAAAGACCTTCAAAACGCTAATTAGACTGTATTTAGAATCGTTGTGTTCTTTTTGTGCATTATTTGTGTAGACTGGCAGCTGTAGACTAGCAGCTGACAGCCTTTGTGTGTTAATTTCTGGCCTTTGATGCTAGGAAATAGGCGATGCCACGTGTTTTTACTATTTGAAGCTATTTAAACCTGCTTGGAGGCTGAGAACTCAGTAGTGACAAAAATGAGTGAAGTGAACAGTGTCAGTTTTTGGTGATATGTGTTAAATGCTGCTTAACTTGGGTAAATAGCATTTTGCGATCCCTTACCCTTCCCTTCATCTCCATTTTGTTTTAATGATTTGACTATTGACTGTGATGGGACAGTCTGGTAGATAGGAAGAAAGGCCTTGAATTGGCCCTTGCATCGTATTTTGAGACTACTTCGTTATTTTTTCTGTATTTTCCTTTATTCGATATAATAATAAATTCCATTAAAAATCAAGAAAATCAAGTGCTCAGTTGTGAGAAGGAAAAAGGGATTGGGAGAGTTTGGCATAGCTCTTCTACACGTTATTGAAGTTGGCTATAATGCTACGCATCTTGCCCTGCAGAAAACACAATACGCTTCGGATTGCAAGTCTTGGCAGATATTCAAATTTAAGAATTAAGCTTTAACGAGAAACAGTTTGACCAACTGACACATATCACAAGACCGGATTAGAAAGACTTTATCGTTCGTAACAGAGGTATATCACGTGCACTGAAACGTAAAGATTAGCGTAAAGTTAGGATTGGGAAAATGTGGAGAAACCAAAGTTTTTTTTTGACTTAACTTTTACCTATTTTCTTTTTTCAAATTACTTTCAAATTTTGAGTAATTTTGTTTAAAAGCCGCTAAAATTGCCATTTTCTGAAAAAAGAAAAT
This sequence comes from Trididemnum nubilum, assembly GCA_963965965.1. Classification (NCBI taxonomy): domain Eukaryota; kingdom Metazoa; phylum Chordata; class Ascidiacea; order Aplousobranchia; family Didemnidae; genus Trididemnum; species Trididemnum nubilum. Next base: position 5,349,389 of record OZ014472.1, read on the forward strand.
CACTGAAATTGTTCAACATAGGCATAGAGACTTAGCCCACTTTCCCAGCAGAGTTGTAAACGGGCCGAGTAGTTCAGGCCCGAATCCGAAAACTTATTTGAAGCTCAAATCATGCCCGAAAAAACCCGAAAGTTAAGTTGGGTCTGAAAAACGTAAGCGGTTAATTGCTCCTTTATTCCTATGTTATTTTGATTACATTTTTGTGCTCCTGAGACAAAAAGCATGTCTCAGGTCCGATTTAAGCCCGAAATTTTGTCAACTTCAGGCCTGAACCCGACTCGAAAAGGCCGGCCCGAACTACAACTCTGTTCCTCAGAACCCCGCTTTTTGGACTTGAGCTTGCAAATACTGGGTACGGTACCTCAATTCATTTCAAAAACATAAATTTACAGTATTTTGCGATACTTTGAGATAATAATATCATAATCGCTAATCATTATATAATATGTAAGAATTATGATAATATTTTAAAAAATTCTGTAAAAAGAAGTCGTTTAACGAAACAATAAGGTTTGTGTTAGTTAAAAATACAAAAAAAGTGGGGATCTATAAACATTAATCAGTGGACTTTGCACTAGGGTCCTAACTGATAAAGTTAAGGTCTTAAAATTGACCATTTCGACGTTTAGACTTTAGTTATTCCCATTGAGCCTTAATTTTCTTAAAATAGGCCTAACTTACGGCTTTAGTTGTTTCATTGCCACGATACCGCTGCGTAACATAATCAACATTTCTGCTAATGCATAACACTTCAAAATAACATTCGTTATTTTTAGAAGCTACTGTTTTTGAATTGTCATCAAAAACTTAACGAAATGCAATTATTGCAAATGCTTTCGCCCTAAAAAATAATAAAAAATCTACCGACCATAATTAAAGAAATTGTGTCCTCGGTCCTTGGCCTCGAGCATTTCTGTCGTAGGCCTCGAGAGGGTCTGTCCTCGAAAAGTCGGTCCTTGGACTTCACCAACCATAAGCAAATTATTGCCATCACTAAAACGCAACGAATCATTTTAGTAATAATTTTATTCACATTATTTACAAAAAATTACGCTGAACGTTTTCGGCGTAACACTACGCCGTTGTCATCATGTGTATGCCCTACGCCCTTTCCTGCGATTGCATGTGTTGACGTAATTATTTGTTTTTAATTGGAACTGAGCGACAGCAAAACTTAGCGAAAGCGTAAATTAATTTTGTTCTACGTAAGAGCTAGTAATTCATAATATTTGTTTAGATACTTTGAATAGGGCATAATGTTTTGCCAAACACTTTCAGCGTAATTTTTGTAACTAATGTAAATAAAGCTGATTATTAAAACGATTAGTTGCGTGTCAGTGTTGGAAATGATTTGTCAATAATTATAATAATCGAATCAAGTAGATTTTGCTGAAATAGGTTCAGAACTGCCCAAATCTGTCAAAGTATTTTAAGCGTCCTAAAATTAGAATTCCATAAATACTTAGCCAAGATTGAAAATAAGTCTAGGTCTACTACGATATATTTATTGGGCAGCTATGACGTTTTATATTGCGTAAAACCATGTATAAAGTTCTGCATTTTACCAAAATATTGTGTTTTGGTTTCAAATTTTTTTCAAGTTAATGAAAATGATTTTTCATTTTAATGAAGAGCCAAAACTATAATTTTATTATTATTGACGTCATCATTAAATTATGACGTCATTAGTAACTTAGTCACAAAATTGAATTAGTTAGAAAACTATCATAGCATATTACT